>VZRW01001045.1:1494503-1539862 GCA_013398125.1 Aegotheles bennettii | reverse complement strand
AATATATTTATTTATGCATTGCCAGAAAGCATGTCCTCTAAATAAGGTATAGTTGTCAGCTATCATATGATAAAAATAAGTACATGTACTTGAAAATTTTGTAATGAATAGATTAATGAGGCTATATTTTAATTTTACTAAATTATTGGGAATAGATGTAAAGATTTATTTCACAGAACAAAAACATTTAAGCAGGAGTTTATA
Organism: Aegotheles bennettii; assembly: GCA_013398125.1. Lineage (NCBI taxonomy): Eukaryota > Metazoa > Chordata > Aves > Caprimulgiformes > Aegothelidae > Aegotheles > Aegotheles bennettii. The sequence goes on along the minus strand of VZRW01001045.1, from coordinate 1,539,658 downwards.
TTACTGTTATGCGTCAGTGGTGGTAACACTGGGACTTCAGTCTGCATTACTACAATGATTAATTAAAGGCCTTGTTCAAGATGAGTGAACATCATTATTGTTTTTAAATAGGAAAGGCAGATAACCATTACTGATTACTCCTCAATTCCCAGTCTCACTTGTTAAAGACTAAAGAATACTAAAGTAGGTTGTATAGTTTTCATGAAGCTATAAACGGAGCCAAGAATAATATGATTAATATGCAACACATACGAAGGTAAAGAGTGAGAGCTGAATTAGTTTAAAAATTAAAGTTACAAAAATGTTGCAGTGCTGTGAGTGCAAATAATACTGCCACTTCTGTTAATAAGGTAAAAGAAATTTAGGCTATAGATTTCATTTAAACAATTCTTTGTAATTGCACAAAAGTATTTAGAATGCATTCACAGGTGTGGCAGCATTATTTAAAGCATGTACGTAAACAGAAGCTAACTACCTTGCTTTAAGAAAATATATATAGAAATTTTATAATCTAGGGTAATTTAAATATATCATATCAGTGAGAATACTGAAATACAAACCTGTCTGCTAATTAACTGACCATTGGAAATTACACTCATTGTTTAAAATAAAAATTACTGAGAAAAGCTGTTGCTCATTTTGAAATCAGGAATTGCATCCGTAAGAAGTTTACACTAAGGCTTCCAGTGGGCAAAATAATCTCTAGGATGGATTTCTAGGGAGATAGGCAAGCAGAGCTCCAATAAGATTTTTTGTATTTGTCTTGCCGAAGACTCTTTATTTTGCATGTCTCAGTGGTTGGCTTTGATTTCCAAGTACAATAAAAAAGAGCAGATTTCTTATCTCAGTTAACTCTATAAGCAGGTGCAAATTGTGCTAGCCTTACAATACAGCAAAAAAATATATGTGCTAGGCATAAAACTTTTCATCCCATGATGCCCAGAATGGAACTAGAAACTAGGAAGTGTTATATAAGCACCTATGCAATTGCAGTGATTAGAAAATAATGTTATGAAATAGGATTCAAATCAGTCAAGGAAAAGCTGACAAATTTTAACCTGAGAAAAATTAGGAAACTAGGAAAATTTACATTCTTTGTGGTGAGAGGTTTTATACAAGGCTGTAGGGTCTTGCTCAGAATCTGTAGTCTCAATTGCTCTACTGAAGAAGGTATTTATCCCCTTCTTTCAGGGAAGAAGCATGGAGAAGGTAATCGTCTGAGCTTAATCAGAGCATCAGACACCTTCAATATGATCAGTAAGGAAGAATAATTGCACTCTTTAGTTCTTCTCTGGTAGTTCATTGATAGCAGGATTTAAAACAACAATCTCATTGTTCAGGCTCTCAGCCTCTATATTAGCTCTGATTTAGTTATATAATTAAGTATATGATGAGTGTCCTGTTTTATTCATCTACTTGAGTCTTGCTTTGTGTTCTTCCCCTACAAAATCCTGATTTCTTTCTGGCATAGAAATCCTAAATGGGACAGGGAGGTGTGGTGTGGACACGTGCAACAGATACAGAGGGAGCAGCTCCTAGTGGACCCTGCACCAAAAGGAGTCCAAATAAAAGAAGTGCTTTGCTTGGCTCCAACCATTTTTGCATTATGAAAAGGAGTGGAAGGAACGTGTGTCTTTATAATGTAACAAGAAGAGTAGAGCTCTCCTTTTCGTGCTGTCCTCTATGGACAGCCTTTCAGACAAGTAACAAAAGCCTGGAAGGTCAGAGTTATTTCTACTTACAAGAACATTAATTTAGAGACATCTGTAAATCAGAAAATACTTTCTGAATAAATCAATTTAAAGCATACATAGTCTGAAAAGATGAAACCTCTATTATGGGAAATGCATGCAGCAGTAACAAAAACTCTCAAATTGTCTTTTAAACAAAGAAGTATTTTAAGAAGTCTTTTTGGGCACACATTCCAAAGAACAGAAAATAACCTTTGTGGTTCTCACTGGACCATTATATTGTTATATGTCCTTCAGGAAAAAATAAAGTGCAGCTGAGCTGAAGCTACTTACATAGCTACTCAGTGACTAAGAATTCAAATTCAAAAGGAGATGCAAGCAAACAAAAGTTTCACTGAAAGACAGAAGCTCACAAATAAGTAGAAAATAGTCAAGTAATAGAGATAATGTCTTCTCTGCTAAGCAACAGATGGAAGGCGACATACAATGAAGGGAAGATGGAGAATTCTGGTGGTCAAATGAATATTCTAACACATAACAAAATAAAAAGTGTGTAAATCAAAGCAACCAATTGATCCAAAATGAAAGTTTCAAAAACCCTTCACACTCAGGATCCTACTTGGATACTCAAAACTTCTACAAGTGTAATTGCAAGTGAAACTGTGAGGTTGCCGTTTTGGCATTCTCTCTCCTTCCTTCAAACGGAAAAGACTTGCTTCCTTCATCAAAACAGAAGAACAAGTGCCTGAAAAACCTAGCATCTATGATCTGTGGATAATATTGATTATGGAGAAAAATATAGAAAAATATCACCATAGAAGCATAAAATCTTCCAGATATTTGGTGTGATACAAGGAAGTTTTTTTGTGTTCATGAAGGACATTGTTAATTATAAGTTTTATACAAAAGCTAAGGGGTAATCTCAGAGCATAAGCCACACTTGTATTTTCTACAAGTTCAGCAGGCAGTTGCAGCTATCATCCAGTTCTTTTGTTTAATAGATAACAGAGCTGAAGTGGAATTTGCTCCAGACAGCTGTTCTAGAGTGAAAGACCAAGGTCTTATCTCCTGGCTGTTTTATGTGATGGTGTGCCTCACTATAGACCTGTGGGATAGAAATTAATTTTGATCCTTACTCCAAGTTTCCTGGAAAGCTCCATTAATTTTATAGGTTTTATGTCTCGTATGTGGGCTGTCTGAGAAGGACTAGGCATTATATGTGTCTGTGAGTGATGTGACTCAAACAATAACCGTGATATTTAAATGCTTACAAGTAATGTGTCTTTCTGTCTTGTCTCCTAGTTTAGAAAATCCACATTAGATTCCACAGCTGCTCTTCAAGACTTTCCGCTAAACAGGTTCCTAATTCTTTATTATAGAAAAGTCTATGAAACTTTATGGTATATATTTGGCTTTTTATTAGAAAAATTTGATAGTTAAAGTAAGTAGGGTATTTACTATCCAGTGAAGTCACTGGTAAGCATGCTGTTTTTGTTTTCCAGGAATAGAATCAGGTTTAGTTTTTTTAGGTTTTTTTTCTTTCCTAGGTGTTTTGTATTCATTTACTTAAGTCTGTCCTCTGTTATGATACAGTTGTTCATTCCAGTGTGAATTTTCATTGTCACCATAGGGGAAATTTATAAAATTTGGACAAATCATGCATACTCTGCCCCATCCTCTGATACGTTGTTTTTGCACACCACAAGTATATTGCTTTCAACCAATCAAGGAATTGTAGACTTCCACCTGAAGGACTATATCCATTCTTTATGTGTGCAAACCTGTTGTTGTCAGTAGCATATTTACACTGGCAAGAGTGTTAGGTCTGTATCACTGTAACAGGTAGAACTGTCATACTAGGTAGTTATATTTTGTGAACACTAAAGCATACTGTTCTGCAACACACACATATGATTGTGTTAAACAAATTAACTAGTAATAAGAATTCTGTGCCTTGGAAGAAATCATGAGAACACCAAGGTGATTCTTGCCAGGTCTAGCTTTCTTACAGCAGTTTTCTTCCGAATGACTTGGTATGGCAAAAAGTTATTTATTTTTATATTTTTATTTTTTCTTGATTCAGCATCATGTGCTTATGAATTTATCTATGATATAAAAAAATGAATCTTTTTACTTGAGATGAACAGCACACAAGGATATTAATTCAAATGTCTATCTACTTATTTGAGTAGACATTAGAACATTCCCTCATACAACCAGTTTTCAATACAAGGTGAATGTAGTCTGCCATTCAAGGTATTGTATCATTTATATCCAGCGGCATTAAAAAAAGATTTCCTATTAGAATCCAGGATGCTGCCTGGCATGTACCAAGTTTTTTGATGAAGAGCTCTAATGGGATGTATTTTTTTTTAGCTTATACTAAAATTTCTTACATTTTATTATTGAAAGATTAGGACATTCAAGAATTTTTTGTGGATTGCTTCCTCCATAAAACAAGATCACATTTTGTTTGCACATCAATTATATAAAGAAAGAAAAAGTCAAATAAAATAGATCAAATAGCTGAAAAATGTAAATTCAAAGCATTTAGCTCAGTGACATCATCTGACTGTAAATGAGTATACCTGACTGTATATAACCTATATCTTACATATATATATAACTCCAGTGATAGTCCTCACTCCTCCCCATTCTTTCTGCTCTTAAATAGGAAGGGTCTATCTCATCCCACTGGAAAGATAACTGAAATGTTTAGTGCCTTTATATCAAAATTAGTAAATCTTTCCAGAAATAAATGATGTTTCATAATTGTCAATTTCAAAGTGAAGTACTGTATGAAAAATAAATCCTCACATTTAAGTATTTCTTCACTAGTTCCTCAAAACAGCATTTTTTAAGTGTTTCAGTGCAGTGTTTTTGCATTAAATACTTTAATTTTGGGGTAAGCAATGCATTTCAGGCTGCCCCAAGGTGATTTTTTTTTTTCCTCAGTCCTGTTTCCTCTATCTTCAACCCTCAAGTTCTTTTGAAAGAAGTCAACCAAACCATGCTCTCTATTTTTGAGGGTTTGAGTGCAGAGCTGAAACATCCATTGTTTTCCCACCTGTAGTAATGTTCACTCTGGAAAGCTAAGTTAGAACTGTAGAAAAATAAGTTCATTAAATGTTATTTCTACAATAATGTACCATGAGCAACTTACTATATTTACTGTACTGTAAATTAGAGAAGAAACACGATTAAAATATTTCAGAACAACTGCCTGAAATGGTTTCTGTTCTGTATTGGGGTATATTTGACTGACTTCAGACTGTGCAGTTGCTTATTTTAACTAGGAGAAAGGTTTGTGTGATACCACTGCCATCTTGAGGCAAGTCAGAGGATAACAGCTTAATTTCTATTTAAACAAAAGACCACATCGTTAAATGTTTGAGCCCGAATATCATTCATTTCACCTTGTTGAGCCGTCATACTATGTTATAGTTAAAAATTTTGTATTATTCCTACTACTGAACCTACAAATTCTTGCACAATAATAGTAGCTTTTTAAATACATGTACAGTTATATTGCCTGTATATTCAGAAAAAGTGGATTATTTTTCCTTTTCAAGTACAGAGTGAATGCAGACAGACTGAAGGGCCACCACTGAACATTTGTAGTTAATATTCACGTTTTTAATTTAAAATATCACACCTTTTTTGCTCTTGTATAACACGTGGTACCCTCCAATTTCTATTTAAAGTTTGCCTTTGAAATGGACAGTGGGTAGGGTTACTTCAAACTTTGGTGCTCTACTCCTCNTTTTTTTTAAAAAAAGTAAGAAGAAAGAATGCAGTAGCAAATATTCCCTTTTCAAATAGAATCATTACCATAGCACAGTTATCCTTCAGCTACTAGCAGCTGCAAATGGAACAGGGAGATGTTAGTGTTCACTTCTACTGATCTCATTATACAAACCACTAAGAGGAGCAAGGGAATACATTTGGAGAGCTTTCATGTGGTTAAAGCGACGGGGGAAATTCATTCTTTGATATACCCTTGTTCAGTGTATCTGCCTCACTTTGTGCCTGCCCCTCAAAAGGCAAGGCTGTAAAAATATTAGAGGATAGTTGAAAGAAAATGGAAAAAAATGAAAAAAGCCTCTAATTAAAAGGACAAAAATATACTTGGAAAGTGTTTCTTAGTGTTTTTCAGTTCAAAACCAGACCACCTGTCCAAATCTCCTCATTAAAAGTCAGATTCAATTGTCATGCAGAGAGCTTGATACCAGGTTTCTATCTATCTAGACAAATACTTATTACTTTGATTTCTGTATTACCAAGATGCCTAACAACCACTGATTGATAGGTGTGTTTGTGACCTGATGGCCTTGGTCGGGAAAAGTCAGCATCCCCAACTGTTAAATTGGTAATGAGAGCTTGGAGGTCAAGAGATTTGTCCACAATTGCCTGGAATGCAAGGCACAGTCCCTGTTTCTGGAATTCCATGTCGCCCATTAAACATGAGCCCAACATTCTTTCCTTCAGTTTTTTTGGGTTTTTTTTTGTAGATTTTCATTTGAACATTGTCATCTTTGTGCTTTCCTGGTTTCCTCTTCTATTGGCAGAACCAGAATGTTACATAAGACCTGTAGAAAATTTGGGGTGGAAAGCAAAGTTTGTACTAGCCAGACTTTGTTTTTGACTAGATGTGGCAGATAAAAGTACCAAATCCTGACAGAATCTACGTGGAGTCCAGTTAAAAGTAGGTGTCAAAAATACCCAATGGCTATGTATAATTCATTGCCTTCAGAATATGACACTGGATACAGCATAGTATATAAAGATGAAATGTAGCCCTTTACATTTCAGACTGCTGAAGAAATACATTTTCTTTTGTTTTTGTTTTCCTTCTCTGTTAGACACTGTAGTTTGTTAAGTCTCTGCACACTTGATTCTTGCTCTCCGGAGAATTCATCTGCATACTCCTTACTTCTCCAGTGTTTCCAACCTAGGGGGATATACTGAAATCTGACAGTAGAAAGAGCTGGCTACTTTGATGGGAACTCCAAGTTATCATCATAAATAGCTATGTGGTTCCCTTAAGAATTTAATTAGTCATTTCACTTGAATTATTCACTTGGAAAAAGACAGTGCACTGGGTAGCTTTTAATCTAATTAGGCTATTAGCTAGTAGTAGGAGATGAACATCTCCAAATAGAAGGTGAACACTGTATTTCAGTCAACAGGGGTACTAGTCCTTGAGGTAATGCACATGGTTTTGTAGTGCTCCATGTACTCATTAAAACATNAAATTCAACATTTAGTATCAATGTGTTGTATGCTTTAGAACATTTAGTACTTTGCCTGTGTATATTAGAACAGAATACANAGTGGTCTTAAAAAAAAAAAAAACACAAACCAAAACCAACAAAAACCCCCCCTGAGATTAAGCTGTGCTTTGTGAAATTTAGCCATATGTTGTAAAATTGAATAAAAAACCTTATACAGGAAGGAATTGGCCTATAAAGATAAGAATTNTTTTTTGAAGTTTACAGTTACTGTAAGCAAAGTCGCACATAAAACTTATTCTATCTTATATGGCTGAGACTGTATTTTATGAAGAACTATGGATATGGAGGGTGTTAGAGCTGCACTGTGATTCCCGGGAAATTTAGGAAAGCTTTTCAGTAGTTGGATCTTGAAGTTTTATTTTCCATTTCAGAAAAGGAAAACTCATTTGAGGCTTTCAGGGTTCAGTGATTTTGAAATTAAGCCACTATACAGAACTATCACAGCCCTTCTTATCCATGTGGAAGCCCAGGCAAGATGATTCAAGCTAGAATTGTATGTCTATAAGTCTCATTTCTCAAGTTACCGGTATGTGAATTATTATGTCAGAGAGAAACTGTAGCATCAACACGGAAATGCCTTTGTAAAAATATTTGCTAGCCCTTGAAACTGTATACTGCAAAGCACGTTTTTTCTGAAAATCCTGGTTGATTTCTGTAAATGTTCTGAAGTTACCCCATGCTGGCAGATCGGGAGTGCTTCTTAAAAGTTTTGAGGTGTCATCCCTGTGTGCTGAGGCTTTCTGAGGGCAGATTCTGCTTCTGTTTGCTTACCAAGCTTTATATTTGAGCTTCAGTGAGGAAGAGGAGAAACCCTGTTGTCCTTCAATAGGAATTAGATGCAAGTATGCTAGGTCTCACCAGGCTATCATGGATACATTCGTTGCAGTCAATTCAGTCCTGAATGTAGGCCTGTGCCTAATGATCATGCAAGTTATATATAACAACTGGCAAGGAAGCTGTCAGCTATTACCAAGGACTTTGACTCGCCTAAATGCTGCAGATAGATAGGGAAGACAAGGAGTATGTAGTTTTGTTTGTTCTAGGCTGGACTTGCAGAGACTTTCATCCATATACACTCACTCTAATTCAAAATTCACTTCAAACTCAGAATGAACCTGGCTAACCGGTGCCAATCGTGTCCAGAATACCAGCTTTTGATATGAATGTGCATTAGCAACTTCAATGTGATACTATATTCATATTTCTGATATGTGCTATTAAGCATATCTTGTACTACTTTCTGTATAAAGGAAGACATGTCTGATGAAGATTGGATTCTGGGCTCCCCTGGTATTTGTTTGGGCAGCAATATTGGTTGTGCCATTTAATAAGGTTGTGCCATTTACTATGCTACCGGAATAAATGAAAAGGTAGCAGCAGCTGTCAGATGGAGTAAGTGGCAGCAGAGCAGACACTTCAGGATCAGCCAACACTGACCACAGCTAGTGGGTAGAAGATGGCTTTTTGCCAAAATGTGGATGTCTCATGCTATTGTGAGAGCAAAATACCCTGCCATTAGCATAAAGTTCCCCATCTGTTTTTTAGGACCAGCAATTTCAAGCTCTTTAGAAATTCAAATTAAAAAAGTAGAAGTGACTGAAGGTAACAGAAAAAATATCACAACTGGCAACTGTGTACAAAAGTAGTTGTAGATTTACAAGTATACTGAAAACAAATGAAGTACACAGTAGTTTCCAGCCTTATTTATTTTTGGGAAAGGCCACTGTATTCTTAATGTATGATGAATTACAAAAAAATAGGCTAAGCAATAGTCTTGCTTTTAAAGTTATCTAAGAAAGCCAAAGGGAATTGCATAGGAGAGTTTGTATGGAGAAGGCAGTGCTGGGAGTGAGTTCCATGCAAAGCCATGCTTGGAGGAATGCATAGAGGTGTTTCTGTGGGAAACTGGGTGCATGCATCAGCAAGAGTTCACTGCCTTTTGTCTCAGAAGGTACTTACTGGTATTACATCGTATTTCTGTGTGAGACACCCAGGCATGACACCCAGTGGCTTGCCCAAATGCAATATATGTAACTCCCTCCTGTGGACATGCATTTCCATTACAAAAGTAGCTTTCTTCCTCAGCTAAAACCACTTTTTAAATTACATACCCTGAAAAAATATTAGCTACTCTTCATGAAAAAAAGGTTCTCAAGTATAGTTGGACATTTGTGTGGCAGTTTTTTAATGGCCTGATAAGTACACGTAATCCCTTTTCCTGTACAAACTTTGTCTCACTGTAGACAAAGCCAATGTCAGATTAAAGAATGGGTAAAATGAAACAAGAGTAGAAACACAGAATAATCTTCAGTGATGAGCAGGCAGCTTGAGCTGAGTACTCTTGAAAACAGGGAACCATTGAAAGATTCAAAGACAGGAAAAATTGAATGCAAGAAAGATCATCTAAGATGGTCCTTATTGTCTGGCAAGATAAAGTAGATGTAGAAACCAGCCTTGCAGATTTAATCTGTAGTCTTAGATCAGCCATTACGTTGTTAGGAATTTATTTAACTATTTCTGGTGTTTATGCTAAGCGTGAGAACTGAAGCAGAAACTGATCAAAAGATAGCATTCATTTGCAGTGAACTGTAGTGTTAAGGGAAAGATAATCATTTGGGAATATGGGAAACAGGTGCATTGTTACACGAAGAAGGCTAAAATAAATCACTTCCTTTCAAAAGTCAATGTTCAACCTTCTCCCAGAACTGTATGAATTGAGGACTATGGAGTTATCATTTGTCATTTCAATACTGTGGTGACTGATGCAAGAAGTTTAACATCCAGAACCAAAACTGTAACTGGCCTATAGCAATGTGTGAAATCTTTTGCCTTGTTAATGAATGTACCAATGAAGTAGAAGAGTTCGATGATTAAGGTTCAGAAAATACTATTGTGCATATAGTTACCACAGGAGGACTGGTGATCCATTTGCAAGGTGATTTTGTATATTAAATGATCAATAACAAAAGCAAAGAAAAAACACAGTGGTCTTTAAGATTAGACAAAACTGACAGAGATGGGTGAATGTTTCCATCTTGCCAATGGTAAATGTTTTCACATTCAGAACACTTTGCCTAAGACACTCAAAAGTGAATTACAATGGCTGAAAAATAGTTCTTCAGGCTAAAAATATGGAGCTAGATTCAGACCCAAATATATAGTGTAACTTACTGCTTAAGGTAAGTAACACGATCATTTGTTTTAGTGTGTTGATGAAAGTGCTGGGTTTAGATGATGTAATAGTTACAATAAAACAGAGATGCCTTGAAGCCAATACTAAATTTTGCTTTTCTGTTTTGATTGCATTTCCACTTTTCTATAGAGAGGAAATGCAATGGATGGAATTGCAGGTTTATTTTAATAAGGTTTTTTGCTGGTAAAATATTAAAGATGCCTATATTCTATTCATAGTCCAAATTCAGTTCTTCAGTCACACTGCAGCAGTGCGATTAAATGGAGAGGAGGGCAGGGCAATTTTCTCTAAGAAAATGTTTCCAAACATGTGTATGAATGCAGCAGAGCTGTACACTTCTAGGGCTGTTCTGTGATCTGAACCTGTATAAATATTAGAAAGAGTAAGAAAAGCTTGTCCTTTGCTTTAGGTCAGTAGAAGTGAGCTTCCAGAGCTGACTGTGCTTCAAAGCTTGTGGGAAATATGTGGATGACAGTCAGAATAGCTGTACAGCAACGGCTGTCATAATTTATTTGCCAGCAACATTTCATATTGCTCTGGATCAGTAAGACAGGAGAGGACAAATTACAACTCTAAGCAGTATTCTGGTTTAAACAGAGCTATAAATATGTCCCTTTACCACAGGATTTACAAAAGGGCTGTTTTTGGTCTAATAAATGCTTAATTTGGGCATTAAGCCTTCCTACATAGAAACTAATGCAAAGATTAAGGTATGGACTGATTAAAACCAGAAGTTTTTCTTTGCCACTGTACATTTAAAATTATGAAGAGTACCCTAATTCTGGAGAATGTTTTCTCATTCAACAAGATGTGTTTCTTCCCCATGGGAATGGGCAGTAACTCGATTCATGGCCTCCCTAAGTGCCTTCAGTGTTTCACAATTGTCTCTGGGACTCCTGGACTTTAGCCTTGGCTTAATGTTCTGAACAGGCAGAGATCATTAGCACTCCTGTAAAGAGTCAGTTGTAGAATTCAGTTTAATCATAAATGCTGGTTTGAAGGATAATAGTTGGAGTTTAAATTAGCAGATCTGATGCTGAATATTCTTTTTATGGTAGTTTTGTCTTACAGATGATATAAAGTCTGGTGCAAAGTTCTTTGAAGTCACTTGAGTTTTCTGCTGATGTCAAGAGTCTTTGGTCCAAACCTTTCGTGTCAATCTCACTTGCAGTCATTTGTGTAAAGACACAATTAATCTGTGTTAATGAATAAGTAGAAGTACAGATTGTGTGATAACTGCATGGTTTTTATATTAATATATTTTCTCATGACTTTACATGTCTTTGCATTAATCTAAATCTTTCTTAACACTGCTTCTAATCTAGTCAGTAGAAGTTGCAGTAATGTCTAAACACAGAGAAAAAGCAGTCAAGTATTATGGTCATTTTAGTTATATGCCTATTGCGGTACTTGAACATGAAGGTATCTTGGTTAAAATCACCCTTAATTCAAACAAATATTCTGTGGAAATATTATCAAAGCTCTGATTAGTCTAGTAATTTAGTATTTGTTTGATCAAGACCTTGCAGATATACTTTTGTAAAGCTTGATAAGTTATACTGAAATCCAGTGCAGCAGCAGATGCAAATGATAGCTACCTAAATATTTAAATGCTTTTATAAGAAATATGTATACAGAAAATAAGTAGTTTTTTACTTTTTAAAGTCACTAAAATTGTCATTTAATGCAAATGAAATACACAAAGTTCCCAAATGTGAAACGATTATTTTATGAATATACATTTTAAATCATGAGAAGAAACTGTCTAGACTGAAATTCATTGTAATGAATATTATGATGATACGGAGAAGAGAAGTGATGATGCTTGCCATAAATGGTCCCTAAATATGCACAGAATTATTACCTGTTATATGTGGAACTCTTTTGAAGAAATGCTGAAATTCAAAGTTTTAGTGTCATGTGCCAGCATAGTGATTTTTTTCAGTCTTTTAAAGTGCATACTTGCATTTGGACTTTAATTTATTATGTGAAATTACCAGGGTTTCAGGTACATTCTACTTTCTTTGCAGACTCTATAATATAGCTGTATGGTAATTATTGGTCTTCCTCTGCTTCTTCTAATAACCCTATGCTGTTGAACTTCTGCAAAGCAAACTTATGGTAAGTAGAGACTTACCAAAAGATTTAAGGAAAACAATTTTGTTAAGTAGCTCAGGATTCTGTCAATCGCACAACTTTTCCAGGCTGCTTTTATTGTATATTCATCTTGTTATCCACAAAGATCCTATGTGTTCTTGCATGAGAGGAGGAAGAGATTTATGAAGGGAGGTTGAAAATAGAAAATGAAGATAAAACCCATAAGTGATTCTCTTTCTGGTATCAACTTGGAAAAAACATTAGGACAGAGTTGGAAAACTCCCTTACTTCTCTAAAAGATAAAGGTACTAGCAATGTTAGTCAACCTCCTGCAAAGACAAAAAGAAAACTAATGCACTTTCTTAATTTTTAAATCCCTTAGGGTAAATACTTTAAAGCTAGTGATACCATCACCTGTTCCAACACCTAAAACCCCAATAGCTCTCTCAGGTGTCATCATATATACTTCTAGAGAAGCATGCTGGCTAGAGTTTGTTTTTATACACTTGAAGCACCTTCAGTGCTTTACAAGATGTTGTGGTTTAATACCAGCTTGTAACTAAGCTCCAGCTGCTTGCTTGCTCTCTCCTCTTGTGAGTGAAGAAGAGGAGGAATTTTTATTCACCTCTAGCCCAGATGAGCCTCCAGTGTGTTTCAGATATGCAGACAGTGTTACTATGGAAAAACTAAAATAAGAAGTAGAAAAAAATCAGTGGAGCAGTGAGAGGCTAAGGCAACTGCCATTTTATACAGCGCTGATGGTCATTGTTAATATTATAGGAATATGTAAATACCTGATGTGTGGTAGTAAACTTCTCAATGCTAAATAGTGAAAGGAGAAGGGGTAATTTCAACAAATTGAACTGCAGTAAATTCTAATTAAATGTAAGAAAAAACCTTTTCACTGTGAGGATAGTCAAACCCTGGAACAGTTTGTCCAAAGAAATTGTGGATTCTTCATCCTGGCAGATACTGAAAACCTGACTGGGATGCAGCTGTGAGCAACCTGCTATAGCCAACCCTGCTTTGGGCATGGGGGGTGGATTAGACTATCTCCAGAGGTCTCTTTCAGCCTTATCCAGTCTGTGATTCTGTGTTGACATTTCCAGTAGGTACTTTCCTACCCATGAATTGCAGCACAGTAATAAAAGAAGTAAATGTAATACCTACGATTAATGCAGGGCAATGCCACTAATGTCCATAAAAAGCCATCTGAAACTGCCTGAAATGATGGCCTTTGAAAATAAATTGCACTCAAATCACCCAGCTGCAGACAATTTTACTAAAAACATTGCTGAGCTGATATGTAGGTTGATGTTTCAATTGGCTATGGTTTGCAAACCTCCTATTAATTTCTCAACTGAAGCTGCATAGTGATTCGTCTTTAGAAAAGCTATTCCTAAGATTTATGAAAGCATAATATGAAAATAAGACTAATGTATTATCTGAAAAGGGCATTAATGTCCGTGCTACTCACAGCATAAATCGGGGGTCAAATGGTCATTCACATCAGAATGGGTAAGGCTCCCTATAGTACTCACTTAAATTCACGCCCACTAGCATGCAATTTTTGTTACCTGTGTTAAGAAATGAGCCAAAGTACGTATGTTCCTGTGGTCTGAACCTAAGAATATTATCAAAAGTAACACCACACGGAACAGAGGAAGGCAGGTACACTAAAGAGAATATGTACTATCTTTCTGTGGGTTTGATCATTTGGAATTAAATGCTTTTCTCTTACACAACAGAGTTTTGTTGAGAGCTAAGAGATACTTTTTTGTTCTGGGACAGTAGAACAGCAAGAGTTTTTATAAAATGGCTACTAAGAATGCTTTGCATTCCTTCGAAGCAACAAAGGTAGAGAACACAGCTGAGTACCATGGTTGCAGTAAGAGGATTAAACACTCCAAATCCCAATTAGGTGAATCACAGGAAATTCCCTGGTATTCTATGGTTCAGAGTTTGTGCTGGGTCTGTTGTACATTAACCAGTTGTAATTATGACAGGAATGAGAATAGAATGATGGGAATGAGAATACTTTAAGTATGTATTTCACAGAGATGAAAAACTGCCTTCCAATTTTGTCTGTTTTCCTTTTAAGGTGTTGAGGTTCTTCTACATTTTGTGAGCGCACCAAGGGAAGGCTGTTTCTAGCATTACAGAAATCCAGCCACCTCTAAGCTGAAATGCAGTCATTAGAACAGAGATCAGCAAAGCTACAAAATGGTTGTTGATAGGAATGTTAAGAGTATCATTAAAAAATTGTAGGTATGAAATGGCACTTAACAGTAGATATCTCAATTGAACTGAGAGCAAAGAGATCACAGAAGGCAAGACACTTACTGAACGTGCTTCAGTTTTCATATTTTGAACAGTGAGAAAAATGCCTTTATAAAGAAACCTTTAGATTTGAGACATCCAGGGGGAAGAACTGTCAAGTTAACACAGACTCTGTGCTGTGGGATTTTACCAGTGTACCAGGGTCAATACCTTTAAATGAAAAATGCTGCTCATACTTTAATGACTGCAAATAGCAGGCCATTCCATATCTAGTTCAGAAATTACCTCTCTTGACAACAGCTTGACAAGCAGCTCTTCATGGCTCTTTTAATTAAACTCAGATATTAGTTTGCTCCTCAGAAAATCTGTAGCTTAGTGAATAAACATTGGTTATTTCTATTTCCAGAAATTTCCTTGGAGATCATATCAAAATGTTCTGGAAGCTTCCAATGGACTTTGTTAATTAGATATGAAAAAACACATCCAGAGCTGTCCTAGCTTCAGGACTTTTTTGTTCTAATAACAGAACCAGTACTTGGCCAAATTGAACCTAGCTGGTTATTCTTTCGAATGCCACATACAGATTTCCAAATGCCCTTGCCTTTTCTGTAACTGTGTTATCCAGGAGGTCCTATTTTGAAGAGCCTTGGAAAGATTAAAAATGTAAGTCTACAAAGGAGTATGACACTCATGCAAGTTAGCATGGATATGTAATTTTACAAGTTGAAAATTTTCATTTTATATTTTTCAAGTGTGATTTTAAAATTGACCTCAAATTATAATAATTTCCCCCAAAAAAGTTAAATCTCTTCATCTTGCATTATGTGGAAAGAAACTTTTAAAATATTGATTAGGCAGTAGCATCAGTAAGGAAACAAAGTCTTTCTGTATCAAGTTCTCAATACATTTCTTCATATCTTCAAAGGCAGAGGAAATATGAAGAGTTTTCTTGGGAAGCATTTTCTCTAACAAGCCTTTAAATGAGGAAAATTAAACCTATTTTATGTCTGCAGGCATCATTCAGTAAGCACCACTCACAGATGTGGCAATTTTGAATGAGATTTGTGGTCTGTCTAGTCTAGGTTTTGATGATAGCCGCTATCAGGTGCTCTTAAAATGGTGCAAAAGGTCCTCAGCAGCATACCTTGTCCTCAGGCAACATTTCCTTTTATCAGCAAAGGCTGATGGGTGCATCTTCCATTAGTTGCATATGATTCAGGGTATTTCAAAATAGTATTTTCTATAATATTGCACAATGAACAAATACTAAATTTATGTTTGTGTGTGTATACCCTGCTGCATTAGCTTGAGGTCATCAGTATAATTTCTGGTCTTTCCCATGAGATGTTCAGTTTTTCACTAAGCTAGCCTGTGACACACCCACAGGTTCCAATACAGGCAGCCCTGTATTATCCCCCATTCCCTGGGCATATTAAGTCAAAAACTGGCAAGAAGATGGATGTTTGGCAGAAGTGACAAATTCAGTTTCCTGGAGAAAGTTGCTGACTGAACTGTTCCAAACAGAGCTGCTTATCTGCCATTCCAGATGTTGTGATGATGACAGCTGTTCAGAAGGACCTTGAAGAGGTGAAGAAATGAATGAATTTACTGGAGAATCCAACTTGTTTGTAAGTCTAAGAAGAAATAAACATTCACTATGATTCACGCTTATTTTCAGTGATTCATACCTATATTCTGAGCAGTTTCATTGCATAGACTGCCAAGCAGCAAAAACATGCACATTAATAAAAATCATATTTAGTATGCGTTTTAAAACCTAAGGAATTATAAGTACATGTGAGGAGGATAAAGCAATGTTGTTCTAAAAAAGACAATTTCCTTCTGTGTGAAGTGTTCTCATGTCTATACAAGGTTTTTGAAACCTGTTCAAGCTCCAAAACATAACATGCAGCTTGTGTTTGGAGTGGTTAAACCATCCTGTAAAATATGTTGCACTCTTAGTCTTGCACAACTTTGTAGCAACACACCTTATATAGATGTCATCTCCTCCTAGTCAATCTTCATGATGTGGTATTTTTCTTAGGTACTGGGTGCAATGCTCAATACTTAACTAAAAATAATTTCATCTTCGGTTATGTTTTTTATGACCATCAAAAACAGCAGCAATAAATGCAAAACCAGAAAAATATATTTGCCCCACGTTGTACCCATTCAAAAGATACGAACTAAAAATATTTGGGTTCTGGACAGAGTCTTGTTGGATTCATGCTCTGCTTACAGGAGATAGAGTTGTGGGGAGATAAGAAGAAATGAGATATAATAACAGTTTAAGCAGTGGAATACTAGATCGAAAAGAAATGGGGTAAAAG
Source organism: Aegotheles bennettii (assembly GCA_013398125.1). Taxonomy (NCBI): domain Eukaryota; kingdom Metazoa; phylum Chordata; class Aves; order Caprimulgiformes; family Aegothelidae; genus Aegotheles; species Aegotheles bennettii. The sequence continues at coordinate 1,522,773 of VZRW01001045.1, read as the reverse complement.
AAGGCAACAAAAAGAAAGTATAGATGCAGCCCCAGGATATGATACAGTAAGCCAGAAGTTTCGGATTGCATGCTTATAATTTTTTGAGTGATCATTGAAATTTATACTGATTCTATGAACTTATGTGATTGAAGGCAGGACATACATGCTTCAGTTTGTACAAGGACTAATTAAAATTAACTTTCTTGTTACTGTTGGTCTATATTTTTCTTAACTTGTTTTATTTTCATTTCTATAACCGTATGTGAAATCTGTGTGATAGTAAAAATTATTGTATACTTAGGGAGTGAATTGTAGTCACAAAATTAGTAAAACAGACCAAGGCATAAAATCAAACTACCCAGCTAATATCAACAAGTTTTCTCAAGAATTTCCTGCCAAGTTTTCAAGTGTATCAAAAAATGCAGGACACATTTGTTCAGAATCTGAAATGCATGTTTTTCATGGAGTCTATTTTGATAATGTGCAGTTATTTATTCACTCTATTAATAGCTCTTTGATTATAGGGGTTTTTTTGCTAATGTGTGTTGTAAAAGGCTTAGTCACCTATTCTCCAATAAGCCAAATTACAAGAGTTGACAAATTTCTGCTCTTTGGATTATAGCTAAAAGAAGCTGAGTCCAAAAAAAAAAAAGTCATCAAGATGCTCTTGATAATGTTAAAGCGAGGAGTACTAATCAGAGAGACTTCTCGTCATTAAAATTCTTGGATGTAGCAATTTATGTAGCTCAGCCTTCTTCCATGACATGCAAGTAAAATTTTTCAGCAGCAGATGCAGACTTTTTAAAATTTTTTAGATCTGGTACAAACTCTCTATTGTACTGATATTTCTATCAAGATTGTTATTACTCTCATGCAATCATTTTCGTTCTGGGAATATCACTTAGTGATGAATCCTATGCCATTTTAATAATAACCTTTTGAGAAAATAATTACAATATAATGATTTCTACAGATGACAATTTGAATTTTGATCAGAGGTTATAGAGGTCAAACATGATATATTACTTACCAGCATTTTTCTGACATGTCCAATCAGTAGGGATTTCTTGCTCCATTTTCAAATTCTTTATTTTTTTAAACATTTCCATTTAAGATTAAGACAATTTCTGAAGTAAGGACTGTTTTTCCTTGTCAAAATATGACAAAAAAAGCTTCTTAAGTATCCAGTTTTTATTGCTAGTTATTTTTTTTATTTCTTAAATATTTACCTTTCTGAAATTCAGGTGCTAGTAAAATTCCTATGAGTGAAATAACTAACCTCTTATTTGGTCAACAAATGCATAAGAGACACTCCAGGAAGTGTGAATGCAATGCATAATGTTGATATTATATTCATCTCTGTATTCAGAGATGTGAATCAGATTTAAGCTTTGCATTCCCCTGAAGTCAGTAGAACTTATGGGCATATGTTTAAAGCTAAGCAGGCTGTTATTTACTCTGTGAATGAGGGACAAATATACATATTTAACTGTTTTCAGATGTTAATTTTTTTCCTAACCTATTTTTAGGAAAGCATATAGACCATAAGCTCTCTTCTGTTTTCTGAAGGCATAGCAAAATTTTAGCATATAAAGGCACCAGGCTTTTTATGACTATGCAGGTCTAGGTACTCTGAGAAATTTATCTTTCTGGAACCAGTTTGAGCTATGAAGCCTTTGTGTCCAAGGTGTACTACGGTCCTGAGAGGTCAGAAAAGGAGACTAAAAGTACTCTTATAATCTGATTTGCAAAATACCAGCGCATTTACTGATTCAGTGAACAAGTGTGGAACATGGGTACTAGTTCAGAAAAATCCTATTGGTAGAAAAGGAAAATAAATTCTTTTTTTATTTACTGAGGCATTCAGGACACTTTGGTATTGTGTGTAAAGCCTTACCATGCTTACTTATGCAATTAACCTGAGCATTTGCATGTTTTATGTCTTAATTAACAAGTCTATTTAGACAATAATCTATTTAGACAATATGTGTGTGACCTAAAAGAATTCTGTTTTTAAAAATGACATGTGCCATCATATAATGATATGCCAAAATACTTATGATGTCCTAATAATTCTTGATTTATACCAATTATGCAGACTTGGTTCATGGTAATAGATATTTTCTCCTCATTCACTTTTTTCAGTCCTGAAAGTCTCACGAGAACAACAACCAAACAGGAAATATTAAGTGAATTTTTGTTTTTTGACTGAAATCCCAAACCAGCATGTGCTAGTCTGCCTTTGTGAACACATGGCATATGTAACTATAAATGTGAACATAGTAACCACCTTTTATAAGTTGATGTTTATTGTGAAAAAAACCCACGGCAATATGCAAAAAAGATGGATTTCCCAAAAGAGAGAATAATAGCATGTTAATGTTAAATTAGTGGAAATTTTTGAGTAATTTTAATGAAAAAAGATGCTATTTTGGTTCTGGACATCAAAGTAATTTCTACCCTTTGTCTACTCACAAGTCTTATTATCTGTTAACTATCAGATTTATATTTTGTGTCCATTGATTCATTAAAGCAAATACTCATATGCAGACATGAACAGATGTTCAGGTGTATATTTTATGGATTAGCAGACCTTTCTTGCCTGAAATTACCTTTTTTTAATTTATCATATGCTTATCCTAATGACTCTGTCTTGATCATACAAATTTCTGTATGGGTGAATTTCTGTATGGCATGCAATTTTTATTCTCAAAGAGATGGAAAATTATCTGTTTCGCTCAATAGTTCATTCCAGTTATTCTGTCACAGTTGCTGTTAAAAACAATTGTTTTTAGCAATTTTTATTTGCCTGCCTTCACTTTCATCTTGTGCTGTTCTTTGCTTAGTCATAGAGCCCTTTTGTAACTGGTATTTTCTCCTTATAAGCATACAGTAATAATTTTAATTGCTTTCAGTCTTCTTTTTGATAAGCTAAATACGCTGAACTCTGAATCTTTCACTACAAGTATTTTTCTGCAGCCTTTGTATTATATCTTTCTCTGAGCCTACTTTACTCTTTCAGCATGGTTTTTAACATATGAACACCCAATCTGCATGAAGTATTCCTAAGCAGAGGAGTAAAATTCTATACTGACCATTCATTTCCTTTGGGTTTTCCGGATAGCTTCCCCTTTTTAGGGGAAAGCTATCCTGAAAATAGCTTGTGTTTACTGCCCATGGATGCTTTAGCTGTATTAAAATATATCTTCTATTAATTGGCCTATTTTGTCAGATGTTTGGATTAACCTGTAAAAACTACTGTCATAGTTATTTACCTCTCCGCTGCTCTTTGTGTAACCTACTATTTGTGTCAGAGGTGATTTATACAGAAGTTTCCAGGTGGTAGTAACAATTATTATAAATCTAGCCCACTTAACCGCTACTCTTAGCAAGACAACTGAATGAAATAATGCCTGCACAAACATAAGACATTATAATATTTTATGGAAGAAACAGTATTCCTCCTAATTGTAGATCTGCAAACCACAATGGAGAACGGGAAGTAGTAGAGGTGAAATTGGCTTCAAAAACCTGGTAAGAAGTCTAGTCAGGACATGTCTTCTCAGGTGGGCTCTCAAAATATTCAGAATTAACCTGATTTCAAGAGTTTTTGCCAAACAAAGGTAGAGAATTTTATCTTGAGTTACTGCTTTTGCCTCTACTGAAGCAATGTTTCTTCCTGGAACTTCCTCATAAGACCAGTTTTCTCAAAACATTCCTATCAATCTTCTTAAGTGAAATACACATCTATATTTCCCAATGTACTCTTATCTGTAATGTTGCATTTTTCTCCTACTGAAAAACCTCTATATAAGATCTCTTATTTTTGCTTTGGGCAATTCATTCTCTGATATGCAAATATTGTAAATGATGCAAAACTTGGGAGTTGTGGGAGTTTTCTTCTTAATCCGTTCAAACTTAATACTCAGCAGTTTTCATTTTGAAAATCTTTTTGTTGAATAAATCTCTGTAGGGCAAATCCTATCCCTGGGGTATAACCTTAACAGGTGAGTTATGAATCCAGAAGTGCAACAAGTACTGAAATCTGAGGAAATCTTTGGTCAGGTGGGACTTCTCCATCAATGCTCTGTAACTGTTTCGAACCTCCACCACTCTCTTTCCCTAAAGATACACTTAGTTATTGATCTGCTGACTACACAAGCCTACTGATAAGCTTTCTATCCTCTGCTGCAGAATGTGTATCTGCTGGCCAAGTAATCGTTTTGTGGATACAGAAAGGTGAAACAGCAAAGCTGCTATCACTGTAGGAAGTGCTGTTTTTAGCTACAGGAGAGAAGAAAAAAATCACCTTCAAAGCTTTAGAGAATGAACTCTCCCGAACAATCAAGCCTTCAGAAGTGGGAATCAGTTTTGATTTTCTATATAGAGAATCAAAATAAAATTCTTTATTTAGGAGAAGCAGACAAGATTAGTTGTTTTAATACACAATGCAGGTAGTCTAGTTTGGCTTGCAAAGGAAACTTTAAAAAGTGTTTTAAGAACTTAACATGAATGAATCTCTCTAATCTTTGAGCTCATTTTCTGAGTTTCTCCAGGTCATTTCTGACCAGTACTGCTTCAGAAGTTTTTCCAGACCAGAGAAGGTCACCCATTGCAGGTCTGCAGATTAAGGATCACAGAAACCTGATTATTCACATTATCTAAGTAAGAAGAGGAGATAAAATTTTGATCCGGGTCTGTTCTCCAGTTGCCCCTTTCTCAAATTCAGCTGAATTGCTTGATAGACAAATACATGATGCAATTACATAGAAAACAGAATGTGATCTCCCTCTTTCCTATGGACTGTACAGCAAATTGTATTGACCTTTGTTTTTTCTCTCTACCTCTTTTCACTATAAAATCATAAAAGCAGAAAGTGTTGATCCTTTGGCAGGTTTCAAGAACACTTTCCCCAACTACTTGCTGTTTTTTTTTCTCTAATAATATTAATAGAAGTTTTACTTGACTTGAATTTGATGAGCTTTAAAACTGTGTTTCCATGTCAAGATTGTTATCTCAGTTCTGTGATAGGATTATTTAACAGATAGTATTTTGTTACATATTTAGCTTGTATTATTGAGGTTGTTTGATATCACCCCTTCTTGTCACATTGCTCCTCTGAATGTTATGGTTTTAATTTAACATCAGGAAATAGGCTATTGAAGTGTTCAATGAACTAACCTTCAGAAATTCACAAATAAATAGAAACAAACACACCATCCAAAATTCAATAGCCAGGAATCTGTGTTCGTACAATTACTGCAATGTAGCCAGTTCCCTTTCACAGCTCTGCTGACTTTGTTGAAGGATTATGTTTACGAGATTTTCTTTTTTCAGTTAAAGGTTTAACCTTGATTTTTCTCCCATTACCTTGCTGATCTTTTAAGCCAAGACAGCCAAAATCCTGTTTCCCATTTTTGCTTTCTGGATCCTATCCGATTCTCGAGTCAGAAGTTTGAAATTGCAAAGCTTTAACAGCTTCTTTTATGCTTCCTACTCTGTACTAAAGTACAGGTACTGAACTTACTGCTATGCTTATGAGATCCCTAAGTGCAAATCTGTTTTCTATCACGCTCAGCTCTGTGGGTTTTTCTGGTCAAATTGACAATATGCCTCACAGACATGGTGAAAAGGAAAGATGTCTCTTATCTTTGCTCGATCACAGGTCCTGTATTTGACCGATCCTGCAGTGCTTCACTGTGGTATGAATTACTCTGGAAGGGAAGGACAGAGTTTGCACAAACTGACCAACATTTACAAGTCATCTACATTTCATGAAGTGTGCTGAACCACTCTATGGTTTCTCATATGTGTAACACTACCTTCTGTAAACAGTGGCTGACAGCTGAGATGAAGCTTGTGATTTCTGGTCTTTTGCTACATCAGATGCTAATCAATATTTTCATTCTCTTAGCACTTTAGATGCTACCATAGAGAAAGACCATGGCACAATTAGTGGTGTAGCTTTTACATGTGTATCTGATACTAGTCTGCTAGTTGCTTTTAGGATTACCACATTGTAATAATTGATATTAGGATTGAAACAATACAAAAGCTCAGTGTTTGTATATGACAGCAAAGTTCATGACCACAGGAGGATGTGAGCTGACTTCTAGATCATTTTGGACCATCAGTCAGAAAGTACTAAAGCTTCAGCAGCTAGAATTGAGTGTAGAGTGACTGGTATTGACATCTATGCAAAAGGTAAAGTAGATTGTGGAAAGCAAGAGTTATGATCTGAACTTAAGGTCTTAAGAGAGCAATTAAAGAGCAGCTTCCAGAATTTTGTTATATAGGTAGAGAGCTATTATAATATTTACCTGTAAGGGTGAAGTGATTTCTCCTCCAAACTCTTAGGATTGATATATTAATGTTTGTGATTCTGATTTTTCTCTCCTAGTGCAGATATGCAAAAGAGGTGTCTGCTGGAAATGTTGTGCTTCCTTAGCAACTTTAAATTATCTTATTTAAGTACACCAGAATGAATATTCTGAATATTTTCCTGTATTATTGCTATTTTGACAGTTCTCTTCCAGAAGGCAGTATCTGTTACTGTAATGAAAACATAAGCAGAAATGCCTATCCTCTATTGCCCCTCCCTCCATATTTTTTCGTCTGTTAGTAACATTAGGGGCATCACCTTTTGTATTAATATGCAGTAAGCAGAAGTAAAATCAATCACTTCTTAGAAACTTAGAAATCATTTTGTTTGAGACTTTTAAATGTTACAGTTCTCTCAGCATTCTTTAAAGAACTGTTTTAGAAGGCTGCCCAGAGCTTCCAGAAGGATAGTGTGGACTGTACTATTAATGGATTAGTCTAACAAGTGGCAGTTTTAATATGCTGTTGTTCATACTTGCACTAACAGAATGGCCAAGTCAGACCTTTAGACTGCAAGCTAGACTGTAGCCCATGTCCAGCGTGGGAAGAGGAAGAGTGATTCCCAGGAAGAAACAGTTACATTTCCAAACAAAAAATTCAATATTTGATGAGCTTTCTGACAAAGACTAAGTGTATTTTTAATACTATGCTAATGATTATAGCAGAGTAGGCTATAATATATCAAAATGTAGCAGAATGGAAGTCCTGCAGGTTGGTATAATGAGAACTATTATTGTCACTTAGAAGATTGAACTGTTTCATTTAAGCAGTTCCGAATGCCAACAAGCTGAAAGTAAAATATCAGTAGTTGTTAACTGTAACGATTTTAAAATCAGGATCATTAAACAGAAGGATTACTGCAGGAGCTGGTGATGAAAGCTGTAGCAATAATGCATCCATTTAGCACGCATTCAAGATGTAGCAAAGAACACGACTGTTAACAGTTCGTGATTTAGAAAATTTTACCTCGGTCTTGGGCGTTTTCCCATAAAACAAACAGATTTCAAATAATGTTTTGTGTATGTTGCTGTTGAGACTACAAGCAGCCTTTATTGGTGATGTGTGCTCAATGCATGATGAAAGGGTGTAAACTACTATGCAGAGGAGAGGAAATTATATATTCTCAGAAGTCTCACTTTTTTCTGCAGTGAAAAAAAATAGAAAAAACCCCTCCAAACTCCAATATTTTATTGCTCTAACTTTGTTATAAATTTGTGGAGTTGTCAAAATGAAACAACGTATATGAAGTTTATAGTTTTGTTGACATTTGGCCTTGTTGTACTGAGTTTTGTCTCTACTTGTTAAGACTTTTGAGGTATTAGACTATAATGTTTAGACCTGCTTTTGTAATTAAACAAAAGCTTGATTTTTTTGATAAGGAAGTTCTACTTTTGGATGTCATGCTTCCTGGATAGTTCTATCCCACAGACCATATCTTTCTTAATCACTCTGTGGGAGGAAAACAGGAAAAGGAAGATGCAGCCTGCATAACCAATGACACAAAAGGCTGGTTTTAAAAGGGTTGCAGTCTAGAAGGCTCTTGAGGTTGTGTTGAACTTCTCTAACAAAATAATTTCTTCATCCTTTCTCCTTTTTAATTCTCTCTGTCTCTCATTTTTGGAATATTTGTTTTTTGGAAAAAATTACATTAAAAGTTTAATTTACAGTGAAAGCATTACACTGTGTTCAGGACATTAATTCCTTCCAGTATACTAGGGCTTGTGATATTAAAAATAGGCATGAAAGTGCAACAGAAACATCATGTATTTTAGAAGCTTCCATAGAGAAGCAAGATGTGATCTTAAGAGTCAGAATAAAAGAAAAAGAAAAAAGGGCAAAAAACCTGGTATTTATACAATAAGATAGCAAAAGATCCATGACAGGTGATTAGGAATACCAAAAGAAATAAAAACAGAAAGAAGGAAAGGAATCAGAATGATTTATTTGGGAATTATGGTTCATATTCTCAGGAGACTTAGCAATCTGCCTCTAATTAAGAATTATTTTCAGTGTATTATTATAGAGGCATCGAGGTGTTCCAGAGCTCTATTGTTCTACGTGCCATAGCGAGGAACAAAAATACAACCCCAGAAAAGCTTGCCATCTGGTTATGTGGCTAGAAACTTCCCCTGAACTGGTTCAAGAAAATCAAGGGAACCACTCAGGTTTACTGTTACCACTATTGCAACATATAAAAATGAAAATTTACTGTGAAATAGTTGATTTCAAGCAATGCATACAGTGCAGATTTATGAATCTTGGAAGGGTAAGCTAGAGCGGGTCATTGGAGGTAAAAATTACTCTGTTTTCTGTAGCATTTATTTTTACTTAGAATAATTTTATTTAGAATAACTATACATAATATATGTAAATCAAATGTTGTTGAACGTACATAGACTCCACAAGCAAAGTGCATTTTCAAGTGAGGTTTCAAATTCCCTTCTTCTTATTCTAAGTGAGAATATGTATAGAATTTTGAGCATATAAATTATTTAAAAGTCTGGAAAGTGAAGTACAGGCATGGTCTGTACCATATAATATGTTTCTTTTTTCATTAAAAGAATGAAGTCTTGTCAGTTCCATTTATAACTTTATTTAAGAATGTGCATCTGGTGCTTTTAAGAAAAATATGCAAATGGTGGATTCTTCACAGTTCCAGTATTAAGTAAATACAGACTGCTACAGCATCATCCTAATTCAATGCTGCTGAAAGGAATTAATGAAATAATCTATAAATACCTTCAGTGTCCTTTTCCCTCTGAGAAGCAAGTTACTTTCTGTGAAATTCATTTCCATATTGTGTGTGCTAAAGAGAGTGACAACTCTCCTTTCAAACACATTTCATATGGTGGAGAAATCTTATCATTATCTAGCTAACGATTTTTGTGTTGTTATAATTTAACATGGGTATAATTTTATGAATAGTGATGAGTGGTGTTCTGATAATCAGTTCTTGATCATGACAATGAAGTATTCTGCTTATCCTAATGGACAAAAAGGGCCAGTCCAGTGGGGATGCAGGTGATAAGCAACCTATGCCAAGGGCTCACCACAGTCAGGTAGGCCTTCCAGGCACATAACAACGTCTTCCACAAGAAAGAAGACAAAAGTCATAGTTGTTGGCGACTCTCTCCTGAAGGGAACAGAGGGCCCAATATGCTGGGTTGACCCTCATCAAAGGGAAGTCTTGTAGTCTTCCTGGTGCCCAAATCAGAGACATCACTAGGAAACTCCCCAGCCTGCTGAGGTCGTCGGACTATTACCCTTTATTGATCTTCCAGGCAGGTGGGGGAGGAAGCTGCATCCTGTAGTCTGAGAGGACTGAAGAGGGACTTCAAAGCCCTGGGACGGTTGGTGAAAGAGTCTGGAATGCAAGTTATCTTCTCTTCCCTCCTTGCACTTGTAGGTGATGACGTGGGATGGGATAGGATCCAGTCCATAAACACCTGTCTCTGAAGCTGATGCTGCAGGCAGGGCTTTGGGTTCTTTGATCATAGCTGGTTTTATAAGACACCAGGCCTGATGGTAAAACATTTATAAATATGTAAAGGGTGAGTGTCAGGAGGAGGAGACAGGCTCTTTTCAATGATGTCCAGTGATAGGACAAGGGGGAATGGGTGCAAGTTGGAGCATAGGGGGTTCCAGATGAATGTAAGGAAGAACTTTTTCACTGTAAGAGTGACAGAGCACTGGGCCAGGCTGCCCAGAGAGGTTGTGGAGTCTCCTTGTCTGGAGACATTGAACCCCCGACTGGATGCTTTCCTGTGTGACCTGCTCTAGGTTGTCTGGCTGTGACAGGGGGTTGGACTAGATGATCTTCCAAGGTCCCTTCCAACTCCTAACATTCTGTGATTCTGTCACAACCTAGGATGAAGGGAGGTGAGAACGTGAGAAGTAGTCAGTCTGTATGGTTAACCCTTGAGTAATGTTGTTTCCATTCCTGTACATTTCTGGATCTGTCTACCTCTTTAGCAGAAGGATATTCCTGGAATACCCATGGGCACCAATCCCAAGAACTAATATGCCTTGAAATCTTCAGCTCAGTAGGCAAACAAGGCAAATTCCCTTACTGTTTAGTTTCCTACAACTGTGTTTTTTAGAGAACAATGGATCTGTTCATTCTGTTCTAATTAATTCTGTTTTAATTTAAACCTATGCATATTATGAATTCTCTTTTATAGCCCTGTTTCATAAGCAAGTATCCTATTATAGAACAAAAGCTTATGAATTATTAGAAAGATTAGACTTAAGAAATGTGAAGTTGATAACCAATCTATGGATAAAATTCTCTAAATGTTTAATATGTTATGGAGCATCTTATTATTTATATTTTTGATAGGCAATGTGGCCTTTCTGATGATTTTCATTAGATATCTTCTGCAAATTCCACATCTTACCTATTAAAAGCAGTTTATTGTCATTCAGGTGTAAGTTATGTGCCTGCTCAACTAAAACATGATTGTAGTTTAGTTATAGCAGTGATGAATTGCTGGAGTGAATTCATGCAAACAGGGAAATTGAAATTAAATTCATCACACTAAGAAAACCATTCCTCCCCATGCAAATTAGTAGCTTTTCTGCTAAAATCAATTTGTTTTGGTAAATTATGCAAAAATTCTCAAAGGACTTAGGTAGATGATTTATTATACTCTTAGCTGTTTCATAATATTAGCAAATGAAATTTATTCACACAATCTTAGGTGGCATAAGCTGAGAACTTTAGTGACAATTTCTGTTTATTACAATTAATCTAGGTTGTCTGTGGTGACAGAACTCCCGCAATATATAGGACATGATCTTTATGAGAGATGCTTTTTATTATACTGTACACAAGTGTTTTTCATTTGACTAGAACAGATCAATTACTTCTGTATTGTAAGACCTTTCAATTATTCTATCTAATGAAATCCAGTATCTCCATGAAAACTGTTTGTATTCTGAATTCTTGAAACATCAGAATTCTAAAATCCCCTCAGAAAATAAACAGCTCCTCAGATCTTTTAAACAATATGAGTGGGAGTTATTTAAAATTACTGTAGACATCTTGCTCAGATTTGTAAAAGTGAGTTTTGTAGTTCATTTATCCCAGAGTCCTGCAGCTGAAATAATCAGTGATCATGTTAAATGCATGTCACTATCATTTGATGGTATCTAAAGCCCTGAAGAAATACAAAAACAGTATGGTAGAGATACTGGGGGATGGGGGTAGAGGGTGGAGAATATGATTCAATCAAGCAATTAATGTCTAGGCAATAAAGCATACAGGTGATGAAATACATTGAAGATAAGAAATATGCATTTATATTTGTTACTTCTTAATTATGGAGTATTTGGTTTGTCAATATAAATTGTACATACGTTTTCCTAAGAACTTTTGGGAATTAACAAATTCCAGTAAGTACAGCAGGTTTGCCCTCCGTCAGTTGCCTCTGCCTGTTTGGTACACAGGTTTAACTGCATTATGCAGCACCAAACAGAAAAGCCATTACCCCAAAGAGAAAAGGAGACAAACAGCTTAGAACTTAGTTTAACCAGAAAGCAAGTGCAAAAGACAGAAGAAAGGCACTTTTCTGAAACAAAATGCTGTTCCTTGCCATATTTCAAAGATCTACTCTGAAGAGAGATCTTTGTTACTTTCATTTAGTAAGCCATAATACTAATTAATTGTGATAACCTTTTATAGAGGAAAGTGTAAAACAACTTTAAAAGTCACTACTAGCTCCGCCTTTAATAATTTCTTTGCAGAAGATAAAATACTTTTTGACATGAAATAAAATACATCATGCAAAATATTGTGAACTTGAACTTTCAGTTTTAAGCATCAGACAGCTTGCCTGTGTTATCTCAGTAGTCTCTAAATATCTTTATGCAAAGTCAATTTAAATTAGTATTTTCAGATAAAATTTAAATATTTGTTTTAACCAACAGTATCAGTTAAAAAAAAATAATCTTCTATCATAGAGCTACTTTACATTCATTAACTTGTGTCTGGGCATGTTGGTTACACCCTGAGTCAGTGAAATGTAGCAGGAGGTCTGAAGGGCAAGTGAAGCTTTGTGAATATTAATTACAATGTCAATGGCCTAGCAAGAGCTTCAAACCCCAAAGGAGAATGTTATATAGTGCCAGGTGACAAAATGTGATGACCCTGTAGATGCCCACATTAATTGACCATTGAATCTGGCAGTGTACAGTGTGCTTTACGCGTGCATTCCTAAACCTTGAGCTCCAGGAACTTTATTATGTGGGGTTTAGAAGATCAGAAGTTTGTGGCCATGATTTCTTTACTAATAGAAGGTAAGGCAGTCTGTGTTTTCTTTGTAAATTTTATTTATTTATTTATTTTTAACTTGGTGTCCAGCTTTGTATCTGTTGTACATTTTCAGGTACCTTCACTCTCAGAAATTTTTCAAATCTATGAGTGCAATTTATAAAACTAGACTAGAACAGAAGTATGAACTGCTCTATATAGCATGAATAATTACTGGAGACCTTTATGGAACAATTCTTATGGAAGTAATCCAGGCAATTACTACATGACTTGCCCACCTATTTTATATCTCTCTCTGTCCAAATGCATAAACGCATCTGAGAGGCTCCTAGTACTTACCAAAATTTTGAATACTCTGACAGCAGTATTGTGGTATACTTTCCAAGTAAATAAGAGACCGTTTGTTGGCTTAAAGGGATTTTCTATTAGCCCTCCTTTCCATGAGCAGTTTTTTGCAAGTTCACAGAGTTTGTGTAGATAGGCTCTGACTAATCATGTACTCACAGTTTGAAATTTAGAAATGACTGTGTAAGGAAAACCATATGGAAAAAACTACATTTCTCATTTATTTTTAATGATAGCATCTTTTCCATATAATCAGGAAATGCCTGACAAAATATGTGATTTGACTCCCTAAAAGGGGTTGTCTTTTTAATTATTTTTTTCTTCAGGTTTTACTGAAGTCAGGTTTTTTTGTCCATTAAATCTTTTCATTGGCTTATTTTTGACAGGCTGTGGCTTAAGCATTTATAAAGCTGCTCTGCTGTAATGTCATCTTTCATTTTGTACCAATTGGGTCCTCCTTGACAAAGGACATGTTTTTCTTTAGTCAAAATTCTGCTGTGGTGCCAAAGCCAAAGTCTTGTTATTGTAGCTATCATTTTGTGCAAGGATATTGTTTATAAAAAACTCAAAACCTAGGGAAAACTGACTGAAGGAATATTTTTTCAATGGAATATGATTTTTTTTCCATATGTAAAATCTGGGACTTGATTTCTAAACAAGCAGGCAAAACTATACTGAATCCAGCCGGAAACTCTCTTCACAAATCTTTAAACAATTCTTACATTGAAATGATACTGAAAATACAATTTAAGGAGGAAGGCTTAATTCATCATACAGGATCAAGGCTTGCAGATTTTAGATTATATTAGTAGCATAATTCTTTTCATAAAGAAAGAAAATATTTTTAATAGACTCTAGGTAGTTGCCATGTACTTATTAGAGGAGCCATCAGGATGTTGGTGTGAGCTTTTCGCATAAAATCATTCTTATCTGAAAAAAGTCTAGCTGTGACGGTGTAACAGTATGTTTAAGCATAATGAACTAACTGAACACAGTGCCAAATTAACCACAGCTTCCACTGTGGTTTGTAAGCAACTTGCTAGCAGTTGGAATAAAGCAGGCAGAATGCATTGATATCTGCTTGTGAAAGACTGCAATGGGATCTGTGATATTTCTATTACAGTTCTTGTCACAGTGGGAGAGTGAAATTCTGTGTTCTGAAAACTGATTTGCCATTAGTTAATTTTTTTTTTTTTAGTTCTAGGCTGGTGAAATGAAACCTGAAAGCAAAGTCTTTGACATCTTAGACATACAGATCTTTTTAAACTCAGAAACTCCATAATTATGTCATGTGCCTTTGTGACTGTTTGTTGGTTTTTGGGTGGGAGAGGGAGGGAGAAAAAGGTCTAGCTATATTTAATTTTTTTAACAGTATCATATGTAAGAACAAAAATAATAAGTGCACAATATTGTTGGAAAGTTTTTTTTATCTATTATATGGCTCCTACCATCAGATACCACGGTATCTGAGTTTTACACATTCTGTTATAAATTTATATTTAAAACTATTCTTTTCAAGGCTTTGTGACATTGAATAGTTGCGTGATTTACATAAGCCTTATGCCTTAAACAATAGATCATTCTTCTTCAGAAAAATTCAGTCCTCTAATAAAAAGGGAACTATACAAATGTAATTAAAGCCACTTTTATGGCACAGTTGCTATCTTTTACAATTCAGTTTGCATACAAGTAATGTTCAGTTATCTTACTTGGAAAAAGTAATTCATTTATTGAAACAGGTTTATTTTTCTTTAATTGATTCATTTAAATTAATAAAGTACATTTTTTTGACTTAAAAGGAATTTCTTTTATAACTTTATAACCTGGATGGCCATGGTAATCTGGAGCATCAGAAAACCTTTCTCCACAAGGCAGGAGGAGAGATGCAAAATAAGCAGTATCATGCTGCAAGTCATCCACAAGATGGCAATAGCAGGATAGTTTCGAAAGTTCAAACGTTTATGAAACTGTCTTTCTCGCTTCTAATGCTTATTTGGAAATTTAATTTGGATCAGATAGAAGCTGAGACAAGTTGGTTGCTTTGTCATCTTCTTGTTCACAAATATAATACGATTATAAAATATTGAGCATAGATTTGCATTCAAACCTCACTGGCCTAATTTAAAACCTTTTTTTAAAAAAAGTTGGTCATTGCTACAGCAGGATTTCTGCTACACAAAATACTGTGGTTGGCATTTATCTTGTCTCCCTCCATCCCCATTCTTTTCTCTATGAAGGGTCCAAACTCAAATAATTTGAGCATTTGTACTTGTCAAAGGACCGTAAGAATGTGTGTTTGGAATTAAGCACTTGAATAAATGTCCTAGTTTTCAGTGACGCTAAACGTCTCCCAGTACCTGTACACTTGAATGGGGACTGATTGCACATAGAAGTTTCTCCAGAGATTTAAGTTCTGAATTTCAAAAGGTATTTAATACCTTTTGTGTAAAAATATTTCTGAGAGCTCTTTCCTGTATGCTGCTACATTTTGAGGCATTTCAATTGACTCAAAAGCAAAACAAAACCAACCAACCAAAAAAAACCAAAAAAACAAAAAAGGGAGGAAACTGAACATTCCTTTGGCATTTGTTAGACATGCTATCTAATTAAAATTATTTGTCAAGTTTAGTAACTAAGCGAATGAATAGATGGTGTCCTTCCTTTCTTGACACGGATAGGGCTGGTAGTCATGTTCCCAAGGTTTAGATGCCCATTGTGCCTAATGTGAAGCCGAATCACTCTGTGCTTTCTATAGACCAAACACTGGAGTTCAGCATCTTAACCCTCAGCACTGGACTGTCTCTATTTAACAGAATTAGAGAAAAAGCTATTTTTGTTTTATATATAAGTATATATTCTTCAACCTGCTGTCTCCTTTAATTGATGGAAACCTTCAAAAACTGTGTATCATTCCAATGCAATGCACAATTTTTTTTCCTTTTGTATTTTTATCTTGGCAGACAATATAGAAACAACAGACTCCCAGGTGTGTAAAGACAATTAACTATTAATCAAATCTCCAGTATATTCTAATTTGACACTAATTACTTTGATATAATTCATTAATAAATATTTAATTTGGCCTTGAGCATGTACTACTTGTTTGTTCCTGTAAAGACCTAGCATGAAATCATTGTTCCTTGTGGCATTAGATCAACAACTGATTCAGCATCAGGATTAGAATCCAAGGAGCACAGGTTAGTAGAGAAGTTTCACTATGACCTAATACTAACAGATAACAGCTTTAAAGAGCCTGTGATGCTGTCAACTTTTCATTTGGTTTAGTATTTAAAAGCACCTCTACTTCATATGGAACATGGTATTTCCATGTACTCATCTCTTTAAAAGTATGGTATATTTTGATCTCAGTTTGCCTCAATAAAAGATGAGGTTCCCCAAGAATTTCTTTTGCAAAGTAATTAAGCATCATTATTGTCATGTTTACATATAGATAAGCCAAGAAACAAATTTAAAGTGTGTAACTTCTATTCCCTGTGCTACCATTGGGCCTTTTAGTACTTCTAGAGATTGTAAGTACTTTGAAACTGGTTGCGTTGTTTGTCACAGTTGATGTTCACAATATAAGGAGCTCCCTACCACCACTCACTTCAGAAAATGCTTTTTTGGGAACTTACTGGACTTTACAGAGTATGTGATGTACATGGAAACACAATCACAGGTCTCTTGCTCCAATTAAACAGCATTGTGTTAAATCAAAAAGACTGATTTTCTTCTGTAAAGGTTCTGAATGCTTTTGCTTGTCAGTTAGAAGATCCTGAAAAGACAGAAGGAATTGAAATGTCTGGCATCTTCAGAGTACACAAAGGGAAAATAGTAAGGGATTGTTCTTGTCCACTGCCACCTTGATTTGCATATTACAAATTAATTCCATGAAATGTTTTCTGCTGCACTGCTTTTAAATTATGTTTTTCTTTTCTTAGAAGATGCATGAATATAGTATATAGTGGGAGATATATATATACAGATTATGTATGCATATGCATTTTATTATTAAACCCTAAAAAAGGGCATCATTTTTAAAGTAATTGTTCTCAAATAGTATGGGGAACATTTGAACCTGTTTTCATGTCTGTTTTACTTTTTGCTTACACTGAAACAGGGTAATGGTTTCCATAAAGTGTGGAAACAAGAACTAAATAGTCAGCAGAGACAGTAAAAACCAGAAGATGTCATTTTTGTAGTGTCATGAAACCTTCACTTTCAGAACAGATTTAACATCTGGGTAGTAATCAATCTGAATTTATAAGGCATTAGTTTGGGACTTTGAAAAGTAAATAGACACCCCTCACTGGAATCAGCAAGTTTCTTAGTCTAAATGTTGTCTTTATCTAGGAACCTTTCATTGAATTTAAAAACAGTAGAAGCTTGTAGTTAAAGTTTGTCAGCATTCATTAATTATTGTTAAATGCATCAAGGATATCATAAAGAATACTTACATACAATTGCTATTGCAAATTTTTAGTGTTCAAGATTTCTTTATAGGATGATTAGGAAAATATTTTGAAGGATAGAGTCAGAATGGCGGTGTTTACAGACAGTTTAAATTTTATCTTAAACTGATTGGTTGTTTCTATCTAGATTTTAGCAGATACTTGTCAAGATAAATGATCCCTATTCAGATCTTTCATTTCATGATTAGAAGTATCTGAAAGAATTCATGCTAGGAGGCAAAGAAAGAAATGGAAGAAATTTGCGCATACAAGTGTGGAAGACTAAAAACTTCTTTTTATCCTGAGCAATCAGTGCAAGGACTGACAGTCTCTGTAGAACTGTGCAGACAGGTTGGACTGTTTATCATAAAAGGAAGTTTGCATGGGTAGTTGCTTGAATACTACATTCTGTAGCAATTGACACAGAGGAACTTCTATTATGGCCTTTCTTATAAAGTCCTTTATATATATATATATATTAGAATACCAATTCAGGTGGGAATAAGCGTTTCTGAATTACGTAGTGAGGCTGTGCTGCTGTCAAAGACCATTGATTTTATACTTGTTTATGGGCCCTAGATTTTGAAAGTATCTTAAGTTCCATCATCTAAATACTTCTGAAGATTTCGGTTATGATACAATCTGTGAGTATTTCTTTCCAGGAGAGATACCTGATACAGTGATGACTACCAATATAGGTAATCAAAAAGTGGAGGTTTCTCCTCTTTTGGTGCTTTTGCACCATTTTCTTTTTTCAGCAGAGAGATGTGATTTTATTCCCACAGTATCACCACCACCCACAGTCAGATAGACTAACAGCCATGAATAGAGATGATGAAAAATGTATGGGGGAGGTAAAACCAGACAGTAATAATCTAGAAATGCAGGAAACTCTGCATATGGTTTAATCTTGTAGACATGCATCAGTTGTTGGCATTTCTGATGAATGTTCCTAAACCTTAAAATCAGAAGGCTGGCCTGTACATGTTCTTTAACTGGTGCATGTTTCTTCTGGATATTGAGTATTATTCTAAATGGCCATCCAAGTATATGTGAATTTTCAAAATGGCTATTTTCGTTGTGTATTCATGGTTATGGATTACCTTTTAATTCTTAGTGCCCTTGATATTAAAGAGCATACGTATGCATAGATTAAGCACAGATATTCCTTTTTGCCTCTCCCCTATCGCTAACATCTGAAAGCCTGATTCACCTCCTTTCTATCTAATGATTAGATATTAAAATCAGATAAGATTAATAAGCTTTCATACTGACTTCAAAGGAATAAAAGAAGTGAATTCAATAATATGTGGCTTTAAACTTAATTCTTTTGAGAATTAATTTTTTCACCCATTCTATAATATGGAGGTGGGATGGAGTTCCTGTAATTACTGAAGCTGTAACTGGAATAGTTTTCTAATCTAACATGTTGACTATAATCCCTGCTGGTTTTCAGTAGTGGTAAACACAAGAAAAATCTGGAAGTATTGACTTAACCAAACAACTCGGGTTATGTATCTGTTCCCAAATAGTGCTTTTACTTTAATGGTAGAGTAGTCATATATAAAGATGCGCACTTTTTTCCCCAGAGTCCCAGATTAATCCATTTGCACCCTACCTCTGTGCCCTGCTGTGTGTGTGTGTTTTTAAAAAAGGCAAAAGTGAAAAGTATAAATAGATGAATGAGCAAAAAGCACTCTCACAATCTATATTCTATGCCCTTGTATCAAGGGAGGAGAAATTACTCTTGTACAGAGATGCAAGCATTAAATGGAAGCTTATTGGTTCTGAGGCTGTTTGACATTTGTGGATAATTGACATCCTATATCCAATATCCAATTCTGTGTTATTTTTTGTATTTCCTTTTGTCCTAGCTATAGGATGAATAGCAACAGTTAAATAGCACAGGGTCCACTATTGGACCTACTGTGCTATTTAACAGTAGTAGTTGATCAAAGCTTTGAATAAACAGGGTAGAGGGAGCCTCATTCCATTGTACTGTCCTACTGCATAGAAATAAATCACCTGGTAGTATTATTATAGTTTAGGTTGAAAGGGGTCTCTGAAGGTCATTCGATCTGACATCCTGCTTAGAACAGGTTGAGTAGCACATTCCAATACTGCACAGAGGGTTTATAAAGAAAACTTACAATTCCTTATTGAGAGGTTTTGTATAAAAAGATTGAGGGAGACTGGAAGATTTCTTTCCTGTAACTCATTATTTCACAACAAATGAATGAAAGAGTTGCTTTATAAATAAAGCTTCAGTTCACTGACACAGAAAAAACCAGTGAAGAATGCTGCATATGTATGCTAATTGCCATTTTAGGAGATGATCTCTGCTGCTTCTGTTTGTCTGTGGGGAGACAAATTTTGCATTTTGATATTGCTGCATAATTTCAGTGGGAGGACTTTATGGGGTAGTTTTTGGACAGCAGTTACAATAGATACACAAGATGTAAACACAGTGATTGGGGGTGTGGGATTTAAAACATACTGGACTACTCTATTTATTTTGAGAGTTGATGCATAGTCCCAGGATGGCTTGTCCCTATCAGAAATAAAAATGAATTGATTTTCAAACACTGCCAGTACAAAAGTTTTCCAACAGAATTCAGTGCAAAATTTTGTGCTGAATGTTTGATAATATTTGTTTGTCTGAAATACAGTTTCTCAGTTTTCTATAGCAATACTTCACACTGAATTACTCTAATTCTGGCTTCTCAGAATAAGTCGGGTTTTCCTTTTCTTTGTGGTAGAAGGAGCAAATTAGAGCTGTACAAAGTTTGCTGAAGACATGGCCCAGGCCTGTCTCTAGTCTTCCATAGTAGTTTTTTGAAACTTTTCAGGGTTTGGGGTTTTTTTGCCTATGAGGGAAAGGGGAAGCACTAGCAGACATTGTCTATATTTAGACAACTCTGAGAGAAGACTCCCTTCAGATACCTCTGGTAGGGAAGGGCACTAATCTCAGTTCCAGATAGGAAAGGAGTGAAAGTTCTGCATTTAAGTGCATTGAATGAGTATCACATGGCAACTTGTACTGTAAGAAGCTGAAGCCATTGCTACAAATTACTGGAAGTAGGTAAGTCAATGGATAAGCAGTGCCTTACTACAATTTATAGAAAATTATCCACTTGGGAAAAGGTAGAGTGTGCTTAATATCACCTTCAAATAATTGTTTTATTAACTGATTTCTAGATTTAAAAATACAAATGTAATAATTCTACATTTGCTTATCAAAATGCCTGTCTTGTATGGGAAAACAGGCAGTGAAAAACAGCCTCAAAAGACTGGAGAAAATGTCATGTAGAATACGTGACCACACAGGAGCAGAACTACATGCAATGTATTTTGGGCTAAGGTTAAAAAAAGTATTAATAGGTGCCTAAAGCTGAAATTCTAGCTTTGTATTCAAGCTCTTAATTGGGTGAGTTTTCTCCTCATCAGGAGACTGAATTCAGTGGGGGCTAGTTATCTCTGAAAGCCAGTTAACTGAGACTGGGATTTACCTCTAGACTGCAGAGGCTTTATTTTTGAAGTGTTGACCTTAGGATCTGTGTACAAGTATTGTAGATTTGTATCAAAGGATTCAAAACTGTTTGGTGGGTTTTTTTTTCAATTCTGTAGTTTCAGTCTGGCATGTAGCCTAGGTTAAGCAGTTCTCTACTGAAATTTTGGGCCTCCAGGACTGAAAGAGGAGTTATTATCTGTATTTTATCTGTAACTGTATTTTTATGTTAACTGTGAAAGTGATTTAAATGACCTTCTGATGTGAAAATGATCCCACAGACATTCAGACATGAAAGTAAGAGGTTCCCAGAAGCAGTCTCCAGGTAGCCAGCCAGTCAGAGGGCCAGCCAGTAAGATAGTTAGAGAGATATTTAGATGGTCTTCAAAGCATGGAAAACATATCACTCAGTTGCAGAGCTGAGTTAAGCCTTCCCAAATACTAGTATAGGAAAGAACATTTTATTGTGCTTTTTAATGACAAGGTATAGACATAAGCTCATCTTTGGAGATGCTAACTGAAGCCCTGGACCGACTGACTGATGTACCTACCTACATGCCTTTTAAAACTGTTTCTTCATTTATCTACCAATTTATTTCAGAGATCATTCTCATTTTGCCAGTATATCCCAAGCATATTTACTATAGCTGACATACTAAGTACTCAAAGCCAGACTGTCTGCTCTGCTAATGGCTGTAGGTATCCCTTCAAACAGTTTGGTTTTGGGCTGTGTTCTGTGTTTCATCACGTCTGGATCAACGTGGACCTCATTGGCAAGCAGAATAAATCAGTGAGGATCACTGCTGAAACGTTGCAGAGGGGCTACAGTGCTGAGTGAGGGAATCAGTCATCTAGATGGTCCTGTGCATCCAGCAGAGCAGTTCTTCTTGCAGAACACCGTTTTGCTACCAAATTATAACCAAGCCTCAAGGCTAGTGTGTCCTGGGCCAAATAGAAGTAATAAACTGCTAACTCAAACACAAGCCATAGAATTAGCAACAAAATGGAAGACCAAACACAAGCTGTAGAATTAGCAGCAAAATGGAAGACCAAACACAAGCAATAGAAGTGTTATTTCCCTTCAGTGATAACAAAATGCTTGCATATTATTGAATACATCAGTGATCAGTTCTGCCTTCTCTATTCTGAAGTGTGGTGCCAACACAAAACTAGTGGGTTTTTTGCAGATTTATATACACAAAATACAACTATTGTCTGTACTACAATTATGAGCAGTTTTCATAGATACCTTCTCAGTTACAGCTGCAGTGAAATTTTGCTGAAGAGTAGTGAATACTTGGTCTCTGAACACAGCTTTTGAGCTTGACCCATCTGTACCTGGTTCAGGTCTGGTACATGTATCCTTGCTCTAGCACAATTTCTTTCCTTGTTTCTACTCTGTCATCATATCCCTACACCCACACATTCCACCAACTCTCCTATCTGCATGCAAGCATTGCATCATCCACTTGCCCTAGTCTCTGTGCATCACAATTAAATTCTTACCTGCTGCCCATTCACCCTTCTGCTGCTCTAATATTCTTAATTTTTCTTCCTCAATTTGTTACTCACCACTCTTAAAAGTGTAAGAGCCCTGTGTATTGGACCATTCAGGCAGATTTTAAGCAATGTTTAGGTGTCTTTCTAGGGAAACTGATTACTCTGGAGTGTAGAAGGGGATCAAGTAAATCAGCAGTAGATGGTTGAGCAGCTTAGGTAAATTTAAAGCTCATTGTGGAAGTACTAGTGAATTTAGGGCCCCTACCAAGGTTCAGTGGTGCTATAAACAAGGCTAACGGGATCAGAGACTGTGACTTTGGTCAATAGTATGTGCTGAAAATCCCTTTTAAGGATAACTTGATAACTGCTTTGGACATCACATATGCAGAACCTGCCATATTTTGGAAACACACCAAGTGCAGTTCTTGTATTTAACACCTGTGGGTATGTGTGCCTGATTTAGCAGGGGAGAGCAGAGGAAGGGAAGACAGATTGTTGCATCCATTCCTAGCAAATAAAAGTATAGATTACTGAATATGGAATCAATTCCCCTTGCTGATGCCCAGGTGACAAATTGTAACTCAAATGCCAGAGCTGAATAGAAGAGGATCTCTCTTTCATTTATTTCTCCTAATCAATTATGCAGCTCTCAGCTAGAAGAGAGATATTGCTGTCCCACCACAGACTTTGCTCCAAATATTATTTTATTATCTGATTGTCAGACAAAGATGCCAAGTAATAAATTGATTTTCACAGAAAACACAGTGGGTGAGACCAGTGTGTCAGCAGACAGCCTTTTGAGAGCCAGATGACAAACAAAAGCACAGATTGAGTTAGCAAGGTAGAATACAGTCCCTCTGACTTGCTATGAGACAAGGTAGAGGGGCAGGAGATGCCAGTCATTTTGATCAAGCATGTGTTTTGTTTAAGACATAAAATGGTTGCTTTAAAATAACAAAGTTAACAATAAGAATGGTTGGTTGAATCAACCCTCCTTGTGAAAAATAAATATATATGTATTCATCAAAGCTCATATTTGTGCTTGTTCTTGACTTTGATAATGTGAACAAGTTGAAATGGTTTTGGTTAATGAGCCAATTATATTCAGACAAGATCACAGTTATGCAGCATGTTGTGCTTAGCTAAATTGCTATGTAAATAGCTAGTAGCTTTCTATGCATCTCACACTCCTGGCAATACAGCGAAGAATCAACATCACTTTTCAGCTGGAATTTGTGATTTTTCTCTCCTAAGTCCTCCAACTTTGTTCCACCCTTAATGTAAAGTACTAATACTGAAATGCAGCCAAGTCTTCCACATCTTAATTTGGGATAATTTGTATAAAGGAGACCAAACAAAATACAGGAGTGTTAATATCAATTAATTTCTCTGAAAGCTGTAGTAAAAGCTTTCGGTGGATTTTATCCGGGGAACATGGAAATCATGGGCTTGCTTGAAATAGTTTTGAGCCAGAATGTTTGACCCAGCTGCTCAGTAGTACATGGAGTGTTCCTGGGTTTTCTTTCAGGGGTGATGCCATGAGTAAAACACGTCCCCTTAGCTAAATTTGTGCTGCATAGTCCACTGAATTTGAAATTATTGGCAGAAAATTCACCTATGCTAAAGGATATTTTCTTTTGTATTTGTCTTTGTGTTTGAAAGAAAGCAAAGTGAACATATCTGATAAAGTATTTGTATTCCATTAAGGAATAGAACCAATAAAGTATTTGGAATAATCAAATTCAAACATGTTATGCTTGAAATATAAGTCTGAATATTTAGTCCTTCAAATATTTTATTCTACATCCTTCTCAAATAGATTAAAGCATTAGTTTATAAAAATAGCACTCTTAAATGGAATAGCTTACAAAATTAATTTACATTACTCTTTATTAAATTTATTGTGACATTTATGGAATAAAACACATCCTAAGAAAAAAGAATTCCTAATCAAAGTTTAAAAAAACAGATATCATGTGAAAGATAATAAACACACCTGAGAGCACAGTTGTTTCTGTCACCTCAGAAAATAATTATAGAATCATAAAATCATAGAATGGTTTGGGTTGGAAGGGACCTTTAAAGGCCATCTAGTCAAACCCCCCTGTAGTGGGCAGGGACATCTTCAACTCGATCATCTTGTTCAGAGCCCTGTTTTCAGGGATGGGGCATCTACCACCTCCCTGGGCAACCTGTTTCAGTGTTTCACCACCCTCATCCTAAAAAATGTTTTCTAATAAGCTAGAACCAGCAGAAACAGTATCAGAAAAGTAACAGAATGTCTTCTACTTTGACAATACTCTGCAGTTTGTGAGCTTTTTGGTTACTATACTTGACTCAAATTAGAAAGCAAAATAATTACAGAAAAGCAAAATAATTACAGTTGCAGAACAAAAGACAGTATTAGTGAAATGTTTTTTCACCACTGTATAAAACAGGTCTACATCCACAAAATACTATCATTTTAGAGGCTGTTCCTTTTCTCCCTTCATCCCTGCTTAGCCAAAATTTAGTAATTTGTGGTTGTTTAGGAGAAAGAGGTATTTGAATGAGAAAAGAAGCAAGAATATATATTAATGATTTACTATTTATTGACAATCAAAATGCAAAATCTATGGTATCTAACCTAAGTTTGGCTTAATAATCTAACTAAGCTTTTTTCAAGGTCAGAGCTCCATTGCTTATTCAAGTTGTGTCCTTGGTTTTCTGCCTTTTCTCTCTAGTGTTTCTTTTTCATTCCTGTCTCACACAGATGCTTCTTGTATTTCCACTTCTCTCACAGACATGCATCACTTCACAAATTAATAACTAATGAAGCTCCTATGCCTTTACATGCTTTTCATATGCCTTTATTCTGGCTGATGGTGTATGACTATTTCTGTAAAGGTTTATTTAGTTTTAGAATGGTCTTTGTAAAGCCAGATAATTATTTATAAGTTATTCTGAATAAATAGCAGCTGTTTAAATTATCAGAAATTATAAGTATAACACCACTCATACCAAAGTATTTTGAAACATGTCTGTATCCTAATTATGATGCTAATTCTGTTTAGACAATATTAAATCTTTTTTGACAATACAATATATACATACTTTAATTTTGAAAAAAATAATATCTGTATAACACTAATGTCCAATCCCCTGGGTGGTTTTCTTAGCTTTACCTCAAATCTTATATAAAAAAGGAAATTAAGTTTAAATCAATAATTAAAACCTAAGCCTAAACACTACTTAGTTTTCATCTTTCTCAAAATAATTTTCAGAAATATGCCTATAGCCATGTTTCTGTTTCTTTTCATTTTGCTTTCCATGCAATGACCCTCTGCTACAAGGTATCTTTTAAAAACATGATTATGTTCAGCATTGACAATCCAGAGTCCTTAAGGCTGAATATGTAAATGTAAAGTGCTGCAAGCAATGTGGGTTTTTTTAAAGATACTTAGAGAACTTGGTGAGACAGATCCTTGGCTTTTGAAGAATTACGATTTCAGTGGTGGTATCTAGTGATTTACACTACTTGAAGACCTCGTCCTGTGCCTTCAGGGCATGCTCAGTACTTCAAGATATTTCATATATTGTGATCTGCAAAGTGAGAATGAGCTGTTACTGTAACGGAAACTGTTATAAAGGAGCTCGCAATGCAGACAGAAAAAAACATTTATTATTCCAGCAAGTTTTATTGCATCTGTCCTGTTCTTGAAGGATTTGGGGGAATCCTTGTATAAAGCTTCTTCATAATGCTTTATAGAAATGTGTTAATGATCTAGTGTTGCTGCTTTGCCATTGTAAAGAATTACAAAAGTCTTGAGTTTACAAATAACCCTAATGCTAATTGAATCTGAAATTCATTTTTTTCTTTTCCTGTAGTAGAGATATAACTACTGTATTATACAACAGTTGCCTTATAATTAACAGTGTTCAGCCATACTCTATCTGGCACAAAGTCTGGTCAGGAAAATGAGGTTCAAATTACTTTTTCCAAAAATGGAAGTGTTGATTCCAGAAAAAAGTTGTCTGCTGTTCCCCATGAAAACTGTCATTCAAGTGCTTGGTTTAACCCATGTTTACTGGCTAGAGCCTCTCAGGATGGTGTACATATGGGAACAATACAATGATTGTGGTGTATTGTGGAGAGGAAGCGTGACTAAAAAGCTCTAACTATGGTCATACAGAAGCCAGGAGATAGGAGATACTGTGACAGAACAGCTTATTTGTTCCCTTTTGGCAAAACCCTACATTCAGACAATGTTTTTCCTTTTTCCTAATAAAAATATATAATGGAAGGTGATTTTTTTATTGACCACAAGAATACAATACCTGTATTATTTCACTGAAGAGAATTGTCTTGGAAAGTCCTATAGTTATTGGGCACTGGAAATACTACAGGCTTACATGATAGCAGCATCAACTGGTCTAGTGGATACTTGTTTAACCATGTTGTGTTTGGCACTGAGTTGGAAGATGGTATAGCTTCTGGTAGTGTGTGAGGCCATTAATTTTAAGTGTTATGCCATTTTAGAAAATGACTAAATTTTGTGAAAGAAGAGCCAAAATGGAAATCAGTTGTGTTTTTTTTTAGTCAAGTGAATGATTTAAGTTCAAAAATAAAGTCCATGCTGCACGTAGCATAGTCACACCTCTATTATATGTGCTAAATATCTATGAAAGATAAGTTTAGGATCTGTGAATTGAACTGACAAGCTGAGGGAATGAAATATAGTCTGTTTTCCTACTATTTGTCTAACAAATTCCTGTGGATGTGTGGATATGGAGATGCTTAAATATTTACAGTTCAAGTTAATTTTTGAACAAAAGCTTATTAATTTCTGTAATGCTAGAAACTCAATGTGTTGTTGCAGTGAAGATATTAAATTAAAATACCAGATTTTGGTAATCATATGCTATTCACATGAGACAGCTGAAGTGTAACTAAATATTGTTATTTACTTTGCAAAATCATTATTACACCTATTATGTTTTGCTCTAATCAGTTTCAGAATCAAAATCTTTAATCATTGAAGGCTGAACAACAGGTGTTTTTTAGGAAGCTAGGAGCCAATTAAAAACAAAAATCAAAATTAACTGTAAATTTCTCTTTTTAGGAAACATTAAGCATGGCACATGAACTCCTGGAAAGGGACTATCAGAGTGAAAAATGGAGCATGTTCTAATGTTCAGTTAAAAGACACCCCTACAAACCCATGTATGAATAACAGTGCTGCTCATAAAGGGCATCTGATTGATCATATGGAAGTGTTAGGCTCTCATTTTGTATATGAAGCAGGTAAATCGTTGTCACAGGTTTGGCCAATAACCAGATGACAGATGCTATTGTCCCATCACCACCCTCCCAGGGGAAGATAACAGGAGAATAAGGGAGAGGGACTTTGAGGTTGAGGAAAAAATAAACTAGAACAGTTTTAATGAAACAGAAAATAATAACAATAAAGATAGTGAATTACATACAAAGGTGTAAACATGTTCATATATATAAATGAATATGCAAATGTGGAGCCCACACATCACAGATGGTGACTATGTCAGGACCTGAATAGTCCCAAACTGGACTGAGCAGCAGCGGGGGGCACCTGGGCTGAGCGTCCCCACAGACAGTCCACAAAAAATACCCTAGAGCAGCCACACCAGTCCCACTTGAGGAAGGTGACCTGTCTCACTACACAACATTCTTCTCCAGTAAGAAAATGGGATGCTGGAACATAGAGAGGAACAACAAGAGGCGCCCCCAGCCCTCAGCACAGCAGCCTGGTCTGTGTGGTGACCCAGCCTCCCCTCCCCACAGGCACCGCTGCTCCCCCCATGGCCATGGCCCCA
>VZRW01001045.1:1178770-1494474 GCA_013398125.1 Aegotheles bennettii | reverse complement strand
GGTCTTGCTGGGATTGGGTGAGCATGGAAAATTTTTATCCTGGTCCTCTCAGAACTAGTGCAGTCTTAAAGCTTCTCTTTCCAGAAGATGTTCTGTTTCAGAATAGAGCACTTCTTTGTGGTATTTTGGTATTATACAGAAACCGTGATTCTTGTTCTATGGGAGCTTCTGAACCTGGGTAAAGGAAATATCTGTGTGCGTGACTGAAGAGAAATTGGCACAGTTCTGAAAAAATTCTAACGCAAGAATGTTTTGTTAAAAAAGCTTTGGGAGAAAGGCATTCTTGTATATTTCTCGCTGTTTAAATGAGCAGGTAATAGCAACATGCACGAGGTAGTAATGAGCCTGCTGTTAGCTCCTGTGGATAAACAAGAAAAAATGCAAATCTGTTCCTTTTACCTGAGAAACAAAGGTGATGTAAGAGGGAATGTCTTCATGTTAACCTGGGGAGGAGAGCAGGAGAAGCTAAGTGGATTACCCAGGCTTCGTTTAAATGTCAGATGTGGGACAGATGGGAAGTATTTGTTTAGAAGTGCAATATTATATTAAGATTAAATTAATTCCTGTCCGTACATCTCTGAACCAGAGATTTCTGACTGAAAAATGACCAAAACAGAAACTGCAACTTTCAGTTATGGGAAAATGTGGAAGGTGGAATCAGAAGAGAGGAAAGACTCTTGCAACAGGATTTGCTTTTTTCATAAAGGCTCAAGTGATTCCTTCCTGGAAAGGATGGGCTGTGAAGGGTAGTTTGACAATATGTAATGATCCGATGGCAGAGAGCAACAGAGGTGCGGGGTTATGGTGGTGAGCAGGGGTAGTGGTGGTGAGCAGGGGTAGTGGTGGTGACTGGTGCATGGCCTGGCTGTGGCAATCCACACTAGGAAAGTGTGGGGCCTCCCAGGGTAGCCATGAACTTACAGCCATCCAGGCTGGCCTTGGCTTGGGAGAACTCAGTAGAGCTGAGGGGATGCCCTACCACTCATTGGGACTTTTATGTGCTTTTATGGTGAATTTTAAGTTAGTTATACCTGAGGAAGGGCTGGAACTAGCTTACAGCTAGTGTACAGGGCATCCACAGCTGTAAGTGGAGGGGCATGTGGAGAGAGAGTAGTCCTGCCTACTGCTAATTGTTCAAACTGCTTTAAGTAGATGTCTTATCATCTTTCCCTGTTCCACCCAATTACATCCCATTTAAGCCCACTTAACTTACTGCTGGGAAGTGAAGAAGTATTGCTCATTCTTGCATAACCAGGTCTTCTGGGCGGGTGCTTGAGATGTTACTGTTCTTAAATTTCAGCAGTTACCTCTGAGAACCCTAGTTACTGTTGAATGCAGGCTGGGAAAAGGATTGCATATTATATTATGCCCTTCTATGTTCTTTTTCATTGAAATGAACCAAAGCAAGTTACATTTACTGAAATGTCACAATCTGCCATGTGAGCATGCCATTATAATCTTAGCTGGATAAGGAAGCTGTGTTTCTGGGTAATGAATTATTTAGACTTGCATAAATGTGTTTCAGGGCATGGTGTGGTATCAGTCTTTCCTGTTTTTGACTTTTTTCCCCAGAACTGTGTGAAGAACTGGTACACACATAACTGACAATGACTAAACCATCAGCTGCAATGGGTGTCCTCCCAGTAGGCACATCCCTCCCATTGTAACTGCCACATAACCAGACTGGCAGCATCTGGAGGGATTCCGGGAGGGCTCAGGTTAGTTTGGCCATAGAAAATTTTTATCCTCATCCTCTCAAACCAGGACAGTGGGCTAGGGTAGTTCCACTGCTGTTCAGTTCTTAATGCCTGCAAATGAGATATAGGTAGTTATGTCCTGTATCTAAGGTGTATGTTGAAGTGCCATATCTGTGCATACAGATAAAACCAGATAGTGCCATGTTTGTAGAGCCATCAGTGCCTCCTGTAGCTTGGCCTGTACTGGCACTTGCAGAAATCTTTGCAAGCATGAATGTGTCATTGCACTTGCATTTTAGAGAAACAAGGTATAAGTAAGCTCTCCCTCCTGTGGGTTATAATTAATTTCTCTTCGGCTTTCATGAGAGGAAAAGACACTTCACTGTCATCTTAAAACTCTATTCAAAGCTTGTTGGAGTCAAAGGGAGCTGTTAACAGGCTTGGTGTTCTCAGTGCTCAGATCTGCAATCAAAGGTGAATCTACTGCAAAAGAGTTCAAATTCAAGCACACTGAATGTCAGAGAAATACATAAAATCATGTAGGTGTTTTAGCTGGTAATTGTTTATTAAATTTCTTCCAGTCTAATGGAGATTGTCTGTATATTCTCTTGGTGGTCTATTATTACATTATCAGTTAAGTGTCTCTTACATATTAGCGTGTGAGTGGCACTCGTGGTGGTAATTACTTGTTGTTTCAAGGGCAATGTCACATGTGTTTAGTGTCTCTGTCTTTGGTGGTATTTTCATCCAGTGAAGTTAAATGGCTTTTTCTACTCAAGGGAATAGCTAAAATCTCCATCTTTGTGACTGAATTCTCTGGAGTCCTTAAATAAGAACAGCGACATATACCAGTAACATCAATCTCAGGTGTGGCAAGTGGAGTGACAAGAGAATTAAAACATATCAGGAAAGTAAAGAAACCTGTCTTAAAAGCCTTGGACAAGCACGCTCTGTGAAGAATTTAATCAGTTTTATGTTGGAAAGCCAAAAGTATATTTCAGAGCATTCTGTAAGCTGGAAGCCAATTAGTCCTGTGTGGAATCTATTGACAGTCAATGTCTTTTTTTTGTTATTATTTTGTTTCAGTACATTGCAGTATTATTTTTATTAAGGAAGAAAAGCTTTATGATAATATAGTCACTAAAACAACCTGTTGTTTTGACCTGTTCTGGTCAGAATGTTTAAGTTACAGATAGAAATCAATGGGTATACACTGTGCCTTACTCTACATGAATGGTTTTGAGTGTGATTAATTCTTCACATTCTGCATCTATCCTTGTACAACAGCAGCCATTGTGAATCTGAGTCTCTCTGCCTTGTCTAGACAAAAAAAAAAGAGTTGTGCTGCTTGTTCAGTGTCTTAATCCAGCAGACAGATAGCAGTGCCACTAATACAAATATATCTCTTGCCAGTATTTTTACCTTAATTTACATCTTTTAGTTTGGATCTTTTGGAACCTCTTTCTCTGGCTAAGCCCATTAAAGTCAATGACAACCATTATTATTTTATTTTGGCTTCCAAGTACAAGCAAGATACATAAGATCATTTGTAACTTTAAGCAACTAGTCTTAATGAGTCATTGATATGGGGTGGGGCATTCACTGAAGAATGTAGGTTCAAGTAAGATAAAATATTTTAGCTAACTCACATTATCATTAATAGCTACTTTCAAGTTTTATAAAAAATTGCAATTTTAGTAATGAAACAATATTTCTTTAAATAGGACTGCATTTAAAAGCTCAAAAGACAGAAATTTAGCCTCAATTCTTACAGTTAATTTTGAATTAATGCAAAACACTGGTTTCTCGATAAGTAATGCTTAATGATCTAAGAACTTGGTAATTTAGCTCTGTCCTTGTGACTGGACCTTCTAAAGAAACAACTATTTAGTTGGTGCAAAGAACCTATGGACATGCTTGAAGCTGGGTATAATCACAGGTGTGTTTCTTTACCATTCATTATTTGGAAAAATGAGTAAAAACTGTAGTACTAGAACCTGTGATATGAATACTTCATCCTTGGATGATTTTATTTAACGCTTGTTACAATGTAAGCTTATTTTTATTTAAGCTGAAGTTTTGCTAAAATTTCTACCTGTTCAAGCAAAAAACCCCATACCATTAAATGTATTCAAGATTATCATAGCATACAATTTGCCAAGTAACTGCAATATGCAGGTTAACAACAGTATGTGCTGTACACGGTCCTTGATTGAACTCACAAAATCTATAGTCAGCTTTTAAGTTTTGCTTTTTTTGCAGGAAGAACCTTGCAAAATCTAAATCCACTGAAGCAGAATCTATACTATAGTATGAACCTCTCCCACCCACTTGACTGTGATGAAAGCTGATACTACAAATGGACATAAAAAGTGCAAGAACATGAAAATGTGCAATTTGTAACAACAAAAATTTGACCTATGCTCTCTATAAATGTAACAGATTGATACTTCTGCTAGACAGCAATAAACATGTAGGGAGAACAGTTTTTTTCTGCAAAGCACTGCCAAAGTGCAAGTGTATATCATTAGTTGAGAGATTATGGTACCTTAGATTTTGCAACAGCTTGAAATATTTTGGTTAAAGTACCTAAACTATTAGCAAAGTTACACACAGTCTGATATGCCTCACTTTAGAGGAACATTATTATTGCTATTAAAGTGTGAATAGTTTCTTCCCTTAAATTATCAGTATTCACCTCTATGGGAACTGCAAAATTGCTAAAATTATTTAAAGCACTAGTATCGTGAAACAGGACTTATAACAGAAAACAAGTATCCAGCTGCCCTATACTGCTCAACAAATTCTACTGAGCAAATATCTTCACTCTGGAAAGAAAAGTCTTTAAAATAAATCATAACAAACGTACCTTTATGTAAAATTTGCCCTGTCCAGCTGTAGGGCCTTCTATATGGTATTAGTTATGATATCACAAATGACATGTTAAGACAGGAGAAGAAATAGGAGAACTTCCATCAATGTTAGTAAAATAATCTCATGTATTAGAACAAAAAAATGAAACAAACCTGTGTTATTTTAAATATTGTAAAGTGGCTATGAAAAATGCTTGAATTCATCGTGAACTCCTGAATTTATGATGACAAACCTCTAGTAGCCAAGATGAGATTTGCCTATATGACTCTCCTTCTAGGCATCTTCATGACTGTCAAGGAATTAAAAGCATCTTTTGGTGCTTTGTTCTCTCTGAGATGCTTCATTGATGTTGCAAGGCAAAGGGAAGGATAAATGTGCATTCTGTAGTTTGTCGGTCTCAGAGCCTTGCGATATGCAGTAGTAAATTACTGTGTATCTGCTGGGTGCACCTTGCATGGTCTAATGCAGGACCATGTGTGCTTTTCTTTAAGGCTGAACTGTTGCAGTACCCTTGTCACTGTTGATGTTCATCTGTGATCACTTCCTCAGGTACTGACATGGTATTTTCTGCACCTCTGTTCTTTTCAGTGAAATTATTAGCATAGGCCATCTTGGAGGTGGACATTAACTCTGTTCTTGATCATACATTGATTCAAGAGGACAGTACAAAGGAAGCTTCATATTTATCAATTGGTTCTTGCAGACTTCTGTCTCTTGCAATATTTTGTAGTTTCTCACCTTTGTCAGCCTGTAGGTTTATGGGACAAGATCTCATTCTTCTGTGCAAACCAAAGCGTGCAAATCTGATAAATTTAATGCTGTGGTGTATTGGTGGAGTAGGAACTGTTTCTTATCATTTTTAGTATTTCATAATGTATTAGTAGGGAAAGGTTTCTATCACTTGTTCCCAAGTAAACTAGACTTACGGCAGGAACAGATTTGAGTCTGTACATTTAAAAAACCAGCATTTTTTACTTTGTTAGAAAGTTTGGATTTTTGTGTTATTGCTCAGCATATTTCTTAAGTTCATAATTTAAAAAAATATTGTCTTGTTTACTTACAGTTGATTGCATTTATATTCCATTAGATCAACTAATTGGTGACTTCTTTATATACAAATACATTCCAATTAATTTATCTAGAATCATGGTAAAATTTGCAGTAAATTATAAAGGTTTAATTGTACTTCATTTCAAATGGTGAATTATCTTATTATGATCTCTCTGTTAAACAAAGTTTATTTTTTTAAATGTTTTTAAATAGCATTTCTGGAGAACATAAAATATTGGTTTTGTTGTGGAGTTTTTTAAGACACAGCTGAGTACAGTATTTTCTTTACAACTTTCTTGGGATTGAAATAGATGAAGTTCATAGGTTCTTGCCCAGAAAATACCCAGGAAACTTCAAAAAGCAGATTTTCTTGCTATGCAAGTAGAAAATTAAGTCCTTAGATCAGTTTCTTTGAGTGCATAAGCTTTTCACAATTGCTTTTCTATGACTGTCAAACATAGTAATGCCAATTTAATTGCATAATGTGAGTAATCAGCATTTCTAGAAAACCTTCCCTAGCCCCACGTACCTTTTATTTGCTGTTAAAATGAGTTTATTGCTGGTTTATTTTTCACTGCCTATCAAACAGATGTTGCTCACTCTCTCAGGGATTTTTCAGCTTTTCCCAGTCACTATGGCTTGGTGACTTGCCAGATGTTGAGTTTCTCTGCTGCATTTCAATAAAGGTATGGGAGATACAGTACACAGGTAAGTTTTCTTGCTGAGAAGATTCTTCAAAGAGGAAAAAAATATGAAGAAACCTTGAGAAGAGCATAATGCATTCATAAATGTCTACTGCATACAGATGCCCATTTCCATTGTTATCTTTCACTCGGCCTGCATGATATGATCTCTGTTGTTTCATACTCTAAGCTCACTTCTCTCACAGTTAGGAACACAGGTCAGATGTTTTTCAAACTGAATTAATAACTCAAAACAAACAATCATAAGTTGGACCAATCATACATTCATTAGTATTCAGCAATCAATGTCATTCCCATTGGACGAAGATGAACAGAGACAGAAGGAGAAAAATGCAATCCATATGGAGGATATTAAAAAGAAAATGTTTGTAAATATTAAAAAGATCAGGTACCATTATCTCAATGGATTTTCACAAGCTTCCTTCTAGTTAGTCATAAAATAGTAATTGCTGTTTTGTTAAGGAATCTTATTGATAAGAAACAAAAGGAGAAAGGTGGAGCAGGAGAAAGTGCTTCAATTTCATTTTCTCCCATATCCTTAATAATAGGGGTGACTCCTGTTTGCTTTAGGGATGGATTTCTCCACTATATAAATCCCTGAGTGTATGAAATGCTGTTTGGCAAAATACAATTTTTAAATAAAGCCGTGCACATGTATAAAGTTGTTTATGTCTAAAAAGGTAGTCAAAAGATACTTGCATTAGTTTTGGAGATCATGTAACCCTGTTCAATTACCCACCTAAACAAAAGGGACATCGAGCTACTCGTCCCAGATCAGCTACACAAACTTTGAAAAAGAGCAAAGCTATCAGCATTTCTAGTACTTTAAATTGATTTGCAATCTATTTAAATAGAAGGTAAAAAAAATGTATAGAAACATTTGAAATACCAAATGTGATGTCATGAGGGTGCATAAATTTAACAAATTTGGCTCAACATATTCTACAAAAGGATAGATTCTTTCTCTCCAGATTTCTGTATCCCTCAGTAATACAAATTTCTTCATATCTGAGCCATCTGACTATTTCTAAGTTAAGCCAAATAATAAAATTAGAGTTCTGCTATGGAGAATCAGATTCTCTAATTGCATATGTAAATGTTGCCAGATGTACTGTTCCCCTGCTCCAATTAATAAATCATTAGAAAACACAATTAATAAGGGCCTGGTTATCTAGTTGTTCAGACTACTTCTAGAAGGAAGGAAAGAGATGAAGACAATGTAGCTACAATGTCAACTCCAGTGTGAATCTGGGGAGTTTTTTGTAGGGAACTGGAAAAGAAGGATTGAACAGTGTTGTGTTATCACATGCAGAAGCGGAAGAGTGAAATAAAGGGAATCAGATTAAAGACAGAGCAGGAAAACAGGGCAAGTGATCTCTATTGCTATGCTGAAAGTGACATGTCATATCTGAAGTGGGCCAAAAACTTCTTTTGGTCGCTGTTCTCTGCTCACAAACTATGGGTCAGTCCTAAGCCTATTTGAAATTGTCTACTAGTTGCAAAGACTGTTTTTGACTATTTAGCAACATACCACTTGTAACAGCATGGAGACCTTGCTATGTAGCCTAAATGAAACTGAAATTCTTTAGCATAATCTGTCAGCACTATATGCAAGAGTAATATACAAGTGACAGTTGCTTTCATAACACCTTTAAAAATCTTAGATTATTCTGAGTTTTTTGTCTGGTAGTGTTAATGCTTTCTCTCTAAAGTTTTTAGGATTAATCAGTTTAAATCTCAAAATATCAAGAAATCGTGTAGAAGAAAACACTGGACACGTATCATGAGTGTCTATCAAGCCCTAGGAACTGGCAATGTTTTGCTTCCATTATCTTTTGGCACAATGTGACCTGCAGTTTTAATAGATTTGGGGACAGCCAAACTCTGTTGCTTTTGAAGTAATGCATTCTGAGATTTATAACTTCCCTGGAGAAACATTACAGGTACCAAGTCTGGTAGGAAAAGAACTAGTTTTCCTTAAATTGCTTGTTAGCTGCATAGTGGAAGTTTGGAAGGGTGAGGAAAAGACTTGTAAAAACGAAGGAAAGAAGACAAGAGGTGATGAATGCCTGGGGAAAGGATGTAGATAGAGAATGATCTTTTTCAGAAATCCAGCAGGGTCTAGGACATAGACAAAGAGTATTTAGGCCTTCCCCATGCTGTAACAATATCAGCAAATGGACAGATAGTTGTTTTATTTGTTTATTCAAAGCTGAAAGAGAATGACTGTTTTAGTTGAGTTGATGGTGAACACCAGTATTGAAGTCAGTCTACTGATCCTGAGGGTACTCTCAGGAGAACTGTTCAGGAACTAAAATGAATCTCTCGCAGCCATCCAGCAGTGAGGTTAGATTAACTCCTCCTCTTGCATCTTTTATCTCTGAAGTCCGTATCTTTTATCTGTGATAATGAAAGATAGTGATTACACTTTTTTTTCTGCAAAGTGTTCATGAGAATAATACATGCAATAGGAGAGGGAGAAAATAAAGGTTGGCCTCAGTCCAATATAATGTATTTCATTGTGGTTTGTGGCTAAATGTTCATTCACATTCTAGCAGAAAGGTGAACAAAGTAGTGAATTCTGTATCTGATCCAATGTTGGTTCTTATTTGAAAGTGATGGTTATTTACCAAGTAATGAATATAGGCAAAACTACCAGAGCAGCATGATTACATTTGACTCAGATAAAAATTACTGCTTTTTATAATCCAGATTTTAAAAACATAAATTTTAGCAAATATGTGAAAAAAACATAATTCAGGAATTAGCTCAATACGGAGATTTTTAAAGAGAGGTGGAGCTGAGAGTGAAAAATTATGATGTGGCAATAAATGTAATTGTAGTTGCTAATGCACCCTAATGCCATGGGCATTAGATTCCTCCTTGGCCTCCACCCTTGCCAAGACAAAAACAATGAAAAAAAAGGGGGGGAAAGAGGCAGAAAAGATCAGAGGCCAGATCCTTAGAGTCAACAGGCATAGAGTTCCAGTACATCCTTCAAAAGCTTTAGCTCTGTAAGGGGAGAGAAGTGTTGCAATGCATCGTGTAAGAACAGGCAAGGAGCTCAGCGTGTTGTTTCCCCCTAGCCTTGGGTGCTTTGAGGGCGCTAATCCAAGCACTTCTTCCTTCTGTCTTTTTCTCCCTGGAGATATTCATAACTCTGTTATATCAGGTGGTATTACTCAGCAATGGTGGGAGAAGGGTTATTTCAGGCAAAGAGCAGTGAGCCTGCTGCCTGTGAGTGAATATTAACAAATGAAAGTTTAAGACTTTTATCCACAATGGAAAGAACAAAACCTGAAGTGAACTTTGCTTGTTGTGCTGTGGTAATTAATAGGAAGTGTGAGATTTTTCTCCTAGTGTGATTCAGAAAATATTTCTGAATGTCTTTCAAACTGTGCAGACCAATGATCTCTAAATATCAATTTTGTGACTGGAAGATTTTAATTTTCTTAAATCCTTAGTAAATGACAGGGCCATGCCATTATGCCTAACTGTCCTATTGCAAAAGCCAAACCATTAAGGATCTCTGAAGTCGCTGGTGCTAAACGAGTATATTTGTTTTAATAAATTATCAAGCTAACACAAAAAAAGCATAAGGACTGGGAAAAGTGGATACTTGTCTTGTGCAACAGCATATCACAGAATGGCAAGCAGGGGAAAGAAGCAGTATGAAAATAACAGAAGAACAAAGAAATAAACTTGCAGTGTTTCAAAGATGAGGACAGCAGCTGATTTGATACTTTTAGTCACAAGGAATATGGTCATTTAAGGTTCAGCTTGAAGCTAATGAACTCTTAAGGGTGAGTGTAAGGCTCACTCTCAGCATAAGGATGGGTATTTGAATCTACATTGTTTACTCAGGCTGGAGAAAGTTCTTAGTCTGGTAGTGGGAAGTAGCTAAATGTATGCATGGAAGAACTG
The DNA here is from genome assembly GCA_013398125.1 of Aegotheles bennettii. Classification (NCBI taxonomy): domain Eukaryota; kingdom Metazoa; phylum Chordata; class Aves; order Caprimulgiformes; family Aegothelidae; genus Aegotheles; species Aegotheles bennettii. Next base: position 1,484,225 of record VZRW01001045.1, on the reverse strand, counting down.
GGCTCAGAAGTGTCTTAAGTACAATTCAGGAGTAACAAAATGCTCTGTGTCATTTATAGACAGTGAGGTGCTAAAAATCATTAATTTTAAAAAAAAAAAAAGAAAAATTATGCAGTGTCTACCTAATGTCTAGGTCTTCAAACTTAACGAGGCAGCAGAAAATGATCAAGGAAACAAGGTAAAATGATTTTAAATAATTGCTGCTTCAACTTCACAGCAGTGCTACACGACCTGATTATGCTGATGCCAGTGGCAGCTGGATGGGCTGAAGGTCATTCCATCCATGTCTTAAGTTTCAACAAGTCATAGCAAGTTTGTGTGATTGGGAAGACCAAGCTCTTTAAGACTTTTAAGAGTTGTTGGGGGCTGAAATAAAGAAAATATTCTGTAATTATTGAACCATTTTAAAACAGTTGTAGTATTACAGCTATGCAAGCTGCACTGCTTGCATCTTGTGGCTCCTTTCCAGGTGAATCACGTCACACTTTCTTCTCATGCTCCTACATTGAGTTCTTTCTCTCTTCATAAAAGAGGCAATTTTATGGCCCTGTCATGCAATGATCCTCTGTGTCAGAGCAAGAAAATCCCCCTTTTAACCTGAATGCCTGTAATATCTGTACTAGGCTTGACATGTGATAGTTTTTGTGATTAATACCCTGTAAAGACGTAAGCTACTGCAGTGTGTATTGTAGAACTCAGAAAAAAATACAGACGGTTACAGAAAATCTGACCCATTTTTAGAGTTTGAGAGCTCACTTTTCCATTGTTTAAATAAGCACTATATGAAATTTGGCATCAGCAGAAATTGTTCAGATGGATTATTTTAATTTGTCCAAAGTCATGTAACATTTGTCCAAATGTTAAATGCTGCCAGTTACTACAGATTCCCACAAAGCTTATTAAATACCTCCCAGTGCTAAACTTTGATGCTGGCAGCCAGAATATAAATGATGAAAAAAGTTGCTACATAAATGCTGAGGAGTAAAATCAGTTGTTTTTTTCTAATCTTCTAGAAGCCACTTCACCATTTTCTTCCAGCACTAGCCATCCCAAGTACCAATTCACTTGGAGTGGTAAGAGAGAGGCCAGTAGTGTTCTACTTAACTGAGCCTCTGTAAAACGAATCAATAAACTTTCATCTCCTCCAGGAGGCCTGCACATTTACATAATTGTACCTACTCTCCTTTCTGTATCTGATCTGTTCTGTTTTCCTAAAGGTTAAGATACAGGGCAGATGTCTGTATGCTTGCTGCTGTTATTAGTATGCTTTGGCCATCTCATTGCTCAGTTGCTTTTATTGTGCTCATCTGTTCAGGAAGACTAGGTTTTCCAAGGCTCATTTGCTGGTTAATTGCATTCTTAGATCCTCTAAGATGTCCGTAGCACCTGCTCTCCACTTCACAGACTCTTTTGATCTCTCCAGAAATATCCAACTTTGATTATGTGAAAATCTTTCCTAACTGTACTACGTGCCTAGAAAGCAAGTTAAAAACTGCCATTGTGACTGTTGTGACCTATGTTAGGATTGAAAATATGATTCTATAATATAGAAGCCAGAAATGAAAAGTGATCCTATTTGTTATTCTGTTTGTGTGCTTCACTGCTGGCTCTAGTTTTCTTTGCCTTACCAAACACTGAGGCAAAACATAGGATGTAGTGAAATGGTACATTGCAGCACTGCGGCGTGCAATTCAATAGCTCTAAAAATGTACAGTATAGACCAAATTATCACCTGCTGGCATGAATTTTCCACTTGCAAATATTATGAAATGTTGTTTACCCGAAATATCTCTATTTGTTTCTATCAGGATGTATTTGCAAATGTAAAATGGATACTTTCAGACCTAATTGTCTATTCTAAATGTACAGATAACTTTTGGTAGGAACAAAGGTTTGGTTTTTGAATCTTAAATAGATTGCAACAACTGTTTTTGTTTTGACATTTGTTTCATAGTCGGTATGCTAGAAAAAGAGAAATGTGGAGTACAACTCTCCTTACTGACTGATTACATGATGAAGTTATTTAATTGATGTCAGTATCAGTTTTCACATCTATGTGCCTACTTCATGGCACTTCATTAAAATGTTTTTAATATGTACAATAATGTCTTTTTATACAATGCACTGTAGAGTCAGCCTTGTGATAGATTAGCCAACACCTCTTTCTGTTCATGTATAGCACTGCACATGTTTAGTTGGAAATTTTAATGAGTTTCTCTCCACAGGTGTTTGCAAAGTTTTAGCCAACACAGCAGAGCTGTTTCTGAGGATGGGGAAAAAAATGTTATATGTCTTAAAATATTCTGATAATAATAATAGTCTGTGTGGTTAACATAGAATCAATGTAGTCTAATTCCTCCAATAACTTAAACTCAAAATTTGGGAGGGATGACCTTATGGAAAAATTAGACATAAGGGTATTAATTTCTAGCATCATTACCGAAAGTATCATACATTCTCAAATAGAAGAAATTAAGGCTACATAGTTAATGTTAATTCTAGAATTTCCTGACTTCTAGTTCTTGACTTGGTTAACTTAATAGTGTGTAATATAATTGTGGTTGCATATTTGCACATGCATATGCATAACTGTTGCCTTTCTGTGTTTACCACTAATGTTCCTGTAGTTCTTGTTCATGAAATTGCAGTGTTTGGTCTTTGTCTCATATTGAATGTACTACTGTACTGTATACTATTGTAATTAGAGGTAATGTTGATGTGTTGGTGAAAGGAATAAAAAGTGATAAGTGAATTCACAAACAGTGAATACTGCAGGAGTTTTAAAAGATTGACAGTCATCACTTTCCTTTGATAAATGAAGGTTGAACTGCCTGTGCCACTATTAATGTATTGGCCGCTCTGTGTGATGACAAATCTTTACACTTGCTGATGTGTGCATTCGTGAAGGTGTATTTGCAGTTGTACTGCAATTGCTTCAGTGAAGAAAAAGTTTACACATAGCACTGCTCCACACCTTAGAATACAAATGGAAACACAAGGATTACAGAGTGCCCCCAAAAGTACTAAGCATGAGAGATTTATATGGAATGCTGTTGGGTTTTCTAGCCTTTTCAAAGTTGATAAATAATTTTGGGTACTTAATGATAATTCAAGGTCTGATGAACAAGCCATTCAAGCTTACTTACAAAAACTTTGCAAATTTACTGAGGCTCATTATGCAGAGCAAATTTTGAAAAACAGGTTCCAGCAGATGCCAGTGAGGCAACATGTGCCAGAAAATGTGAACTGCTCTAAGCCTGAAAGTCATTAAGACTGCATTGCCTCTGAAGCAGTGTTGAGTTTCCATGGCCCTTATGCTGAAAACCAGTTTTGGACAACCTTACCTTGATGCACATGTGAGTAATCTCCCATGTTGATGGTGGTGTTTTCTGATTGAAATTGCACACACTTCTAGCATGCAATGATTCAGCCTGAGAAGACTGGAAGGAGCAATGTTGGTGCAGTGCTGTGCTCCCCTTGGAATGCCTTTTGCAACCCCAGTGTCCTTGGAGCTCTAGGCTTTGTGGCTCTCTGAACCGCAACTCTAACCCCAATGGTGGCTGGGGGCTGAGGTTAAGGTGTCCTGTGCCATAGGTGTCCCAGATGATCATGAAGGTGTGGAGAGAGCAATGTTGGTGCAGTGCTGTGCTCCCCTTGAGAAGGAAATCAGTTCCCTGGAAGTATTGCATTAGTCTGCTGTACTGTGATCAGTTTTGACTTTTAGTTGTAATTGAAGGGCGGAGGTAGGTGATTGAGATATGTCTGAAATAATGTAGCAACTGCTCCTTACCCACTAGGTAATACTAAAACAACAGCTACAGTGCGGTGCATGCATGAGTAGATGTTCTATTAAAAAGCTGTCAATATGATTATCTTCAAGCAAAACTGAAGGACAGGCATATGAAATAACCTTCCCAAGATCATGCTGTACAGTATAGAGGAGAACACAGAAGTAGTATTTTAAATTATTTTCCCTTCCTGTCCAGTAGGATACCCTATGTAAATGCATCTGATTTTGTTTTCCTTGAAGCTATTTCTGCACAATAGCTTATGAGACCTGGTCTTTTTGGTGTATTTTTTTAGTGGAAAAAAGGTGCAAACTAATGCAATACTTCAGAACAATCTTTCTGAACATGTTGATGGCAATAGGTATAAACATGTATGAAATGAATGCATTCCCTATGAATTCATCTGCCCACTAGGGGACACTGAGACATTATATTTTTGTTCGAATGAAAGACATTTCAAAAACAATGAAGATGGAACATCCTCTTGTTCCTGCTCTGAAATAAAATAAAAATCATGCATATCTAATTTCTAATCCCTTCAGAATGATGTGTAATATGTTTTAAAAAGTTTAATGAGTGGCAAGCTTCTGGGCATGAGTGCTAGATCTAAGACATTTTAGCAAGTAGTTTGAACTGGTCCATGATATTACAGGTTTTGAATTGCAAAGATAATGGATCGTATTTTTGGCATTTCCCACTCATTAAAAACTGTGTCAGAATGATGGATTAATCTGTGGCCATTTTCTGTCCTTGCTATAATCTTTGTCAAAGGAATGAGGTATTGAAATTATAATGCCTTTTGTATTACATGAATTATGAGGACAGACTTTAGAACTTTGACTTCCTTAAAAGTTGGGCTTTTTCATGGTGATTAGATAACCTGCCATTTTACCCCTTTTGCAAGTGAGCAACACCAAATAAAAACATTTGAGTGAAAGCAGAAGTTAAGTTTAGAATGATAAACTAATATGAATGAGAATAGTTTAATGGTGTGTAGTCTATGTAGAAAAGCCTTATGTACTTTCCATTAATATATTACATTTCACAGATACATGGTTACTGCCTTTTCCTGTTGTTGACTTTACTAGAAATGAGTCTGTAATTTTTGTAGCTAGGCTGTGATTTGAGCTGTGCTTTCAAGCAGGGAAGCAGGAACCTCCTGTGTCTCAAGAGAGATTCTTTTGTGTTATTTTACTCCCTTTCTTGACAGATCCTACATATGGGGTTAGAGATTTGAATGTTTTCCCTGCTGCTTAGCCTGTGCTGCTCCTCTCATGTCAGGTACTCAAATGTATTGTAGTGAAGACAGATTATGACTTTGAAGTATCTTTCTAAACAAGTGCTTAGGAAGATGAAGCACCACCTACACCTCCTTAAAGGGACAATTTAGATCCCAACCTGGGTGTCTAATCAATGAACTTAGCCTAGTTTGTTACTGGATTGTTCAGTGGCTTTTTTTCAATTTGTAAGCAGAAAATGCATTATGAGTATTGTCTGAATCTTTTTTTGCCCCTAGCTTATCCAGAATGACACACACACACAAACACATGTAGCTATATACATGTACGTATCTATACTTCATTTAATAGATATGGGTGGCACATATGACACAACTGATGATAGGGCCTGGATTATTATTTCAGTCTGGCTTTAAGTTTTCTTTCTGCAAAATTCTATGTAAAATTCAAAGAAAAATTACTGTAAGTCTGAGCATCACTGACAGAGAGGGAGAAAATCAAGTATAAATGTACAAGAAATACTCCATGCATGTGTTGTACATTATTATAAACACCTCTGAAAGGAAGAAAAATTAGATGGTCCCCTAGTAAAACATTAAACATCACCCAGAAAAAAGCAAGAGAGAGTTTACTGTCACTTTACCTGTCTTAGTTTGCAATAAATAGTAGTTACCAGCTGCCTTTATGCAATAGTTTAGACATATGCTTTAAAAGATCTCAAGGTCTTACTGAACAGAGAGATGGTATATAGTAATTGAGAATAATTTTCAGTTAGCTACCTTATGTATATATAGGAAAGATGATATTTAAAAATAAATATTCATTCTTTCTGGTTGTTTAACAAAACTCACATGTTTTTCTTCGCTCATAAGTTAAATATAATACCACTGTGACTTTGTGTTTGAGACAAATGCTTCATCCGAATGTATAAAAGCATCCTAACAATGTAAGTCACAAGGCTGAATATGTGAATGCAGTCTATTCAAATACCTACAGACAATGGGTTAAGGCTCTGACACATCATAAATAACTAACTTTTAGTGACTTTGAGACATGAAATATATTTAGCTTCAAGTACATTGTCTTACTTTAGCTGCCTGATCAGAAGGCCGTTCTATCAGTAACAATACTTGTTGACTTCAGTGGGTTTACATCAGGTTGTATGTCATGAACAGCACTAAAAGTTAGACTTCTGTGAACAAGTTTAGACACTGTAGTAAGAATGACCTGAAGTACAACCCCTTGAGTTTAATCAGTATCAATAGGTTTTATTTGAGTAAGGGTGGCAAAATTTGGCTCTCCCAAATTATAACACAGCATATTTTTCCGGTGTGGCTTTTTCATTAAAAATTCAATGTAGTATAAAAATGTCTCCAATGTATTTGATGCCTTTCTGGAGTACAAAGGACAGCATAGTACAAAATAAATATTCCTAAAATGTGGAAAAAATAAGTAGTTTAAAACAGTGTAAAAGATAAGCGAAGCTTTCAGCTTGTGAAAGCAAGATATAGAGAATATTACGAGAGCTTGATTTAATGCAGTCTATTAATTACTATTAATTATTTAAAATGTTATAAAACTCCCCCATGAACCACTACTGAGACACTGGCATGTCAAGCAAGCAATTAAAATACAATACAGTTAACCATAAAATAGAGAGCAAAAGGAAATAAAATATTAAAAAGCTAAACAAAGTGGTGGTGTTAACAAATCTTTATCACTTACTGAAGTTCTGAATTCCCTGATACTGAACCAACTGCATTAGCCGATTTGTATTTTGACTCATATCTTTCCTATCTTCAAAAATCTTACTTCTTGAATGTCAAATGTCTCATGATCTTTACTATTGGAACTGACTAATTTATGTCAGGAAGACAAAGCAATGGTCAAAAAATTGGCAAACTGTTGAGAACACAGAGTGAGATGGGCTTTTCTTGATTCTAGAAGGTATTCTGGAAAGCAGGGTGAGGTGACTTAGTTACAAGGTTTTTCTCCTGCACTGCCACCCAAAACAAAGAATTAAAATGTTATTTTTAAAGGGAAGCAGAATCATTAATATATACACTTTGAAATTGTCAGGAAGTATTATAAATAATAAGCACAATAAATGCCAGGCTGTAAAACATACGGCTATAGTGCTATGTTTTATGCTGTGGAAGAAGCCATATATATTTTACCTTTTTAAGTAATTTTTTAGTACCTCCCAAATCCCCTATACTCTAAAAATTGTATTTGGTACAATTTCTTCATGTTTTGCCTCTAAGCAGCATCGTGTCATGGCACTCATTGACTGTACAGGGCACCAAGGTGAGTAAATGATAGGGTTAATGAAAGGATTTAAGTGGTAGGCCACTCTCTCAGATATCATTGAAATACAGTGCTAAGAGTATGACCCTGCCTACTGTTTCACAAGAGGCATTGAATATATTAAATGTATCATATGTAACCAGTCCAACTGGGGTAGACCTTTCACAGCTTGCTCTTGACATACTCTTTTCTTGAAAACTGAAGTGGAATTTACAGAGTGAAACTGGACAACTTTCCTCCTTTAAAGATCGCTGTTTTCTAGGGTTTATATCCATCAAGTCCTTCAGCAAAATTTATTTCTGGAAATCAGTTTGCCTTGCCTGGATGCAAATTTCAGCAAAGGAATAATTGTATCTTCTTAGTATTAAAGCTGTGTCACTGTAGCAAGAACTAAGATTCACATGCTAAAATGGTGAGAATTGTTGCCTACATTTTTTTTTTTACTGGAATTGAATCAGTCCTGAAATTTCCCTCACAAGTAACACTTATGTAGCAGAAAGTTTCTGCCTTAGACTGTAGTGTCAAATGCTGAGGCCTGAAATTTTGACTCTTCCAAACAATCTTCAATATATAATATTATGTATTTGCCTCTTATTTAAGTCTTACCTAAGGCTGTGCTTCTTTGACCCTTCTCACCTCAAGGGACCAGTCTGATAGGCTTTCTTAAAGCACATCTAACAGATAAGGACTGTGAGAGGAAATGATCCAGATATATTCTTTTTTAATATCCTAACTTCCCCTGTAATTAAAGGCAATTCTAAATGCAACAGTTTAATACAAGATAAATGCTGTCTCTCCACTCGGTTGTTAAGCATAAAAAAACCCCTGCAACCATCTGTCACTTATGATTATTAGACATGTCAACATGCTTTGTGCTGCAGTTCTTTGAAATACTGTAGGTTATGTATGTCAGTTTATATTGTGTCATCCATTACAGACTCAGTATATACATTTTGTACAACAACATGTCAAGGGAAGACTGTTTACTTTAATGGGCACCCCAACTACTGTTTAAAACACAGCTATATTATCAAATGATCAGTGCTTAACTGAAGCTAGAGATAAAACTCCAGAAGTTTTCTTACATATTGGATTATAGTAAATTTGTTTTCTTGGGCTGGCTGGTTGGTTTTAATGTTTAGGGTACCCACTTGGTAATTTTGATTATCATTGGATGTGATTTGGTAGAGTAGAAACTTGTGCAGTTTTACACCTACACAAATGTCTGTCAAAATCCACTCTCAAAAACATTCCAACCTCTACAAAATTAGTGGTAGAGTAGAAAAAAATACTGACATATGCTACTCAGTCAGGAAATTATTTTTGCTAGGTCCCAGTTATGATATTTGTTCTCCCTGCCTCTCTGACTGCTCCTGCTGTGATTGCCCGTTGTATCCTTCCAGATACATAGATTTAGAAAGACTTGGAATGGGATTGTGCTTCTCCCACTTATTTATGTTTTGTTTAGTGCAGTGAAGGCCTTGCTCAGTAATTGTTCCGAGGTATTCTGCAGTACTAAAACTCTAAGTTTCCTCCTCCCAAAGTCTAGTTCCTGAATAAATGACCAAAGAAAACATTTGACAATATTTTTTTCTCAAGAAAAGACTGCGAACATCTAGAACTTAGTAGCTCAAAATTCAGAAAGCAGGCAGGCTCGAACCTTCTGTTTTCTGGGTGAGTGTAATCTTCCAGGAGCCCAAGGATCTAAGCTTTGAACAGCTGGGATAGGCATTTATTGCCAAGTGTTATCAAGACTTGACACAGTTTTTTTAGAACATTATAGCAAGGCCATACTTTGAAACATGTTGTCAAAATACATTGCCTTTAATACAGACTATATACCATTTTATATTTGTAATAGTGTTACTTCAGTGAAATTAAATGAGTACAGTAGTGCTTACAGAATCTAGCCTGTTATTAAAGACACAGTATTCATAATAGATTCTGTATTTCGGTATATTATTTGACCAGTAGCTAGCTACAAAAAAGCCACTGTTTGATTAGATTTATTCTAAAACAACTTCTAAGGTATGTTTTATAAATACACGTAGATATTTCTGTTTATTTCTGTCAGACCTTCTCTTGTTCTCCATTCTTACATGAGTAGTTACATGAAACTCCTTCTGGACAAAAAGAGAAATGAACAAAAAATCCAACATTTTGTGTTCCTTTGTAACTGTTTTCACAGAGTGTAGAATTTGTTTTTGTCAAAATAATTTAAGCTGAACTCTATGTTTATAAAAGATTTTTTTTTCCATTGAAAAATAGATTTTACAGAGTTATTATTTCTTAAGCACACATGCTATGTCCCAAGCATATATATCTGTGCCTGCTTTAAAGCTGTTTTTTTCTTTAAAGCTGGAACATAATTTCAGTAGCTAACAACTGACTATTTCTGCATTTAATTTCTTATTTCACTAGCTGAAAATGCAAGTATTTGTCCCATTTAAGCAGTTTGTACCTGTGTTTGAGGATGTTCTGTTTTGTTGTTAGGAGTTGAATAGCATAATTTTAAAGCAAGTACATTAAGGTCATAAAGAATTAATTTGGTGACTATTAAGGCAGGTATAATTATTTTAATATAATTGTTACTAATTTTGATCATTCAAGAAAGTCAGAAAATTAGTAAACACATCAAAAATAATCCTAATAACATGTCAGTAGAATTCTGGTAGAAGAATAAGCATTACTTGTTTCATCGTAGACATTATAGTCACCTGTTAACATAATCACGGGACATGTCTGCAACACATAATCAAATATACAATCTTACTCTAGAAATCTGTTGAACTCTGAGGCTCTGGTGTCCCCAGGAGAGGATCCCAGGCCAGCCATGGTGGACAGGCAGTGAGTGGCCCCTGGCAGTGGGAGCTCCAGCCAGGGCCACTGCCCCCCATGGGCTGACAGGGGGTCCCACCCCACCCACCTCACCCTTGTTATAGGGAGGGAGCTGTACTGAGGGGGGGTTCACTTTCCTGGGGCTCCTCCTTCTTGGCCTGCTGCTCCCTCTGCTACTCCCGAGGACTGGGCCTGAGTATAAGCTTAAATACTTTGTGTTGGTGTTTGAATTAGTTCTGGTAATACATTAAATCTGTTGGTATTTCAACCCACGGGGCTTCTCTCCTCTGCCTGATTCCCCTTCTTGGCTGGGGAAGGGTCCCTGGGTGACAGAGCAAACTGCTTCAGTTTAGCCCCAGGTACGGGCTAGATGAAGACTGCTGGGAATAAAAGGTTACTGCTCTGCATCTTTGGATGCAAAGATCATTTTGAATTAAATGCATCTTCTATAGCTTCCTCTTTTCAGTAGAAGAAATCATTTGTACTAGCTAGTGTATTAGGGACAGTTTTTCCTTACCATTGTCTGGTAAGGAATGAAGAGACACCTGTGTGGAGTTAATAGGCCTAAGCATCTCCATTTTTTTGTCACTTGGAAAACTGGTCCTAGCAGTATTTGAAATTTTTATACTAATATTTCAGTCTGCTGGATGTTTGAGAGTGTGTGCTGAACCTGTACAGATCAGCTCCACAGTGCATGCCTGAGAATGTCAATTGTCTAGCAAAGTATTGAACTGACTGGGTTTTTTTCTATATACACTATGTCTGCCTGGAGAGGCAGTGTAACAGGTCCTTAACGTGTCATTTACTGAACATGCATACCTATGTTACATGACACTCGTTTATAACATTGAGAAGGGACCCACAGAAGACAGTCACTAAATTGAGGTAGCACTTCTTTACCCTGTAGGCAGTGAACTTCTGGATTTTTTTTTTTCACAGGAGATGGTAGAGGCAGAGAGTGTCAACAGGTTCAAAATAGGGTTAGATTAATTTGTGAACAATATATTCACAAACACATACTAAACAAGAAAAGCAGAAGTGTCACCCCTATTCCAATGACTGTTGAGGGGCAAAAAACAAGGGACCGCATCAAGTAGCCAAGCTTATATGATTTCCATAAACAGTATCTTTTACTGCTGCTGCTGCTAGAGGTAGAATACCAAGCTAGACTATTGGCCTGACCCAGTAATGCATCTCTCATCAAGTGGCAGAGTGTGATAAGAAAATGTTCTTCCATATCCTATCAAGAAAAGAACAGGGGTTTGTGAGATTTTTACCCTGCTGCTTTGACTTCAGGGCAGCACAGGCCAGAAGATATCATAAGGAAAGAACCTAGTCATTAAAGGGTAATGTTTTTAATCCTATATTTGAAGAGATCAAAAAATCGAGACGACTGAAGCTGCTCGTGCAAATTATCTGTGAAGCTTTAGAGACTGCAAAAAACCTCAGTGCCTAGAAGATTGATGAGCTGCTGTTACCCTGTAGCTAAGAGATCCTCTAGCAAGTAGAGAGGAATTGTTCAAGAATGGGTATTTCTAATGAGAAAGCCTTATTTCTCAGGATTAAAGGTATTGGACACTGCATAGGAATAGTATGGAATTAATGTAGCCTCCCAAGGTAATCACACTGCAAAGAGCACATAAGAGAATTTTGGACCTCAGAAGAGCATATAAAGTACTCTTTTGGATATTGCAGCTGGACTACATCTGAAGTCACAGGCGGAGCAATATGTTATTTTCATCTTGAAAATTGCTGTACTATGGGTCTCAAAGTGCTTATGAATACATCAGTAAAGAATGTTGGTATGGGATAAGAGAGTATGTGTATCACAGCCGTATGCTATCTCATCATAGTCAGAAAGGCTTTTAGGCAGACACTCCTTTTCTGCAAGAGAGGATTAGCATTATTTCTAACAGGTGCTTGCCTAATCTGTTCTTAAAAATCTCTCCTAATGTGGGCTTCATAATCTCGCAGTGCATTCCCTTGTATCACTGTCACTACTGCTCAAAATGTTTGTTTTCTTCTCTCAGTATTTGACTCAAATGTTCCTTATTCCTTCGAAGATGTTTTCTTACCACCAGCAGGTTTCAATTTATTACACTTCTGCTACTGCTCTGTTAAAATGCAAAAGGTAACAATCACTGGAATTTTAAAAAGAGGTGACTTGAGAAAAGGTTTTCCAGTCTCTAGAGAGACCATACAAAGAAATCACTTTAAGTAAGAGGAAATACAAAATTTTTTGTAAGCATGCTCACCAAGATGTAGAAGACAATAGAATGTTTTCAGAGACGAGGAGGCAGTAGAATAGAATAGAATAGTTAGAAGAGACCTACAATGATGGTCTAGTCCAACTGCCTGACCACTTCAGGGCTGACCAAAAGTTAAAGTATGTTATTAAGGGCATTGTCCAAATGCCTTTTAAATACTGACAGGCTTGGGGCTTTGACCACCTCTCTAGAAAGCCTGTTCCAGTGCTTGGACACCATTTTTGTAAAGAAATGTTTCCTAATGTCAAGTCTGAACCTCCTGGATGCAGCTTTGAACCATTCCCATGCGTCATAGAATCATAGCATGATTTGGGTTGGAAGGGACCTTACAGACCATCTAGTTCCAACACCCCTGCCATAGGCAGGAACACCTCCCACTGGACTAGGTTCCTCCAAGCCCCATCCAACCTGGCCTTGAACGCTTCCAGAGAGGAGGCAGCCACAATTTCTGTGGGTAACCTGTGCCAGTGTCTCACCACCCTCATAGGAAAGAATTTCTTCCTAATAGCTAATCCAAATCTACTTTCAGCTTAAAACCATTTCCCTTCATCCTATCATCACATGCTCTTATAAAAAGTCCCTCTCCAGCTTTGCTGTAGGCCCCTTCAGGTACTGGAAGGCTACTCTAAGGTCTTCCCAGAGTCTTCTCTTCTCCAGGCTGAACAACCCCAGCTCTCTCAGCCTGTCTTCATAGCAGAGGTACTCCAGCCCTCTGATCATCTTCGTGGCCCTCTTCTGGACTCACTTCAACAACACCATGTCCTTCTTATGTGATGTCCTGTAATTGGATACCAGGGAGAAGAAATCAGTACCTCCCTCTCCACTTCCCCTCCTCAGGAATCTGTAGCGAATAACAAGGTTGCTTCTAAGTCTCCTTTTCTCCAGACTAGACAAGCCCAGAGTCCTCAGCCGCTCCTCATAGGAAGTAATGTTCTTGAAAGTTTTGTTAACATTTTGAAAACTTCTGGAAGACTAAAAGGTCCAGAATATTTCACAATTCGAAATGTGAAAGTTTTCTGTTGTATCTAAATGGCAACATGATGTGGAAATAAGAGAAAATTAGTTACATACACAGATTTGTTAGTTTTCCATAAGAACACAGATGAAAGGGTCCCACTGTTCTAAGACTAAATTAGAAGCATGGATCTGTAGAGTTTTTAATGATCCCTTTAAACACTCACTAATTTCTGTTAATGAATATGGAAATTTGCCTCATTGATCACTAATTACAAATGAACTACACTATTAGATTAGTGATGGTATTTCTTGGACAAAGGAAATTGAATTCTCAAGGTTAGTTTTCTTACAGTAAGCCAAATATTCCCTGGCACTCTGCAGCACCATTTGCATTTCAATTAGATTGTGGCTCTGTGCCACTAGTTACCATACCTTGTCTTCAGTTTAGTCATCCATTGACTGAGAAATGAAAGAGCACTCATTTTTCATTCTAAAAGCTGGTTTTCTATGTGTAATTTTTTTGTAGTGTAAGTTCAAAAAAGTACAAAATCAGATACTATAGTTCTATCTCTAATTTTAAAGGGATAAATCCAGCACATTTGAAAGCTTAGTAGCAGACACAATTTACAACACACATATATTATTAATAGCCCTTAAGAAAGCTAGTGATGATACTTGGAAATTCATTGAAAGGTCCACTCTCCTAAAATGAGAAGCTGACTTAAATTTCCAGAAGAAGCAAACTTTCCGATTTTGTACTTCAGTGCTACTTTCAGCCTGAATGTTTCATTTCACAGCTACTTCATTTGTAGGAGCAGCTGCTTTTTAGTGAACAGGATAGGAATGCTTCTGATGGCTTTTTCGTGTTTTGTTGAGTGGGTTTTTTTTGTTTGTTTGATTGGTTTTTTTGCTTGTGGGTTTTGTTTGTTTTGTTTTTTAATTAATATACAAATAAACAAACATGGTGCATAATTATCTGTACCAGTAGTATCTGGAATTTTTCTCTTTTTTCATTGGTTTGCTGCATCCATTTCTCTAAGCATTTTTTATACTAAAATCACTACAGAATAACATGCTTAGTTCTGATGAGGGATAGATACAATAAATAGAGGTTACTTGTATTTTAATTTTTTTATTTGAGATCCTGAATTGGCCATGCCATGTGAAGCCAAGTCTTCTCTTGGCAATTTCTAGGCAATTAAAACTCATTTTTGTTGGCAACTTGCCTCAAAGTCATATAAACAAAAAGTAGTAAATTGGATTCCCCATTTGTATGCAATCTCTGTCCTTGCTGTCCTTCCTCTTTCAGAGCTAAGATGTCTAAAGATTGAATGCTTAAATGTCCTCTCCAGTTCTGAACTAAATAATACGGCAGTGTGCTAAATCAAGATCACTGATCTAGTACAGGAATATGGAGACCATTGACAAAAACAATAGAAGCTAATAGAATTGTCACTCTCCAAAATTTCTTTTTGTTAAGCTGGATGAATATGGAATTTTATATTATGTACCTTTGGAATGACACTGTAGACTGGGAGTGGGGGTTGGCACCTGTCACCTAAAACAATAGTAGGAAATAAATGCATTCAAATTACCGTTATACAGATTAGGCAGTGTCAAAGACAATGCCATCATTCTATTGTTAGCATTGAGAGCACATGAAAGACAAATCCAATGAGACATTGTGTATAGAGTTCTCAAAAGTGACTGAAAAAGAGCAGGAGATAATTTAGTGTCAGCATGTTTAAAATACTGATATAAAATACTTTTCATCTCAGGCTCTACTTGATGAATGTTTAGGAGTCCTGTTGTTGTATGTTACTGCTTTATTTTCTTTTCCTTCATTTTCATTTCCTGATTGTTACTGTATTGTATTGTTGCATATTCATTACTTTGAAGCGATAGGCTGCTTTCAGCACTGCTTTAACCACAGCCAGACCAACTCTGGTTATGTATGTTCTTGTTAGATCTCAAACTAAGCAGGTCCATGTGAGTCATGTTTTTAAGGAGAAACCTAGCAAATAAACTTCTTGTTGCAACAATGTGGGTAAGTGGTGACTCAATAGACAGAACTGCAGGGTACAAGTCAGAATTAAACAGTTTTCTCACCTTAATTGCTCTGTGCTGGTAAAGATGTTGACTTTCATATGTGAAGCAAAATCATTTCCACTTAGAATAATTTAAAAACAAACAAACAAACCTGAGGCTTTTTTGTGTGTATGTGCAAATGCAGCATATTTATCACAGTTTGCAGTAGCTTGTTTACTGGTTTGTTTTATGTTCCCTTCCTAATGTCATCAGAGTGCTCCTGGGGAAAAACCTAAAACAGCAACCATCAAACTGACAATAGGCAGGATAAGTATTCCCAGACCCTGCATCATCTGAAACAACCACAATAAATAATTAAGTGCAGCCATAGCATCAAGCAAATGTTTGACCAAGAAGTGATATCTCACACTGCATTTTAAATGTCAGCGAAGTTAGGTTCTGGTGAGCAACTCTATGGAGCTAATTTAACAGCAAGGAATCTGAAAACGTCCAATTTCTGTACCGAGTGGCAATACAAGTTATTATCACTGAAGCACAGGTGTGCTCAAGGGAGATCAGCTGACTGTGATCATCTACATGGAGATTCTGTATGCGTAGGACCATGAGGCTTCAATGGAACTATGTTAAAAGCCAAAGCTTATTTTCAGGCCTCTTTTTAAGGAAAACAAAATATCAAAACTATATAAAAAGAAACTACAAGTGTCACTCTTCCTTTCCCTCTGCCTCTACATACACGCTCTTTCAAATCTTTTCATGGTCTCATCTGTGTCTCAGATCCTATGTAGTGGGCTTTGTGAAGTCTTGCAGGAAGAGGATGTGCTATGTACTATGAATTCCTTGTTTCCAGCTGCTCTGGAGACTAATGGGTAGTTTCATGCAGTTGATAATGCAACAGGACCCATCTTTTTTATGTTGTTGTTCTTTCTTTTGCCAGTCCAAACAGTTGATGTTAATGGGTGTTGGAGCTAGTTCTACTAGTCAATCCCCAAGTAAAACACTTTGAATCAATGAACATTAGAAATTCTTTTGTTTAGTGTCTGGAGAAACATTACTGGTATGAATTGCAAGAATATTATGGTGATTCAGTACATTAAAAGAATGTATAGTCTTTGAGATAGGCACTTAAGTCCTCTGGGGGAGGGTAGATAAGCATCCAAATATTCAATTTGGGAATGAAGAAGCTGAACCCCACCCATTAACTGCATGCAGAACTTTGTGATACTCTTAAAATGTATTTTCAAAATGACAACTACTTCTGGGATTTTAATTTGTTCAAGATCACTTCAATTATGAAGTGAATATTCTATCACAGTTTAAGCTACGCTAATGTCTTTAAATTTTTCTCAGTTTAAAGCTGTTGTCACAAGGGGATTTAAAACAAAGCTTTCTACTTCGATCTGCTTGAGTCAGATACTATAGTGTCTACTGTGAAGATATATCAAGGCCTAGTTAGATTGCATATATATATATGAGCAAATTCTTGGCTCCTGTAAATCAGCACAGCTTTACTGAAGTCAATAGAACTACATGGAACCTCCTATGAACTGGAGTCTCCTACTGTTCCAGTTTGTGGTATGATTTATCTTTTGGAACTTCATTGTGTGCTTCTAGCCACCTTTTTTTTGAAAAAAGTCCATAGATACCATTGATATACCAGCTTTGAGCCTTGTCAAGTGAGTGTGTATTTTCACAAAGAATAGATAAATGAAAAGAGATAAAGAGCAAATATTATTTTAATATCTTTATAAGGTACAGATAAGAAAGTGGTCTTTGCTCCTCACAAATTTGCAGTAGACATTAGGAGACTACAGGAAACCCCAAGGAATTCATATCAAACCTTGGAATGCTGTAGTGAACCAGTTCCTGCTGCAGGTGAATACTGTTCTTTAGGGGTATTTTTCTGTTCCTGTATTATATCAGAAAAATCCTGGAATCTATATTGGAAACTTTACTGTAATATTACCTGAGAACAGACAGCTCTGTTCTTTTGATATGATATTTAAGGAACAACTTTGTGATATGTCTTAGAGTTTTACTGGTTTAGATGTTTATCCTTCAAAGGCTTCCCAAGCAGCCAAACAGTAGTTGAAATGGTTTTGTGTCTAATCTTGGGTACATAGGATCCTTGGCAAATTTTCAAATTTAGGATCTGCTGGTGCTTATCTTAAGTAAGGTTACCTGTGTCAGTCAGTGTATTGCACTGTAAAACCAGTTTATTCATTGAAACGTAAGTAGTACAGAGATCTACTGCTCCCATGATGGAGTGTTTTCTTCTTTAGCAAGGTATGTTTGTACTAAACTCAAGAATTATGGATAATTGGTTATTATGCATGGGAGTCTTAATATTTAGTTATCAACAATAATAATAAGGTACTCTAGGTGTTACTTTGCCTTTTGGTGGGGATTTGGCCCTAATGATACACTGAAAATGTTATTGTCTAAATTACTTTTGTAAGATTTACTGTACTGTTCTTAAAAAATGTGTTGGTGGCTGTAAGTTAGGCACAGATTATGGTCAGTGACAGTTACAAGTAAAAATATATGTTCTGGGAACAAGTGATTACCTTCCCCAAACATCTTTAAGTGATCAGTGAATTATTTCTACATCTGCATATGTGTTTGTCTTTCCTGATGGTCAGAATCTACCTGGATGTAGAAGATCTGCTTTTTAATATGGCATTACTCCCTTTTTTTTTAACCAACAAAATAATAAGAATTTTAAGAGCAAATCATCCAAACAGTGATTTCTTTTAGATAGCTCTTTACTTATTTTGTGGAGAAATCTCTTTTATACAAAATTTGCACTTTATGATGCTTAATGAGCAGTTGTTTATATATCTGAATAAGAAGGAAATGGGTCTATAATATTGAATAATAATTTCTGTATTGTAGTTATCATGTAAAATATAAAACTGTTCTTGATTCTTATTTTCTCTTGCTAGTCTTAGGACATCTAGTCCTGAGCTAGTAATTAAACATTAAATGCCACATTTCAGAGGTCATGAATATGTACAGTGATTGCAATACTGTATTAATAGACTTTAGAGATATGTATTTTAAGTTTTAAAGAAGGTGTAAGGAAACTTAATCAAAGAATCAGTCAATTCAGTCTTTCACATAGTAGTAAAACCTGAGGTTTTTATATGCTGCTGCATTTTTTGCTTCTAAGATGGTATGCCAAGAGCCAAATTATAGGATATTCCTACTCTATAAAAAAGGGATGAAACTGATGATTTACAAAAAAAAACCCCTTCATGACAACTTCAACTGAATTTTTCAAATATGTGTGCTTAAATAGTTCGATTTAAGTTCCCTGCTGTCTCAGTATGAATAAAACAGAATTAAATAGTTGTGTACCTCTTAAACTTTAAATGTTTTATGTATTTTTACTGATTACTACATAAACCATCAGAGAGACGATAGCTGAATGCTCATTTGTTACTACTTTTCATAACCTTCTCCTTTAAGTTGTTTTCTGTAAGTATTACTACTGTGTCGGTTAATTACAACCACTGCATGGTCAATGATGGCTGAGGAAATTAATAAAATATATGCATAATTTGATGCATTTCTATGATTTCCACAATTTGGACCATGTTCCTCTGGGCCTGACATGCTCAGGCAGTCTTCCTGAACTCAGTTCCAGCTAGTGAGGTATCCCTTAGCGTAACGTAATTGGTTCTGCAACGAACTGCCTGCCAGAATAAAAGTCCTGGGAAAAGGTATTAAGCTGGGAATTCCTCATGCTCTAGCAACTCCACAGGCCAGAAGCCACGGGCTTCTATTCAGAGTCATGTTCTTCTCAAAACTGGCATACAGCCAAAGATTATGCATTCATGTCCTTCCTCCCAAAATGCCTTCTGCCCCCAGCTGCATCTGAAGTATCTTTGCCGTTATCAGTCATAAATGTCATTGATGATACACTGCTATTTCAGACAGAATCTGTGCCTGTCACACCAAAGTCAGAAATAAACTTTGCTTTTGTTATCACTGCTGGCAATGGCTGGGGGGAGCGGTGGGAGTTATTCATGTGAAGTCTTTTCTCCTGGCCACTAATATCAGAGTAAATGACTACTTCAAACTTATTTAAGCCCCTGGTCTTTCATAGCATGTGGACCTCAGTGTTTCTCGTCCAACAGCTACTGTAGTTCAAATAGATGTTTTATCAATTTTTGAGTCTTAGCATTACCCCAATATCTTCTCAACCATATTATTTGGCATTTTGGAATATTAGGGTATTCAGCACAGAGAAGGCTAATTTTTTTTGTTTATCACCTTCACCAACTTGTGTCTTATTGCCAGTTTGGGAGCCATCCATCATCTATCTGACATGGTTATTCAGCAAGTCAGAACTGATAAATCTGAATTATCTGGTCTCACTTGTCAGCATACATGTCATCCTTGAACAAATGCAAAATCAATTCCAAACCAAAGGGTATGCTCCTGCCAACTGTTAACTATTGACTGTGGAATAAGTTACATGTTTCCTAGTGATTAGCAAATGTTGGCAAACTTCTTGACTCACAGATTAGTTTGGGAATTAGGATCATACATATACTTTGAGGAGGCAGTGGGTTAAAGCACATAACGGTTCTTGTATTGTGTTCTGAAACATAATCTTTCAGCTAATTCAATTTCTCTGCATCTTTCTCCTTTTTTGCCCTGGTGAAAATAACATGAAGGTAGAAAAGTCTGTTTAATGACTAATGAGGAAGTTCTTTTAGAGTAAAAAATGGACAGAGGAGGGAAAATAAACTAAAAATGATAATTTGGTACTTCCCTGAGTACACACTTACAGTACAGTACATGTCCAGGCACAGGCCTGACTTAGCAAGCCACCTCACCTCCCAAGGGGTAAGTAAGCAAGAGCCACTGCTTTACCAGGTCGCATCACCTTATAGCTGAGAGAATCAATTGAATCAGCTTGTTAAAATTAGCTGAAGCTAACCTAATCGAGCCTGTACCAAAATGAACTTGAGGTGGTTTAAAAATGCTACTGCCAGATGTGGGTTTCCATTTCTCAGGTGGAACATATGCTTAGTCTGCCATTAAATCATCCACAATGCACATGTGACCTCTCTCACAAGGTCATCCAGAAGGGCTACTTGTTTGCTGGGCAAAAACTTCTTGAGCATTTCCATTTATAAGGGAAGGAGAAACACAGCTAATTTATGTTAATGTAGTAGTTGAGCTGAGTTACAGAATTACCTTCAGGAGTAACTAAACTTACAGAATTACCTTCAGGAGTAACTAAACTTACATATGTACTTGACAATACCTGAGATTGTTGCTGTTTTTTCTCACCACCAGTTTTTGATGAAATTTAACACATAGAAAGCAGAACCCCAAACTTTGTATTAATTGCATGTTGCTAACCATGCTGGTGAATGCTGCTATGCCAATCTTTTTATAGTTCAGAAAATGTGTGGGTATGGCTTCTGAACCAGAGCAGGTCTAGCTGCATAGGTGGACTTCACCATTAAATGTTTTTAGATGCACTCTTCTTAGATACCTAAATATCAAAATAATACTTAAAAAAAAAACAAAAAACACTGTATACCCCTGCCCCAGTGATCCTGGCACCTCAAGTTATTTTTTTTTTTTAAAAAAAGATAAATACTCTAGCATTGTCTGAAGAAATAAGCATTCTGTGAAAGTCTTAATGTTGACTCATTTAATTAACTTGAGGAGATTTTTAGCATAGAGAGAACATAAGATGAACATAAATTAAAAAATAACTTCTACTGAAGTCTCTTTATGGGGGACTGTTTTATACCTACTGTGTCTGGTTTTATATCTTTAATTTGCTGAATAAAAGAATAAATGGTTCTTTTTCTCTGTTTTGTGGAAAACCCCTAGAGTTAAAAACATGAATATAACTGTTCATACATTTTCGTGTAACTGATCTTTATTGCAATCTAGAGACCAATATAAAAATCCTTTAGGTGGAGATGGCAAACTATCTCTTATAGCTGTGTCCAGTTTAACAGATAATGTAATGTGGTATGGAGATTTTTATTTTTATTCTTGAGCTTTAGAGATTTCTAAACATTAAAAGTAAATATTACATTTTTAAAATGTGAAAATTCTACTAAATTTTCCTTCAGTAGTTGCTGTAAGATCAGTTTACCTTCATCAAATGAGAGATTTTGAGATCCAAAATACGAGAAGTTGATAGAACTTAATATGTCCAGTTTTAATAATTCAGCTTCTTGTTGATTTGCATGCAAGGAGTGATTACAAATGTTCATTCGAATAAGTCAAATATACAAGTTTGTGATGGCAACTATAAAGTAATGATTCTGATATTGTCGGTCAGAGGATCCTAAGTGGCCCTCAAAAAAGGTCTTAAGGGTTTTGCTTCTGTGTCTGCATGCTTATTTTACTTTCTTTGTAAGGGCAGACCTGCCTCCAAACTGCAGAACTGTGTTTGCTTTGGTCAGATCTGAACAGGATAGAGTATATGCAAAGCTGGTAGAGTACACACAATTTTGTATACACAGTCTTGTGTTATTTGCTTACACAATCTCAAAAGAAAAAAATATGTCTAAAATGTAAAACTACTGAAGACTGTGGGTGTTCTGAAGTAATTAGGCATCCGTACTTTATCATGCTCACCGGGATAGTTGTTCTGCAGCCATTTACTTCACCAGCATGAGCACTTCACTCAAGTTGCACTTCCTTAGCAATTCTCCACATTTGATTGATTATTCAAATAGTCGACTATGTTTTCAAACCTCGGCAGTTTTCAGATGCACTTGTGCAAAAAGTTTATGGGTTAATTTCTTATCTTAATATATAATTTAGAGGACAATATTTCTTACTCTGCATGTTAGTTTTCATGCTATATCAAATTACTACTACTTAGACATTTTAATCCTCTAAAGAACTAGAAATTCTTTGCTAACTGAAATTAATAGGTTAGTTCTTTGCCTTCTAATACAAAAATTGAGTGACAGAGCACTGGAACAGGCTGCCCAGGGAGGTTGTGGAGTCTCCTTCACTGGAGACATTCAAAACCCGCCTGGATGCGTTCCTGTGTGATGTACTCTAGATGACCCTGCTCTGGCAGGGGGGGTGGACTAGATGATCTTTCGAGGTCCCTTCCAACCCCTTAGATTCTGTGATTCTGTGTAAAAATCTTTTCATAGATTATTTTGCTCTCGTTAATTCTTCTTTTTGGAATGCTTATTAATAATTGGTCTAGCCTAACAATTTGTCCTCTTTTCTTTGAGGTTAGTACGTGAAAACATCCTCCTCTTATATGACAATACTCTTCTTTCTAGTGTGGTTTTCTTTTTTACCATTTATTGTTTCTTTAGGGCAATTCTGAAAGAGAACTAATTAAGCTTTTTTTCAAGAGATCCTGAAAAATTAACTATTTTATGCAAAGAGGAAAAAGCTAATCAAGTCTCAGGTACTAACAATTTGGATTTTGTTATAGACCTAGCTATTCCTAATTACTTTTCTTTTTGATACCTTATAGGATGGTTGCTTCATTGTTCTTATCCTGTTATGCTGTTTTGTACTGCATGATAGGCAGTCTGTCCCTGTCAACCTTGTCCTACCTCCAGTTCACCTTCCCTAGAAATTACCTGTCCTTTATGGCACTCTTGGAAGAATAAATCAAGATAAGAAAAAATAATAAAAATATAGAAAACATTGTACATTTAGTTCCACTAAGAATATCTTTTAAAATTAAATTCGTTCAGCATACATATTTTTGACATTGATCTTGATTAACTAATTAATTTATCGTTTTTATGCTACTGAGAATATGTGGAAAATCTTTTTTGAACTTATAGCAATACATAATATTTCTTGAAGAAAATTCACAGTTTGCAAGTCGGATCTGGGGAGAATTGGTTAACCAAACCATTAAGACTGTTTCATCTTGAGCGTTTATTTCGCAAGATGTAAAAGGAGAATGCAATGACTACAAAGATGAAGAGCACTAGTTAAACTTGCCGCTGGGTGTCATTTTTTTAAGCATCTCCTAAGGTCTTTTTTCAAAGTGCATTCTCAGTTGGTCCTAGTAGACTTTTCAGACTTTTACAAATAGCCAGGAATCACCGTATGTTGGTTTTATTGATGGTATATTGGTATATTGATGGTGTGATCCCATCAGAATTATGGAAATTAAGTTTCCTGTCATATGATCCTCAGACTTAATATCTTACAGCCAAGTTTTTAGCATGGGCTTTCCCAAACCTCTTTTTGGACCTACAAACTGTGGGCATAATGAGTAGCATGTGAACACCTAACTGTACAATTACAGGTGCGTGACTGAGGAGACCACTTCCCCCTCTACTTCAGAGTGTTTGAACACTCTTTAACATCTCATGTTAAGAGATTGAAGACTACCACATTGTGACCTTTTTAATATTTTTTTAGTTGTGACAGTATTCAAAGGTGGCATAGAAGTGTTCTTTGATGTGCTGTATACATTGTATTACTAAGGCATAGGTAATTCTGTGCTTTAAGCATATACTGTAAAAACTAAAATCAGTTCTAGAAAAAGGTGAAATCAGCAGTTGGCATCATGTTACAAAACTGTAACAGAAAAGCTGTTGCAGAACTCTTCAGCCTATTGTATTTGCAGCTCTTCAGCAGCCTGCCCACATTAAAGTCCCGATGGTGCCAGGAATATCCAGCTATACTCCACACTATAAAGCAGGACTCAGAATAGCTCTCCACCTGTTCCCTTATAGACAAGTCCTTCTTGCAGCAACAGAAAGGAAATATGGCTTTTCTTTAAGAAATGCATTTGATAAGATTTTATTTTTTTTTAATTTGTCTCTTCATAAAAAGTTAAAGAGGGTCAGCTTCTTTTTTGTTTCCTCCAGATAGCAATTCTACTAGAAAGAATTACTTTTCAATAGTTCCTTCTATTACTCAGAAAACAAGTGGAAGAATCCTTTGAAATCTTCTGGAAGATTAAAGAAGCCAGTAAAATTTGGGGGCCAGACTCCTTCCATCTGTCTGTCTTCTTTCCCATTTCTTCATCTTTATCAGCAGGAGACATGATACTTCGTAGCTGTGAGATTGTAATCTTTTTGCGTTCATGGAATATCTGAGTAAAATTAAATTTTTCTTCAGACTGTCTCTGTATTAGAAAAGCATGTGTTTTTCAACGATTGAGTCATAGCAAGCTTTGGTGCTAAGGTCAATAAAAACATATACGTTCAGGTAGTACTACAGTTTACTATGTTGGTAGTATTAATACAACTGTACCAGTGCTAAAAAATAATTACATTTCAACCTGAAAAGTAGAAAGCTTTCCTTTTACACCTCATAGCTGTCATCAGGTTTTCACTGTTCTCTTTCTGGTTTGTTCTGTTATTATGAAGTTCTTTGAATTGCCTAAGCAGTCAATGGGAGAACTACTTACCTGCCATCCACAGTTCTTGACATCAGCTAAACAATGCATGAAAGTGTTTTATAGAAGGAGACAGACGGGGGAAGAGATATGGAGAAACTAGAGATATGAAGTGACATTACACATTTTATGAAATGACAAAATAAAACATGCTGAAAGTCAAAAACCTCCAACAGTAGCAGCATTTTTAGAAGACCCAGTATCACAGTAAATAAAATTTTCAGAGTCTTTTTGCGAAGGGAATAATATTTTGTCATTGTTCTCTATTGGTAAATTATCCTTGAAAAAAATGAAAGATGCTCCTATCAAAGAAAAACTAATGATAATAAAATTTTCTCCTAGCAAATAACTAATGCTTTTACAGTAGAATCCTATCCAAAGGAAAAGTTTATGGCACAGTTATGCTGTGGATAACATCTTTAAAAATTGCATGCTCCCATTCCTTTCACTGCAGTGAGAACTTGCTATTAGTTCATTTTGTGTGGTGTTAAAATCTTTCACTGAATAGATGTTGTGGCTCTTTCTAATTTTCTTCTTATTCTTCTTTGGTATTCTGCTCTGGCAAAATTGTAAATTAGCACTGCATATTGACAGTAATTGGAAAAATTACAGGACTGCTCATATTCGGGATAGGGATGACAGGATTTCAAAGAATTTAATTGACTCAATGTTGCTTTTAGACTGTTAAAGTAATCTGCTAATTTAGGGATTTGCTATTTTACCTTTATTTGCTTGGAGAAAAGTTTCAATTCTCTTTCAGGTTGGCCAAGTTGGGGCTGTTGGTGTGATTATTCAGGGATTGAAGTAAGGTTGTACAATTCAGACACTAATCCCTGGGTGTGAAGTAACAATATAGCTGTATGTTCCAGTAAGTTTAAGAGTAACAGTATTTTACATTATCAAACTAAGTAATACTTAGAAGATATATATATTTAAATGGTAAATGATTTAGCATTATGTTGAAGGATTTTTTTGTCATATTTCATTCAGTTACTAATAGAGTATGGTATTCATGCAAATTTTCAGATCATTCAGTATATTGAATACAATGGAAAGTATTCATGCAAACTCCTGTCAAAGAATGTGCATACTTACCTAAGGTCATAACTAGTATTATATGGGGAAGTTGGAATAAAAAGTGTAATTTAATGAAGAGAGAAGAACATTAGGAACCAGTACTCCTCAATTCTCTTCCTGGTTCTACTACCGACTTGCTATACACCCTTTGGCCAAGAGTGTAGCTTCCCTGTTTCTTACCTCAGCTACTTTAAAGAGCAAGTATAATGCTCCTTGTAAGTCCCTTTCTCTGAGGAATTATGTGAATCTGAATTAATGCTTAAAAAAAGCATCTTTAAGATCCTGTAATTGAGGCACTGTGTAAGTGCCATGCATTAATATTTTACTGAATACAGTAATTCCTGAATTTTAAGCAGGAAACCCGCTGTTAAACGGTATCATTGGCATGAGTGTAAATATTAAATTGTTGCATCCAAATTAGACTTCAAATCATGTTTCCTCATGGAAAAGCTACCATAATAATAATTCCATTTTCAGCTGGAATCTGCCTGGGTAGCATTTAATACAAAGTCATTAATATACTGATACCTCTTAAGCTTCAGCAATACAGAGAGTATTTTGTTAGATTTTTATGTGACACATACAGATGACAATCAAATTATTTTTGTAATGAGGCATCCAGAAATACACAGAGCAGAGGAGCAGCAAATGTTAGTTTGAATTAATATTTAAATCTCATTGTTTGAAACAGTCCTCTTGAAAGAAAATCATGGCTGATTTTTAATAGCATGGAAGCCCCTAGAGTCCTTCAACTCTATCATCTCTGTAGTGTCAGTCTCTTTTAATCAGGCCTTCTTTTATCACTAAGCCCTAGATGACAGCCTGAAGTTTCACCCTGAGGTGTAAAACATTGAAATATATATGTGACTTATCTGACTTCAACTTTAAAAGAATGGTATGAAAACAGAAGGACAAATGCTGTCCTGATCACATTCAGCTTTCCAGATGTCATTGAAAATAGCACTGGCAAAATGGAAAGGCTTATGAATTAGGAAATAGCAATTTTCAAAATAATTATATTTTATTTCACATGATAATTGTCAAAATCAGTAGTCAAATAAACCTCCACATTGATTTATATAATCTTAACATTGATAGGTAGAGCCTAATTCAGATAAAACCAAGGGCAGCATTTTCAGTTGCTGTGAAGGGACCTCAAATTTCATGACTTATATCACATTTTGACTTGTGAAACTGGATTGTTTTGTGTCAAATACCCCAGAGTTGCATCTCAATACATTTTTCTTGTTTTCTCTCTTGCATAGTATTGCTTGAACGATGTTGCCTTTCTTTGTTCAACCAAGGACTCTCTTTAATTGGGATTTTTTTTTAATAATATCTAATAGAGTTTATAGGGAATTTGAAGACATCTCAGTATAAGAGGAGACACATTATTCATAGTGCAATTTTACCTTAAACTTCTATTGATGAATGAAACAAAAATCCTGAGGCATATCAGCTTCTACCATCCAAAAACAAATGGCCCTCATGATGAGTAAACCAAGTGTTCGCTGAATGAAGCTGAACTAACAAAGATTGGATGTATGATCCAGCTGAGTAACAGTGGTGAATAAAATTGGGCTCATCCTCCTTAATTAAACTTGTTTCCCAAAGCTGTCTTAAAACCACTTTAGCCTATCCAAATTATTTTTTTTTGTTCTTTTTAAGATACTGCAAGTAAAATTGCTAAAATGATGCCCAGATTTTAATAAACTGAAGAGGGGTGCCCATCTAGCAATCTTCTGACAAAGCTTCTTAGAACCTGTAACTTTTTGCTAAGAGGCCAAATCACAGAATCACAGAATCTAAGGGGTTGGAAGGGACCTCGAAAGATCATCTAGTCCACCCCCCCTGCCAGAGCAGGGTCATCTAGAGTACATCACACAGGATAGTTACAGCTTAGTTACAGCTACATAGCTTCCACTGACCTCTCAAAGCTGATGTGTCTCATAACGTGACAAACCTCTAGAATTACTTTATCAAAGCAGAGATATTTTTTTTCTTAATTCCATTGGTAAATCACAAGTATATAATATGAACGTAGTAATATATTTATGTAAATCAATAATGCCTATATAAGACTTGTTTTACCCTAAGTGATGACTTTAGTTCTTTTAGGTAGTAAAGAAAATTAAAACACTCGATGTGTATGGAATCGGAACGTGTTTGGGCTTATTACACTTGCCAAAGTCAGAAAACTTGGAAAGCTGAAAAATATCAGTAGAGGGAGCTCCTACCGCATTTTTTGAGAAAGATGTTTTAATAACCTTAGGTGGACAAGCCATTTTGCAGTCGTTAAGAAGAAGCTGCCCCTTGTGATATGCTCTCTGTCAGTTTAGCAGCATATTTGAGGCAAACTACATAATAATGCAAAAGCAAAATGGCTTAATATCCATCTGGCTTGTCATCTTTTATATATTATGGATATATTGTAGGTTGCAGACTGCATACAGCATGATTGCTCTACTTCTCTTTTTTTCTTCAGGAGCTCACATTGAACCTTTTCAGTCACCTCAAATGTCAAGCAAAGATTCAAAAAAATCAATACTCAAAAAAAATTTGGTATGACATGGTAGAATTTAATTTGTCTAAGTGAAAGGAAAGGAGAACAAAACAACATTCTTTTTTCTGCAATATCCCATGTCATCTTGATCAATAGGATCTACTATTTGCTGGTCTCAGTGTCTAATAACTACTTTTCAATGCTCTTAAAAATCTTAAGGGTGTAATTTACTCATTTTCTCTTCTGCCTTTTCTAATAACAAAGAAAGGAGCTTGATGAGATCAAGCGCCAGTGACTTCCTCTGTGTGGAGTTCCTCTGAAACTTCTCTCATGTGGTTTGATTACTTGGACAGAAAGAATTTCATGGTAACTGTTAATAATGACAACTAGCAGTAGCATATGAAAAAAGCCTCTGGCATTACTGACAAAGGTCACATAGCATTTCTGTTGCTACATTTAGTCATTTTCTGTCACAAACTCAATTACATGTCTTGCACGTCTGAGCAAGTTCTATGACTCAACACTATGAACTGTTACTAAAACAAAGGATAGTGAGGCTGTAGTTACAACTGAAATGATGCATTTATCATACTGCTACATTCAGCTGTGTGATTTGCTCACAAATTTGCCCAATATTTTCAGCTGACAGATCTGCCCAAAGTATAACCTCTTGCCTTAAAGCTTCTTACTCTTCATTTCTCAGTTAAAGGTGGTATTTGAGTGGTCATGCAAATGTCCATGTTCATGTTTGGGGAGGAAAACAACAGATTTCTTTTTTTGTGTTTTCTTTTGTGTTACAAGAAACTTCAGGCTTTAAAATATCTTGGAATAGTCATTCCTATACTTTCTTTATGTCATTAAAAAAAAAAAAGTAAAATTTAAACTAGACAGTCTTGGTCAGTTTTTCAAGATATTTATGTATCTAGATACACACGTAGATGTTTAGTAAGGTTTCAAGAATCACTGAAATTCCTTTCAGGTTTTAAACTTACATTTCTTGATGTGTAATGCTTTTAAAGTCCTAGACTTAAGTGGCTAACATGACTAAGTGTCATTCTTTAAGTATTAAAAACCATATTTGGTGCATTGTTTGGTTGAAATTAAGGTTGCCTTCATGACTGGATTGACTGAGTATCTCATGGTTAACTGACATACTGATTTCATGTGTCTTAGAAAGTGGGACTGAACCAAAAGAGGTGTTTAACCTGAAAGCTGTCCATTTCGTGGAATGGCTTAATTGATAGTAATATGGGGTTTTTTGTTTGTTTTTTTTTAATAGAATCAATTTACTGAATGATCCTGAATTTCTTTCTCCACACAGTTTAGAGTATTATTTATGAAGCCTCTTACCTGAACATTAAATGGCTAAAAATTTATTTTGATAAACTAATGAAAAATATTAACAAGTATTTATTTTTTTTCTTAATTATTCCCCTTGGGAAAATGGAGGGATCTTTAAAATCTGATGATTGTGTGTTGTATCATGTTTATAAATTATCAGAAGATTTTAAAATCAGTGTAGTAATTGATAGTATAAATATTCAGTTACATCAAAAGTTACATCTAGATCCTTGAGGGAATTTTTAATTTGCCATAGATATTTCTTCTTACAGCTTTTTGGGGAAATAATACATTTCACTACTTATTTGCATAAGTTATTCTTTCCTAATTTTAAAATTTTATTCTGCTTAGTTGTGTTCTAAATACCAATGAGGTCAAGTAAATCATTGTTAGAGGCTCAATCAGAAGTATATGTAATGCAGAAATGTTTATACAAGTCTTCTGAGTATAATATAATTGAAAAAAAGTTTAATTATACTGATGGAAGAAGCTCCAGCTTGTGGGTTGATGTTGTAGTTTGAAAACATATAATAAATACAGTGTACTGCTCCAAATATTATCATCTTTATGACCAAAGTATAACAGCTTTGAAGAACTGGTATGTAATTGGTATAAGACTGACACTTTGAACTGTTGGATGGCTAACCTGTCTGAATGAGCAAGCACAGAGTGCACTAGCTGCCAGCTTTGCAGGTAACACAGAAGTACAGCTGTCCATACCTTGAAAAGGCCTGAGAAGTCTGACTGTTAATGGCTGACTGCAGTGCATTACATTGGAGCCTGTGCATTATGTTCTGGGCCAGCTCAGCACAGTGTTAGAAATGTATCACTCAGATGTGCAATTTTGTTTTTAGACAGAAAAGGAGATGGATAATTATGCTTCGATTATGGGTATTTTTATGCTTCCTGTAGGTATATTTGTGATAATCCCCTGGCCTGAGACATTTTATTCCATTCTTGAGTAAAGGCTTTCATATTTTATCAAGGCTTTTCCTGGAGCCAGCCTTAAGCACTAACAAGAAAAATGACTGCTTGAGGCTCTGATTTAGCCTTAGCAACTTAGCCCAGAGACTCAAAGGCACTTAGGTGTCATAACCCAGAGCTTTGCAACACCTAACTTTAGGCATCTGAACACCATAACAAAACCCTTCTCACTGCATACTGAGCTGAGACTACTTACATGATCTACAGGCAGAATCTTGCACTTCAGGATTAGGTATAGCCAGAGCCAGACAGCATGAAAAAAAGAGAGATGGGCAAAGCAGTAGGAAATTCGAAAAACAGGAGAGATGTTCTGTTACTTCTGTGTTCTTTGGCTTTTTACTTAACTGAGACACTGAAGTTCACCAGAGGACACACTCTTTTTCATCTCCCCTGTGTACACCATGCAGAAAGATGGATACATTGAAAAGGCAAATAAACCTCAAATAGAAGCGATCCTTCAATGCTGGCAGAGCAGGGAGTTCATATCAACTACTCTGCTGTCTTACAAGCCTCAGATGGATATGCAGGGCTCGGTAAAATGGATCTGGCCTTTGTATCTACTAGACACAGCTAGGTATCTTTCTTCAGTTGTAGTTCCATAGCTCACAGTCTCTCATGAAGGTAGACTTCTAATTCCCCGGGAAAAAAACAAAACAAAACCCAAAACAACCAAAAAACCCCCACAACAAAACAACAAACAACCCCAAAACCACAAAAAAACAACAAACCAGATGATTAACTGCCACTTTCAGGAGACAGGTGAGAGGAGATTCCTGTCTTCTTGTCCTTTCTTCTGTGCATTTCTTCCCAGCATTTTCTAGTCTTTTGGAAATGAAAGTGCTCAGTTAGGAATATGTATTCAAGGGTTTGATTTTGCATCTGCAAATTTAATCCCCATCACACACTCTTAGGGAGTGTTCATTAAATCCCAGGCTACACAGCTTTGCTCACTACTTTTTTCCCCTATTCAGATCAGCCCCTTTCATTCTGTTATGTGATGCAGAACAGCTCATAAAACAGGAGGGAGGGAGAGCAACTCCTCTCCTGCAGAATAGCTTATAACTGAAAATTGACCGTTTCCACTTTGAGGGATCCTAGGAATCTCTAACATTTGCCTTGAATTTAGGTTTCAGTAAATGTAAAAATCAAACTGGTATACCGTATTTCTCATTATTTTAATGAAACATCATGCATAGCACTGCCTTCTTTAAAGTTAATTGAAGAGACTTGGCCTCCATTGACTCTGATTTAAGTTTTGGGTTGGCAATGAAACTTCAAACTGAATGATTTGTGGCTGCTGTAGGTCTGACTTCATTTCTATGGAAAGTTCTTACTGTACACACAAGCATATAATAAGTGCTGAAAAATACCTCATTCCTAGCTCATATTTTGCTGACAGAGAAGATAATTTTGCACATGTATCAGTATTTTCTGTGGGTAAAGTTAAAATTCCACAGAATTTGGGTTTTTTTCCTGTTGGTGTCATGAAACTGGCCATAAAACCAGACAGCAAAGTTATAACCAGGACATTTTTGCTAGCAACTTTAAGACATCTTATTAAGGACAAGAATGTAATTGGGAGTAGTCAACATGAATTTATGATGGGGAAGTCACGTTGACCAGTGCAATGACCTTTGACAGTGAAATGACTGGTTCAGTGGATGAAGGCAGAGCGGTAGATGCTGCTTCTCTTGACTTTGGCAAGGTCTTTGACACTGTCTCCCATAACATAATAGACAAACTGTTGATAGATAGACTGTGAGGTGGATTGAAAACTGGTTGAACTGCTGGGTTCAAACAGGTTGTGATCAGTGATGTGAAGTCCAGCTGGAGGCTAATCATGGGTTATGTACTTCAAGTGTCAATATTTTCACCAGTACTCTTTAACATTTTTCTTAGTGGCCTGGATGATGGGACTGAGTGCCTCCTCAGCAATTTGCAGGTGACACAAAATTGGGAGAACTGGTTGATACACCAGGTGGGTGTGCTATCATTCTAGTTCAGTCTGTATATGTTGGTCCATTACTGATACACTGCTTTTTAGGTTTTTCTCTTCTGTTATTGCAATGTCTAGGCTTTTTTCCCCTTTAAACAGTACAAGCCTGTAAAATGTTTTGTAGACATTAAATTGTCACTAAATTTTAGCAATGTAAAATTCAGATAAACCTAAGGATATGGAAACTGTTTACGGAAGAAACACATGCTGAATTTATAGAAACAGTGTATTTGCTAAAAAAGGTCATGTTCAAAATTCCTTAAACGATGAGTTTATGACCTTGCAATTGGGAAAAGGGGAAAGGCACTGGAGTACAGAGAACATGCATGTGCAATAGTTTTATCTACAACAGCAAGAAAACCTTTTCACAGTCATAGTATGAGTGAAGATGCACTACTTGTTACACTTAGAGTTTAAAAAAAAGGTTGTGAAGAATATAGCAACACAACTTTTTTCTTTTGCATGAAACAAATAGAATCCTACTTTGAATTTGAAAGTTATTTTATTATGATATTGTTGAGAAACGATGAGTGAACAGAAGTTATGTGGTGATATGCAGTAGCTTCATATGTTTATAGGCGAACCAAAGGTTAAGTTTAGCTTGAACAGAAAATTTGGGTAGGAGTATGTATTGCAAGGTACGCAAATTTATTCATAGATGAAATTCTGAAGAACATGATACATTTGACACTGTGATTATGAAGGCGGAGGTTTGCTGAAGTTCTTCTTAAACTCGAAGTGAGTCTTAGTTCAGAGACTGGGAGTAATTACTACACTAAACAAGGCTAAAACAGTTACCTTGAAGTTTATCCATTAAATTTTTTTCTCAATAGCTAATATAACAAATATGGGCAAACTTTTGTGGAGATGAGGTAGTATACAACCTAAGTATTTAAGGCAAGCTTCTGGAATGTAAGGTATAATCTTTAATGGCTAAGATAATAAAAAAAAGGAATATCATGTCCTTTTCTTGCTGTATTTATAAATGAAAACAGTTCTGGCAAGTACTCTATTCAATTGGAAGGTTGCTGGCACCTCTATGGCATTTTCAGACTTCGTCTCCAGTTCAGATCTCTCCAGAAGCTTCACCTTGTTTCTGGATCCCACTCTGAGCTCAGGCATGAGCTCTGGCATAATGCACAGTGTTGGAGCATGAGAGAAACACCAGCTGCAAACCGCAGTGAAAGTCCAGCTACCCAAGGTACTTTGAAGTCAAACAGTGAACTGTGAATGGAGCATATACTTAGGTGTATACTGAGCTGGACTTCAGCATCACATTGAGTGTACTTTAAATTGTTTTACAGGGTCTTACCTTAGTTGTGACCATATTCTGGGATACTCCACTCCTCAGGGAGTCAGCATGAATTCATCAGAACAGGAGGCCTTATGTGCACAGCCTTAATAGTTTGAGTTCAGTGAAAAATCAAGCGTGACCTGATGTAGGTTTTGCTGGTGTAAAGGATAATTCTATTGCAATATGAAAATAATACCAACACTGGATCTCTGAGACAGTATTAATGCATCCTTGCAGAAGCAGAGTGAATTTAATTAAAATATCTTTTCTATTTATTTTAATGGGACCTGCTATGCTGAACAGCATAAGGAATATAATGTGATGACTTCTGATTGATAATCAATGGATGCTCTAGTGAACTTATTACATGAAATCATAACAGACGACCTGACACTTCAATGCATATCCTTCCTTTTTGAAGTATTCTGCCTTACGGGCTATCATCCTCCTTGTCTGCACTTCATCCCCCAGGGGACTGGGAGATTAAATTTAATGGTTAGCTGAGCAAGGATGAGCTTAACTCTGCTCATGCTAAGTTGATCATTGTTCTCAATGAGAAAACTTACTTTAGAACTGTTTATGCACCTTGTTTAGTCCAGTAGCTGCGAACATAATATGCAAAAAAGGAATTGTTTTTGAGACCCTTTACTGGTCATATATAACTGTAATTAATTGTAAAAGTCACTGATTCAGGATTTGCACAGTCTTTGGTGAGTTGACTTAAGATTTCGAATCACTTGAAGTCGTATGAGACAATTGTAAGATTTTTTATGTAATAGATGTATCTGCTCTTTGACTGGCATGATTTTAAATGACACAATTGTTTACATGATAAATTCCTGATAGTTAAATATATATAAATGTATTTAATTTTTAGAAACATAGGATTTAATGATTAATCCTTTGTATGAATTCTGTTGGACCAGATTGTGATATCATTATAAAGGACATGCTAGAACATAGCATGAGTCATCATCCTTTATTCAAAACCCAGACCTCAGTGATTAAATTCTACCAAGGCTAACAGGAATACCAATTTTAACAGGTACTATGGAAACAAAAAACCCCAAGTAACTTAAAACTGAACTAAGGATGGAAGTGCATGACACTGCTGAGCTAAGGCCTTCCTTAAGCACACCCTTTTCCTTAGAGCCATTACTCTAACCAGTGCTTGTCTAACTCCACAGATTCAAAGCACTAGTGAGATGCATGAGTTTTCCCACTTCTCTTCTTCCTATTCTCTCTCCCATCCTGCTGGGGAGGGGGAGTGAGCAAGTGGTTCTATGGTGCTCAGCTCCTGACTGGAGGGGTCACCACACACGTCACTAAAGCAACTGGAAGAGAGATGGCCATGCATGGCAAGGACCTGGGGCAGGGACAAGGAGATCATTGAGATCATCCTTTTTGATGATAGCAAACCATTCCATCATTTCAACTGTATTATCTAACCGTATCCTAGGAAAAAGAACAGAAGCAAAACCCAGGAAACAGCTGTAAAACAACCAAATGTTTGTACAGCTTTGGCTACTAAGGACAAATTGAAGCTGTTAATACCTGTGCATCATCCGTAACTTTCAATACCCAAAATCTAAGCTGGACATTAGAGACACTCACTGTATAACACCTTACTTCCTGCACCAGTACAAGGAACATGGCCAGCTCCATCACTGCATAAGAGCAATACCAGTGTCTTAGGTCTCACGTAATCCTGAAGAGAGAAATAATTCTTAGATGATTATGTCTGAAGATACACCTTGTGCTTCCCAGGCATGGAGTCTACAACAGTTTCTATCAATAAGAAACAGGAATGAAGTAAAATAAAGTTTACTTTCCTATGAGCTTCAAATGAATCAAAGTTATTTCCTGAGTCAAGCTATATCAGTAACTGACACTTCCCAAAATATAATTTTAGCAGACTCTAATAACGCACGGTTAAACCAGCAGTTACCCATTTAGTGTAACCTTTGCTGCTGGTAATTGAGAGTATGCATTGCTTAGACAGCTTTGAATTAGAATTAGTCATAGGGACCTTCCAAAGAAAATACGTGAAATGCTTCATTCTGAGTCCAATTAGAGCTAAGGTCAGTCTTCTTTAGCCCATCTCATTAGTGCACTCTGGCAGGAAAAATTGACTTCAAGTTCCCAAATATTTGATTCCTGGATATTGGTTTTGAATGGTTAAGTCAGCTAATAGGGAGGTGGCATCAACGTGTAAAAAGTTACTTAAACTAATTATTGTCCAAATAGAATGTATATTTGTAAATCATTTCCCCCTCTCTTTTAATGGATCTAATCCTTGATGAAGGCAATTGCATTTTTGAGGTGCATGTAGCCTCAGTGCCCTTCACTCTAATGGGAGTCAATGCATTGCAGTTAAGCTTCGTGACTATCCTGTTTCCAAAGGTAGAACATCTGAAATTACCTGGCAAAAATAAATGGGAAAAAATCAGGCAAACATCCACAGTTTGATAAAAGAGAATAGCGTTTGTATTCAAGATTACTACACATATACAACCATAAGTTTGACTGAAACATTGTAAATTTAATGTGCGCCTGTGTTATTGTAGCTACATAATAGAAATTAATGCAGTAGCAGTTCGTGTTCCACAAGGATATAGGGAGATAAAATGTATTTCCCCCCCTAAGTATATCTTGATTATACCATAGGATATATATCTGAGTATTTATTTCCTTTATGTATTTCTTTATACGTTTCCAGGTGTTAAATTCTTTAAAAACCATGAATTCCAGACAAGAATCTCTACACCAGAGTGAGTAGCCAGGAACAATTGCTTGCCTTGAAGCCGATTCCCAGCCTGCCCAGTGCTGACCTACTGCATGCTCAGAGTGCAGCCTGAAACTGTAAGTACACTCAAGTTACTTAAAAAGCAACTCACTTTCAGATCCTTGGTCCCATCCCACCCTCAACCTGACATTTTCACCAACAATGCATTTTATTCCATGGAGATCTAAAGCCTTGGACCCTTTTTAGATTAGATAATCAAGGTTCTTTCTTCAAAAGTTGTAACAAAAATCAGGTGGTTGGAATAACCCTTGCTCCTAAAGTCACCTGAAGGTTTCAAGTCATCACAGGACATTTCTCATTATGTTTATTAAAGATGTTTCAGGTGCAAAGCTGTTTTTTGTCTATTTGGTTTATTTTTGAAAAGACATAATTTCAGCAATTAGCAAGAAATAGTTTGTAAGTGGCTTGTAATGAAAACTCTGTGTTAAAGCTTATGAATCTTTTAAACTGGTACTTCTATAAGTGTAGAGTGAAAGGTTCCTGAGGAAGTAAGAAGTAGGTCCCATTTGGCTGCTAATGCGATGTAAGAACAGTCAACCAGATTGTTCTAGGTGCTTTGTGCCCCTTTAAGCAAAGTTGTCCTTACAAAGAGGATAGTATTGGGAGGAGCTACTGGTAGAAGAGATTTGTCTGATGATTAGATAGATCTGATGTAACAGAACATGGTTCAGCTCTTCTACAAAAAATGTCTGCATTAAAGTTACAAGATTTCAAAATCTCTTCTATCTTTACATCTCATTTCATTATTGGGTCTGCATTTCCTGTCCTTAGGCATGCCACATTACTGTTTCTAAGATGCAGGGATGATACAATTATCTCTAAGTTGAATTAAGTTTCTCAAGCAGTCCTTTATTTGACTTTCTTATCTTTATCTTATTTCCTTTCTCACTCATTTCATGTATAAATGACATGTTATAAATTTTGGTGGAGGAAGCCACCCAAACCAATTTCTAGTTAAGGGTCACATCTGGGAATATTTTTATATGTATTTAGACTTTTATTACTAATTCTAACTCATTTCCTTTGTTTCTGTAGAGGGAAAATTGAAGAGAATATGTTAGTGGATATTAAAAAGTAAAATACAATGAACTCCATATATCCAATTTAAGTGTCGCAGATAAGAAAACTAGATATATACAAAAAGCAGGAAGCACCATTCATGAATGCTTCATGGTTCTCATATTTTATTGCTGTGATTCAGGGTGTAGAAAAACTGAGGTATGGTTTCCAGAAAGTAGTACTGTATTTGCAAAACAAATAATTTTCCATGGGTCTTACTACTCATTGCAGTAAACTAGTATAATATGTAATAACTCATAATGGTAAAACTATGCTTAGTCCAAAAAAGAAAATCATGCTAACATGGTGAAGTTTCTAAGCAGTTGCAGTTAAAAGTGAGAAAAGTCTTAAATACGTAAATGACATTAAGTCCAAATGGCATAAAGACAGTTTACAGAAGTGTGGCATAATTATTAAATAGTTTCTGATTAAGTAGTAACTAGAAAGAAATGTTTATAAACATCTTTTTGAATGTTTTCTAATAATTCCTAAAAAAATTAAGTGTTGGTGAAGAAATAGATTAATTTAGATAAAACATTAGGTTAGAAATTGTTTTACTAAAGGAAGAAAGGTCTATTATGACAAGTAATGACGAGCAGAAATTGTACCTTTTTGGAGTAAGGTTCTGAGACTGCACATATAGAAAAGAGGATAAAGTTTTTACATAAGCTTGTAGATGGCAGCAGAGCTAAATTGTGGGCAGGCCTGTGACTGTGTATGGAAGACATTAGGAAATGTCAGGGTTTGCACTCATTGATCAGAACTGTTGTCTGTACTGGAATCAGAAGGGAGTATGGGAGGAACTGAGGCTCAGAAAAGTTACTTAGTGGTTGTTTTTTCTTCATTGTACAAGCAAGATTTATTGCAGTGGTTTTGCTGTTTTTTCTCATTGTGAAAGCTAAGGGCAAAAAACCCAAATCATACACTTGGTGTCAGATTTTCCACAAAATCCTAGCATGTTTTCATACACACGGTTGTCATTCTGATCTCTAAGACAATTGTTGAGTATATCTGGAAAGAAAGAAATGCCGTGTTTCTCTGGAGTTAATTAGTAGACAGCTGAAGGACAGACTTTAAGCAACATACAACCTTGTATGTCATACAGAGAGTGCAGAGAGTATTTTTATTGTTTTTCTGAAGGGTGAAAACAATATTCCATGGAAGAGGCAGGAGTTATAACTCAGTTATAGTTGCAAATGAACTTGTGAAATTAATATTAATTCTTAAGATATTTAAAGTTGTAAGCATGTTATTATTTTGCCCTTGAAAGGGGATACAGACCTTTTAATTCCATTTGATTAGGAGTGGAGAGCACTGTAAGAATTTTGTACCATTCTTCAGTTTGAATTCTGTGTAGTACACACACAAACTTTTCTTTTAAGAGATGTAAATCTTGCTTGTTGAGTGGGTTGTTGAAGATTTATTAATAGAAATAATTATAATGTGTTACTCATACGAGTATAGTTTTGGTGCATATGTATGTATATATTCATGAGCTCTTACAAATCATAAGTAACCTCATTTTAATAAGTATTAGCATGTTTGGCCAACTTTTCAATGGCCAAAACATCCTGTTTTCTATGTCTGATCTATATCATGAATATACTTCAACCTCAAGAGTATTTTGACCATACAGAATTAATAGATTTTGAATTCTACCAGGTATTACCTTTATCTTTTTTAACAAAGATACTTGACTGTAAATACTGAACTGCATGAATTCATGAGCAAAATATAAGAATAATTCATAATATTTTCATTTGTATTAGGTTCTTAGTGAATGAAAATAAAAATAATAGACTAATGGATGTTATAGAGGCATGAAATAATTTTGTCTTCTATTTTTTATATGTATATATTCTATAGTGCTATATTCTATATATTCTATATGTTCTATTTTTCTGTAACTATATATTTAGGTAACAAAACAAATCACTTGCCCTTTCTGTGTGCCTGTTATCCTAGCTACACATTGAATGAAAATACCATTCACTGAATTTTTAAAGTGTTTCTTAATTGTTAGCAAAGCATACTGGAAAAGTACAACCTGATCTTACTCAACCAGTACAAACGGTAATAAGTGAGAATTATACAACAAAAAAGCCATTTGCTTCAATGGTTTTAAGTTTAAATGTAGAATTCAAAATGCAAAAAAAAATTATCTCGTATTGATAAAATGTGTAAAAAAAGCTAAAACGTTTTAGCATAACTACCTTCTGACTCCAGTGTTCAAGGACATAAGAAATGCCTCACAGAAAAAGTTCTTTCAAGGGACTCTTGCTCTATTCTACACGATGTCAAGATTAATTAAGTTGACTGTACATGCAAAACACAACCTCCTCTATTCTTTGACTAACCTCTCCAGCATGCCTCAGCCAAGTCATCACTATGGCAACTAATCATTCCCAAATCTGTCAGTACTACAGTGACACACACGATCCATCCTATGTTATTATTGATAATTGATCCCCATGGAAACATTGGTTATATGTATGTTACACAGAAGTTTGGGAATACAGGTATATCTGAAGCTGCATATGAGGGCATCATAAGAGATTCAGAATGCCAATAACATTTCCATAATACATCATTATTTGCTCTTTCAACAGCTCAGCTACGTGTATAAAGCAGCAGTCAACACTGGAAGGTTAATATTGGCACTTTGAACAAAATACAGAACAAACTAAGACACAGCATGAATTACGGGAAATCAGGTGTAATATGGTCCCCACATTAAAACATCCCTGGAAACTGCACCACTTCTTGCTAGGCTGAATTTTGTTAAACAGTCTTTCTATGATTCTTATCACCTAGAAATTATAATCTACAGTCATTTATAAATGCATATAGTCCCTATTAGTTTGCCTTCTAATAATAAAATTTGGAAGCAGCAAAAGCAAAAATGGCTGAAACGAGTTTCACATCACATCTTGCTTTAACCCTCCTGGAAAAAAAGCAATTTGGTTACTCAAAATAGCTGAGAACATCTCACTTATGCCCTTTATTACTAAAAATCAAATAAATCCCTTCTCTGGAGGGGATTAGTAATAACTGCACTATCTTTCAATATTTTCCCTAATCAGCTAGTGGCAATCTTTTGTTCTGTCTTGTAGAGGCCAATATTGAGCTAGTTAGTCTTCCCTCTGGATTGCTGTAGTGTTCTCTCATGAGTTTTAAAAGGCTACTCTGTAGTTTCACCTGTCACAAAAGGTGATGATCTGTCTGCTTAGAGGTGAGTGAATGTTGATTCTGTATATCAGGTACCTCATGGACTGCAAGGTACATTAGGAATTGCAATGGCTTTTCTGCAATTCAACATTTAAGAGTGAAAATATTCTGGAAATATGGGTGAGGGAAGGGATGTCCATTTAGTACAACTCTCTGCTAATGTATCTGTTATGGTCCTCTTCTGTGGTGGTGTAAATAGTTTCATTTCAGTGTCTCTTTTTGGGAATTTGCCACAGCCTGAAGTTTTGTTTTGCTCTGCTTGTTTTTTATCTTCAGGGTGTTTGCATGAGTGTGGATTATTTCTGGGTAGCTGCAGTGGTTAATCAGCATGTCAGAGAAGTAGCAGGTGATCATACCTGGTGCTTATGCCTTCCTGCTACAAGCATCTTAAACTAATAGATCATTATATATGTAGTTTATGTAACGAGCACACATGCCACTGAAGCAGAGGTACAAAAATAGCAAACAAACAAAAATTAGTGTTCCTGCTACACCAATGGGAACCATAGTTTGAGGTAAAACATATGTTGGATATTCAGTAACACAATTAAGAGGAATATGTGAGTATACATCAACAGAAACCAGAGCAGCATTTTTAAAATCCAGCTGACAATCCTTGTGAAAATGAAAAGAGAAAAAAATGAGTAAATCTGATTTTTAGACAGATAATCTAATCTTCTGTACAAAAAGTATGCCACAGTTGGAGCTTTTGTTTGATTCCTGTAAACATCATGATTACTGTAGAGTAAGCAATAGATTGTAAAAGTGAATTCTGTATTCAACAAAATCTTGCAACCAGTACAAAAATCACTGTGTGCTTTCTTCTCCCTAATCTATTAAGGAGTTGGATATTCTGCTTGCAGTAAGAGGTTGCTTTTTATTAATATGAAGATTAGACATTGGGGGGGACAGAATAAGGTGCTTCATTTTTAAAGTACTCAGAGCTATGTAATTGCAGAACAACTTCATAATGAACACCCTGGGGATTTGATTTTGCTGCTGTCATCTTTCTCTGTAGAGATTACATGAACCTGTTTCTAGGATTATAATCTCAAATTGTACAGACTATGTTGATCTGACAGGCCTCAGTGAGTTTGGCCATTGACTTCAGCTTCCCCTCTGGGACACTGTGGCAGTGGCTCAGACTGATAAATAATTGGGTTTTTCAGGAAACATAAAAAGAACTATTTACCTGTACACCCAGAAATACGTAGTGCAAGATAAAGAGGTATAATGAAAATGTTAATATACATGTTTCCTAATATGCCTCTTGAAGGTAATATGAATATTTTTTACCAAAAGTGAGAAAAAAGTTTGTTCACTGAAGTGTCTGTGTGTTTTTACTATTTTGTTTCTACTGACATCCTTACTCTCAGGAGCTTCTAATAACCCATTCAACTTCTTCCCAAGACTACCCCCTTTGAAACTTCACATTCCCTTTTATCTGGTCTCATAGAGGGGAGAATAAATCCATGTGTCTTGTGTGTATTTGAGAGCATGTAAGCTTTGAGAGCTCTTTGGGTTCTTCAGTTGCTTTATTACTCCTGATCTCTTTTAATTTAACTCCTTACTGTGAAGTAAACCAGTATCAAATAGGTGAACTGCTGTGCATATGAAATTCATAAACAAAGTATACACAGTTCCCTTTTCCCTTACAAGATAAACTGGAGAGTACAATCTAATAATTTACTAGAATGTAATTAAGTGGCAAGGTATTTGCTACCATAACAGCTTCCCCTAAGGAGCTGAGATAACATGCATGGTAGAATTGCTTGAAAGGTGATGAATTTGAACGAACAAGACAAAGCAGTAATAGAGAGGTAGAGAGAATACATATTACATTGATAGTGCTACATAGTGCTTCAAAGGGTCAAATGTAATGAAGTCAGTTGCAATAGGAGCAAATCCTGTGTGTCCAACAGACAATATAGATGTTATTTCATGAATGAATTACTTATTAATAAACAAATGTTTAATATAAATAAAAATATGCTTAATATAAATATCACTGTACAGAATGAAAATAATATTTTCTTTGCTACAGATCAGAAACTCTTATCAAAAAGAAGAAAGAAGAAATAGTAGGAGAGCATAAGTTAAAGACAAAATCTAAATTCTGTAGTAAGAATTAGTAGCTACCTGGATGTATAATGAGGAAACAATATAAATTTAATGCATAAATCACTGGGACAGAAGTAGTGTTGGTATTATCACACCTGACAACGACTGGTTTCTGAGCAGGATACAGGAAGAGCCTTATATTATAGTCCAGTAGAGCTGAGAAAAAACATTTACAAAATTAGCATAAAATATTTTTTAAATGGCATTTCCCACTTTCACGTGTTCTGTTAAATCCTCTTTTCTGCACAGAGCTTTAATCATTAAATCATTTCTAGTTGATTAGGCCTACACCTCTAGGGTTTCATTTAGACCAGAAATTTACACAACTATTTAAATATTTTCTCTCCTATTTTTCTTTTTCTTT
Source organism: Aegotheles bennettii (assembly GCA_013398125.1). Lineage (NCBI taxonomy): Eukaryota > Metazoa > Chordata > Aves > Caprimulgiformes > Aegothelidae > Aegotheles > Aegotheles bennettii. The sequence continues at coordinate 1,440,629 of VZRW01001045.1, read as the reverse complement.
CCTAGTTAGCCTTTACTCTTTTTAGATGCTCCTCTTTTCCTTCTGTTCTTCAGTTTGTATTTTACATGTGGCTGATGTTTGTTTGTGGGCTCACTGTGAGTCCCACCGCAACTGTTATTCTGAGGGCTCATTGTGAGTTTTTTTACTTGAAACCGTGTGTCTAAGACAGCATTTCAAATCTAGTACATTTTGGGGTTCAGCATGTATCTTATCTGTGGTAGAATTCATACACATAAATGTCAAGAATGTATAGTCTGAGCACTTTCTGTTGAGTATGCAGTCCAGTTCGGTTATGCTTTGTTTAAATGCTGGGGATGCTATTTAATTGCTTCCTAGAGGTTTACCAAGTTCCTTCCATCCCGTTCTGCTGTCACTTCTAATAAATAAAGGCCTTACTGGGTAATTAACTGATTGGATTAATGGTGACAGAGGGTGTTTTTCAGACACTTGGTATAAAATCATATACTTGGAAACAGTCCCCCAAGATAGAGCTACCCTTCAGTGGATCTTAGATAGGCTGGTTGGAATGGTATAGGTGGCCTCCTGTTGTCCCTTCCAACCTGAATTATTCAATGATTCCCTGTTTCTGTAATGTTCATCTGCACAGCCTCTGAGAGCCTTGCAAAATTTTCAGAACAGTTTCTAAGACAATGATATTATCATTCCTCATTAATAGATGAAGGTATGAGGCACTCAGAGACTGAAGTTAACCTGATTCATTTTGGAAGTCTAATCTGAAATGCCACTGTATTCAGATCTTCAGATTTAGCCCGTAACATTTCTTCATTTCAGTTTTTTTCAATGACTTCCACTGCTTTTGGTTGGTTGCAGTTCTAAGGTCTCTAGATTGGCTTCCAGGCCATGAGAAAAAATTAGCCAACCTCTGGACAAGCCATGGATAGGACTTCTGTGGGAGAGGCAGATTAGCTCTGTAATATAGCCTGTAAATATAATATAAAGCTAATATAGCCTGTAAGACAACCTTTCTGATTCTTTAGTCTTTTGCCTCATTCATTATTCATTTTTCACCTCCTACATCAAGTGAAGCAGAAGTCCTATGAACAGCATCCTTCAGTGCACTTTAATTAAGCAAGTCAACAAAATATGTCATGAGTCCTGTGGGGAAAAATAATGGGAAAAATATGCAATGTAGTGTGCTACAATGCTAAACGTAGATCACTTCTTAGCTATCAATTGCACAGATTTTAATGATGACATTTCTATGTTAAGTTTTTTAATTGTACTGGAGTACTTATTTTCAGTGTTTAAATTCTTATATTCTCAGAAAAATGAGCTGTAATGTGATAACACCTTGGCTCCCGGAGGTATTGTCAGTAAGATAATGTATTTGATTCACTACATCCATGCTGGCCATGTAAACAGTTGTCAAATCCTGAGCAACCAGCACAGTAAGATGTCATCCTACGTACCACTGGTATGGTATGTAACTCTCTGATAATAGATTTCACAGAGAGCAAAGTGAAAGTAATTAATAGATTATTTTCCAGGTATGGAAAAATTTAATTAACAAATTAAGGTGGGGTTTTTTGTTTGTGTTTTAGCTTTTATCTTATGTTTCATGTCCTCTAACCTGCTACTATTGTATTTTCTCTACTCTTGCTTCTCACTCCCCTTCTGTTAACCTTACACAGAGAGCCTTATCCTCTTTATAAGTAGACTATTCCTGCCCTGAGTTCCTTTCTCATTTCCATCTAGCTTTTGACATGCCATTTCTCCACAATAGTCCTTTTCCTCAACTTACAGGATTTAATTCCTATTGATTGGTTCCTTTTCCTAGTCTTTTTACATTGCTACTTTTTGCTATGTATCTCTCTTGTAGTCATCTTTTCATTCATTTTCCCCAGTATGCTATGAAGATCTCCTTGTGGAAAAATTCCCATTTCCATTTGTCTTTGTTTCAAGTTTTTGCCTCTCTCAAACCCCCAGAGACTACCAATTTCAAAGAAATTTGTGCCATTTTTTACTGTTTCATACCTACCATACTTCGCTCCATACCTTTGATACGTATGATACTTTCATATTTTTATCTTATCCCATCCATATATCCTTTTTTCTGGGAGAAGTTGAAAAGCATGTTGCTTCTCCTTACTTAAAATACCCAACTTGACCCACAGTTGTCCAGAGTCGTAATGTTTGAATTCTTAGAGAAATTTAGGTTTGGGGAACCAGTAATTATCTGTTGAGCATAGGCAAGCTGCAATTTTCAAAGGATGTAACTGTCAAACTTAGGTGACTTTCAAGTGGATGGCAAAAGGTCCACCCTTGACATGCACAGTAACCTCTGCCAAATTTCAAAATTATAAATGACAGAAATGATGGAAGAAAAGGTCACCGTAAGTTTTTTTAACAAGGGGAAAAGTTATTTTCCTTACTCTTATTTTCAGAAACAGATGAACTAATTCTGATAGACATTTTGCAAATAAGAAAATTGAATATTTCATCCCAAATTGAGTAGTACTATAAACAGCTGAAACTGTTAGTAGGAATGTTGGGCAATTTACCTATTCTGTATACATTGTGGCTAAAATCCTCTCTGCATTCCTCAAACAAACCACTGAAGTCAGTCCAAAGCAATTATCTTTACAGGATTATATGCTTACAGCTATGAACAATAGTATCTCATTAGGAAATCATCTAACCTTTTTCTGGATACCCTTTTGCACTGAAACCACATGAAATTATGCCATAGTGTGCCACTTTTAAGCTGTTCAATTTAACCAACTGATTAAGTGAAAAGAATTTTGCTGGCTCAAAACCACTCTTAAAATATATCAGTTTTCACAAAACCAAATAGCTGTTGAAGAAATGACTTTGGATTTAAGCCAACATTATATGTGAAGTATATCACTTTCATGCTGTCATAATATTAATGAAATAGATGTTCCAAGAATTCTGCTGAGGAAAAACCATCATAAATGTGACTTTAACTTTTCATTTATTTAAGAATCACAAAGAAATTTGTAATTTAAAGGCCTTTCTAAACTCAAGAATAGTTTAGGAAACAGGAATCCTGAACCACAAATTTTATGCTATTGCTGAACTGTAATTCAGGTTATATATTTCAAAAAGGGAAATTTTCCAATGTGAACAAAGAATGGAATTGTCTTTCATCTCAGGACAAGATAGGTCACTTTGATTTAATAAATAATAGGTATAAAAATTCAGTCTTCTTGTGTTTGTCCAGGTGAAAAAATAAACGGACAGATTGATTATCAGTTAGCAAGTGGTACTGATTAGAAGGAAGTAACCTAGTCTTTGATGTTGATTAGCATAACAAAGGAAAAATACAGATGATACTTCAGATTTCTTTTGTAGCAAAATTAGTGTTTCAGGTTTTGGATGATAATCAGGAGTGCTTAATAAGATCTTTTTTATTTAGGAATACAATTTACGTATATGTGATTGAAAAAATGACTGCCTTGTCAGAATTTTTCCCTGTGGACTTCCATATGGATGCTATTGTTCTCCAGTTTTCCTCTGGTGTGTTGACTTCTAAACAAAAGCCTTTTTTCCCATGTGAGCAGATAGAGCTTCAAAATTTCTGTTAATGGGTGACTGTTGAAAATATGGCTTTTAAATCTAACCATCCATCAAATACGTATTTAAAGGTTTTTGGTTTTATTTGAGGGCATATCTTTTCTGTCTCTTTCCTTTGGTTCAGTAGTTATACAAGGTCAAAAGTATGCAAAATCATCAGAGAAAAAGAAACAAGTCTGTTTGAAGCCTGTAAGCTTTTAAAGTTTTGTGTCTTGACTTCTACTAAATCATTTAGGATTCTCATTCTACTCTATATAGGGAGATTTTCTCCCAAGTTTGAATTAAGGTAAGGTTTTTAATCATTAAACTGATTCACATGTGTCATTTTAATATAGATTACTAGAAGCACAAAAATTATACTGATGTTTATAATATTGGTACCTATTGAATTGAATGGTATTCAAAAGAATGATGTTCAAAAGAAACACAAAATTATAATAAAAAAAATCAAATTCGAATCTGCCACAGTAAGCTTAGAACCTGATAAGAACAGATACTTAAGTAATTTTCTTCTTTTTTCAATTTAAAATCAAAGTATATATATGATATTATACGAAGTAAGTAAATGTGATTGGATAATTAAAATAATTTTTACAGTTCTTCACTTTTATTTAAAGGATGGTTATCTCTTTAGAGTAATCTCTCTAAGTGACTGTGTGCATTTTACAGCTGACATTTTCCCCTATTATTATATCTTTCATGTAACAGAATAATTTTTTTCAGTGATTCCCTGCGTCATTCCTCAGACAAGGAGAGCTGGATTGGCCCAGCTTTGTCACCTTTTGCAGCACATCCAATTTAGTGATAATGAGAGTAGCTTCTGCTGAGAGTAGCTGGATGCAGGAGGTAACAGATTAACTCTTCGCCTATGGCTGCCAAGTGGGAACAATAATCACCATCCTGCCCCTACTCCTGAGAAACAGAAGCAAAACCTCCCAGAAATCCTCAGGGACATCCTATAGTGTCCTCTCTCTCTCTTTTCCCCAACCACTAAGAGGCTAAAGCATTATGAGCTGGAAGAAAGAAAACTACTTCTTTCAGCATCCTAAAGGAAGCATTCTGAGAGGGTTGGCTGGACTGTGGGGTGGGACAAGAGGGCCTCAAGGATAGAAGCTGTACTGGAAAACTGGGAGAGAGGAAAAGAAATCTCCAGTGCTGTCCATGGATCTGCTATGATCTTATGGCCTCTCACCACCCTTCTCATCTACTCTTACCTATCTGGAACCCAGTATTGTTGTGCAATCCTACTCTCACTTTGTCTTCCACTAGATCCCTGCCACACTTTCCTGCTTCTCTAGTTAGTGCTTTAAATTGAAAATGGTTTATAGGATTGAGAAGTCTTGGTTGTGTTCTCTCATGTCTATTGGTCATTTTTATCTGGCACCAATTCCTATTATACAGTAATTAAGTTATGCTTCAACTACAGTGAAAGCCATGAATGTAGAGGAAGATGACAGTGTGTATATATGCACACAAAAAGTAATCTATATATAAATGAGATATCTGTGTAGGAACAATTTGATAAATACTGCCAGATTTTCAAGAGGTCAGGAAAATATTTTGGCAAGAGTGCACTTGGAATTCAGTGAATGTTGCTCCCTTGAAAGTATACCTACTGTTGCCAGGCAAGACTCATTTGTTTTAAAAGAAACAATTATTTTGGATCTAATATTATCTTTATGGGTGGTTTTTATATGGAAACATACAGACTAAAGAAAGAAAACCTTCAGATAAGCAGTGCCAGCTAAACAATGTACAGAATCTACTGAAACTAAGTACTAAAGCAGGCAATGAATAGGTTTTATTTAGTTGCTGACTTTCAAGGAGGAGGTCTAATTAAACATTGTGTTAATAAAGCTTTATCTTAATAGTGTAAGGAATATTAAGTCCTACCTTTCCCTGCATACTCTGAAACAGTGTCTGAGTTTTGCAGACAGTCTTGATCTGAAGCTGATCAAAATAAAAATTGCTAGCAAAATGTGTTAGCTGCCTTCTCAGGTCTTGGTGATAAAATGTCATCTAACATGACATCGTATGATTAAAAAAACTTCTTGGGACAAATGCTTGTTTCAATGATATGGCTTTCAGGGAACAAGAAATCAACAACAAATAAAGGAGTAATACAAATACAAATAAAGGAGATGACCAGAAGAAGGGATGACTTGTTATACAGTTTCCTCTGGCTTAGAAGACTACATAAAGCAGCAGAAAACAAAGCAAATTACTAATTGTTTAATTATTTTGGTAAATTACTTTGATGCCATATTGAACATTTGTTTTCCTTGCTGTCTAATGAAGTCTTAATAAATCAGTCTTATTTCCTGATGAGAGTTTCCCAAATAACACACCATACTGTCTTCAGAGTATTACTCCTGTTGTCCACAGAGTCTCATAGGTAAGCAGAAATGAATGCGTCTGGTTAAATAAAAATAGAAGATAATTCCTCTTTCTAGGCTAAAAAGCCATTTTTGATTAGCAATGAAAGAAAGAGACATAGGTGCTTTTTTTTCCATTGGATTATACTCTATTTACTTCAAGATTATTTGTGATAAATAGTTGCAGCCCTGGAGTAAATAACGATTACAAGAAGTCACTAGTGACATTGAACTTTGAGTTCAGAGGCTGAAGTGTGAGTTTATAATCTGTAGATACACGCCCATCCAGAAACACACCTAGTCTTTCTTAGTGTATAGTACTTTTATTTCTGTTACAGATCTCCCTGCTCTTGTATGCAAAGTTATAAAAAACAAGTGTCAAATCTTAAATCATTTTTCTATTTTAGGTGTCTCTGCACATTTAGAAGTCAATTCTGAGAGATATTGAATATTCTCATTTTCAGATACAAACTAATGCAAATCGGTGGAACACAACACTTGACTGGGTCTGGTTTTTATTATCCAGTTTGTATAATATTTAATGTTACACATGCATAATGTAAATCAAGGTGAAGTGATTGGTAAACTAACTTAAATAAGTCTCTGCATTATTATTGGCTAGAACTACTGATTACCGAGGTGTTTGATCCATCCTGAAAGCTGAAATGATCACAGAATTTGTTGCTCAACTTTTATGTAGATTTTGCTCTCAGCATAATTTTTATGTGACAAGACTGAATAATGAAAAAGTTAGCATGTAAAAATTCTTTGTGGGGAGTGAGAAAGCTCGCCAAATAAGATACACAATAACTAGAAAAAGTAATGCCTTATAAAATATTTTGCATCAGCTTGACACATTTCTTAAATCTACTTACACAGCTCTGACAATCCCAGCAGTAGGCTATAATGCCAGGAAAAAGAACAATAAAGAGATGCCAGATATGTTTCTGCTAAATTCTGATTTTTAATCTTGAATGAAGTGGGTTTAAGACATCCCTGTCCTAAATTTTCCTTTAAAATGCTCTTTAAGTTATATAAACACACTTACACATTTTGTTGTCACAAAATAACTTGGTATTTCTTGCTCCATATTGTAAAACTTTTTTACTATCCAAAAATATGTCAAAGTATTACAAAGCCATCATTTAAGTCAATTAATATCCTCATGTCACAGCCTCAGAGGCATTGTTCTTTATGTAACATGACTTTAAGCATTCATTTCCCTTCCAAGACTGAACTTTCAGATGGATTTTGAAAAAAATCTGTGAAAGTGATGAAGTTGAAATAACATTCAAACAGAAATACTCCTAATGATCCAGCACTGAGATGATGGCAGAAGAGGCACATTTTTCTGTCATTGCTGTAGCTAAGTCTCCTGTGAAGAGTTTTAGTAAGATGTCATTATAAGTGACGTCATGTCCACAATATCCAGAAGCCAGTTCTAGCCAATGTGAAGAACATTTTAACATACATTTGAATTTATATCCATATGGAAAGCTTTTAATTGCCTTGTGTAAAATTTCTGTACAACCAACTGATTTATTTTCATATCCACTGGATATCGTGTCACCTTCATACAGAGGCTACACATGTGCTGGTTTGACAATATGTCTGAAGGTCTCTGAGAAGTTATGTCCCCTTTTTCCATTCTATTCACATTTGAGATAAATATACTTTTAAAAGGGAACTCTTTTTCAAGTCAAGATCATATAGTGGTCATAAAGACCATGTGGTTCCTAGATGAAGTTTAAGAAAATAAGAAAGAGGACCTACTATTTCTTGAAAGTTCTGATTAAAAAAAACCCAACCAAACAACATTCACTTTTCCTTTTTTTTTCCATAATTAAGAGACAGGAGTTTTCCTGTCATGGCAGATGCTTTACAGATGGACAAAGCTTCTATTTTTCTTTTCATATAACCAAATGCCACCAATGGATTTGTTAAGAAAGGAATAATTATGCTAATGTAAAGAGTAGACAGGTGCAGGAGCAAAATATTTTAATAGCATTTATGCAGAAAAGTGTATAAATCTTGCAAATCATTACTTTTATAGTGTTTAAAACATTTTTGTTTGAGATTTATGAATAACACCTGCTGTAGGCAAAAAATAAATATGTTCTTTCTACTCTTAAGAAGAACATTTTTAGTAGGAACAGTGGTTTAAGTCTCTTACCTAGCACTCATAAACCAATGACATAAAAACTATGGGAAATTTTCTTCTTTATGGAGGTCGGGAATGGGAACCACAGTTCATTTGGACTGAAAGGACAGATGCAGCCAAGCAGCAGGCACTTTGCCTGGAAGGATGGCATGGGTTGGCTACCTGGAATCTCTTCCTGGGCACAAGAGACTGTGAATTACTACCTCAAGAGAAAGGACATTGCCCAAGTAGGGTTTTTTTTTTCCCTTCTGGCCTTGCACTCTGAGGTCTGTATATTCTTTTGTCAGCTGGTAAAATACACTGCGTGGATTGAGTGGATTTATTTTCTAATTTCTCATCTTTCAGCATCTGCATCACGTTACATGCAATAATTACCAAATTTTCCTTCCCAGTTAATTGTTGCTCCAAGCAACATTCATCTAAGCCAAAGATTCTATAAATTTAGGAACATTGCACCATTAGCATTCACTGAAATTTTAGTGATAATTTTTTGGGATTACTTTATCAGTGCCAAGAGCTGTGCAAGGGTAGAATTCTAACTGTGATTTACAATATGTAATAAAGTATTCCTTAGCAACTGAAATGAAAGAGCACTTCTATTTGTAGCATAGTATATAGTATGTAGCTCTTATGAAGAATGTGATTTACAGGAGCCAATGATCAGAGGCATTTGCTTGCTTCTGCTAATTAGCACAAACCAAATTTTGTCTTCAAATGTAGCCCTCGGCAGTGGCAAAGAAATATCCTCTAGGTCAGTTTTGGTTATTTGTGCTTTTCCCGACAAACAGTAATACTATCTTGATAATGCTTGCCTTTTCTTCTAATTAATTGTTATGTTCTTTGGACCAGTTCTGGTGTGTTCTGGTGAGTGGGGAACAGGAGCTGACGCCTTTTTATTGGCAGCTAGTAACACTGAACACCTATGTGTTAGGCATTTGGATTCAAGTTTAAAGGCCTTGCACAAGTTAAGAATTCGGAATAATATGCACGCTTTCTGTTTATTCTATCAATAATAAATTCAGGAGCATTTATAAATTTAGCATGCAATAAATAAATGAATTCCAAATGTAGTAAGAGAGAATATAATAAGTGAGAAAATCTGTTTCCTCTGACAATGCAAGAAATCTTAGAAACTGAGGAGCCTAATGCTTTAGGAAAAGCTCAGCACTCTATAAAAGTGAGCTAGTTTGAGATAGCAGAATATATATCTCATTGATCAATTCAGTTTGACCTTATTAGCCATGTCCTGTTTTCTGTTCTAACACGAGAGAAGACATAAGCCCAGTTAGATATTTCTATCCTGCTTTGATAGTAGGATGACTTAATGATGACATTTTGAGGAATTTCTGCTATAGTTTCTTGCAACCTTTAGATTTGTGAAGCTTGTATGAGAAACATGAAGAAAAATTCTGTGATGAAATCAGAGTTCCTTTTTGGTCACGAACACCACTGAAGCTCAGTGGTCTGTGTGCGTGTAGAAGATATCCATGTAAAGCAGCCCTTCTCCTTTACTTGCCGTCACAAAGTCTCTGGAGAAAACAATGAGTACTGGGATTCAGTATGCAGAAGGAACAGTGAGTTTTCAAGATGGTGAAAAAAGGAAATAAATCACAATTATTAAGTCTTTCTAGGAGCTTATTCCTTCACTAAGAACTGATTCCTGTGTGGATATTTTTCAGCACAGAATTACCAGTCAGTTAGTTGGTCAGCTGACTTGTTGGTTAGAATGGCATTTGTTATGTTTATGTGATTTCTTTTTTCACATTCTGATGTTATTTGTTTGTTTCACAATATATAACCTGATACCGTGTGTAATCAGTCCCTAGAAAATAAACAGCTAGGGATTTCACATTTGTAACAAACATAGTATCTATATTGGCTGCTCAAATATATGACCTTTTTACAAGCCTTTGGAATACAAAACAAATAAAAGATGCATAACATTAGCTTATAATAATTTATTCATAGCTTTGTGAATTATACTACCTGAGGTTTAGGATTGTTTTGTTTTTCTTTAATTTACATACGGACAAACTTTTTAATAGCATTAGTTAACACCTATCCTCCAGTTTTCATACTCTTTTCTTTCTCCTTTCAGATTCTTTTCTTTCTTTTTACCTTTTCATGAACATTAACTCTGCTGTATCAAAGTTGACATCTGACAACAGTAATATTGTGTTCTTCTGTAGCCTCTTTCCAGAATTTGAACTGTATTTTGAACTAACTGAACACTACAGTTGCAGTCTGTGATATAAGTAAGGACCATATACTGGAATGTGTTTATAAGTCACCCAAGGAAGCGGTGATAATGAGAAAACTTTGCAAGTGATCACAAAATTTCAGTGGACAAAACCGTGCAGCGAATAACGGGTAAATAGTCATGAATAGGCACTTCACTAAACAGTCCTATGTATCGTTCATACAGTACTAAAAATTTCAGTGTTTCAGGTTCATGAATATGTAGGTTGTTTAGTTGTTGTTTTCATTACAATTTAGTCTGTGAAACCTAAGGAAGAATTGGTGCTGCATTTCTTCAGTTGTTGCTGAACTAGTCGTATGAAAGAAAATTTTTCAGAGAATGCAATAACTGAAATGTTCTTTTATGATACTGTGGCCTAAACCACTCCCTGTTTACTGTGCCAGTATGATTGTATTTTGAAATAACTTTCACAGTGAGACATATGTGAACCCTTATGTTAACCTCATGCCAGCAATAGTAAGCTGTATGATAAACAGTCATCTCACTCTGCTGCTTATTTATTGCCATTCGAATAACAAAGAACAAAATGAGTAGGAAACTGTAGAAGTTCTGTAGCAGTTTGGCATTTTGGCAGATATATTTTCCAGTGTTCAATGATATATTTTTTTCTGTATTTTTATGAGATCTACATAATTTACATAGCATTTGTTCTTTCATTCTAATTCTGTGGCAAGTTTATTCGCTCATTTGATCTTCCTCACTGTATGCATCTTTTAAATTAACTTGTCTGTATTTTACCAATTTGCTTTATTTTTCCTTTCCTTGAGATTCGAGAAAGTAGAATCGGTCCCAGGATATATTCCAAATAATCAGTAAAGTCATTTATTAAATTTCCCACATGAATTTCTGTATGGATATAGTTTCCAGGCAATATCGCCTCCAAAATACCTTTCTTTCCAATTCATTTAGTGTCATATGTTGGTAAACAATTTTTTCTTTGGTAAGGATCTCCAAAATCTATGAAAGAATGCTGATATTTTATTTTATTTTTTTCTGGTTATGGTGATATTCTTTTATGTGAGATGGAATTTTTAATACAGATTGTGTAGAAACTAAGGAGAGGCTGAGAGATTTTGTTTTATCTCGGCCAAACCTAAGAAATAAGAGGGCTGTAAACTAAGCCATTTTTAATATTTATTATAGTTATGCCTCAAATTTTTAAGAGTGGGAATGAAAAAAGGTACATATTACTGAGCTTGCTACTGTGTAATTCTCAAATGTGAATTACACATATCAAACTATAGAATATGTCAGGTTAGTTGAAGTTATTAGAGAGCATATTAGGCTTTACTTATCTTTTCCCTACATAAGAATCTTTACATGTAGGAAACATATTCAAAGCGAGACTTGCATTACATCCACTCTGAATAGATTTTGTGTGATTACAATTTGCTAAAGTAAGCCTGAACAGTATAGATTATCCCATGCAGACTCAATTCTGATTTCTTCTGGGAGAGAGAGAGAGTTCATTGTCGTGTGTTATGCTATATTTCACTTGCTTTTGTTCTAAGTATGAAGCTTCCACTGAATTGCATAGGATTTATTTCTTTGAGACTTCTAGATAAAATTACCAACTTTAAAACAAACATTACTTTCATTGAGATATAAGAAACATCCAGCCTTTGTCCACTACTGCTACTCTTCTTAAATAAAAAGTGCAATTATAGTTACTATATAATGCTAAAATATTTCATAACAAGAAAAAAAAGAAAAACAAAACAAAACAAAATCATAATTCCTGCCATTTCATGTTTCCTCTATTTTGTTGTTACTTGCTCTTTTAGTGCCCTCCTGCCTTGAGTTCTTAACATTTCTGTGTAATGATCTTATTTATAGAATCCCCACTCTGGCAATTTGAAAACAGGTTTTAGTGATAAATTCTTTTTAAAGTGTGTGCATTCAATTAAATATGTAACCAGATGTTATTGGTATGCCTCCTTAGGTAGCAGCCTCTGTTTTACTTCAGCTACTGGGAATACTTCATTTCCCATCTCACTTCTACTCAATTCTATCAAGTATTCACATTTTACAGTCATTACTTTAACTTCTTCCCGTGCTAAGTTTCTTGTATCCTTGTGCATACATATTCCTCATAAGGCCTTGCTACCATCAGAATAAAAATTACTATTAATACATTAAAATTATACCAACATAACTATTGCACTTACTAATTACATTTTTTTAACTATCAGTTCAGCATACTTAAACTGAAACAGCTGTAGGAAATAAGTCCAGCTACAACCGTGTCATCCCTACTAGCACTCATACAGATTTAATTCATTCCTCCTCTTCTGTTCTGCATCAATAGTGGCCAGCTGAGGTCCTTTTCCACACAGAAGTTGTAGCTAGGAACAAGAAGACATATCTCCATTAACTGATGTTCTTGCTAATCTTTCCTCTGCCTCTTACACTGAAGAAGTCAAGTTTGTGAATGTTGATATCACTTAAAAATAGTGAAAAACCAAAGCAAAACCACCCCAAAGTAATGTGGGAAAGGTAGGGATTGGAACATCATCTGGGTGATCTACCTTTACCTTGGATCCTTTCCTTTCTGTCCTTCATAGATCTGTTTCAAAGCAAATGCAGCAATGAATCTGTTTGCAGGCATCTGGTAAACATTCTGAGCCCTGCGTCAGAAGAGAGCACGGGTGTGAAGGAAAGTGCACCTGTGTACACCATGGACAGATTGGAGTTAGAGAGTTTTTTCCATTTCAGGGGGGAGCTCATCTTTTCCAAAAGCATTTAAATAAACATGGTAGAAGTACAAACACAAACTTTCTTCAACCTGGGTAAAGGAAATGCAATCTGCAGCATTTAGCAGAAATCTCATTAGAGAGAATTCAGTAAAAGGTTAACTTCTAAATTCATCCAACTCCTGAACAAAAGTGAAGAGCCTTTGCTGTTAATCCCCTTACGGCAGCATAGGTGCTTGCCGTTAACTGGAGGAATTTTTGTCCAGATGTTCCACAATATCCTGGAGTAAAGCAAGCTTTGCATCATTCTCTCTTTCCAGGTCGGGCTGGTTTTATGGTTTTAGGAACAGCTTGAATATGTTTTGTAAAAGTGCAATAGCACCTGAAAAGCTGTATCATCATGATTTAGATGTCTTAAATTAACAACAGGGACATAGTTATCATAAAACATCATAACAACATTTTAATGTGCAATTTCAATGTTATGTTGGTTTTCATGAAACTTTTCTTGTCCTTTTAGGAGACTTTTATATATCTTAAAAGAAAATGGAAGCAGCTACCCTGAGGCTGTCAGTATTACTTGCCGAGACTGAGGACAATTAAAATAATACTTCTTTTCAGTCATATAGTGTGTACAGAAATTAGGATTTTCAATTTAAAATATAAAGACCTATTAAAGATGAAATGCTGTTTGGATGTCAGTTGGAAGATATCTTCTGGTATAGCAAAAAAAAAAAGTGTTTTTTTAATAAAATTTTGCCTTACTGAAGCTTAAAATCAAACACAACCATATACTGTGACTTTAAGACAAAGCACTGTCTGTTTAAAGTCCTTAAGTTGGTGTCATGGTTTAACCCCAGCCAGCAACTAAGCACCTCACAGCTGCTCGCTCACTCTCCCCAGTTAGGATGAAGGAGAGAATCAGAAGAATAAAAGTTGAGAAGACTCATGGGTCGAGGTAAAGATAGTTTAATGGGTAAAGCAAAAGCTGCACACACAAGCAAAGCAAAACCAGGAATTCATTCACTACTTCCCATTGGCAGTCAGGTATTCAGCCATCTCCAGGAAAGCAGGGCTCCATCACTGTCCTGGGTTTAGTGGGGTAGACTTCTAAAATAATTTTTCTGTTAAGAGAAACTGTAGTTTTGAGAGACTGTAGAGTCCAATCTGTGAGAACAAAGAGATAAGATGTGTTGTTTTCATTTCTACCCAGCTCTGGTGTGCAGGTTTCTGTAGTGACCAAGGTCAAGGGTAGTTTTGAACCATGCAGATGCAGTGGGGCCAGGAGGGGCAAAGCCCAGGACAGCTGACCCAAGCTGGCCAACCCAAGTACTCCATACCATAAGCTTCACCCTTACCATAGATCGGGAAGTTTGTGAGGATGTCTGAGGGCTTCTACCATGGCTGCTTTCCAGAGAGGGTCCCATTTGTCTCAGGGCTGCTCCTTCACTTCCTGTGACCGGCACAGTCCCATGGGAGCTGTCGTGATCACAGTGTTGACCTTTACACAGCTTGCGACTGCTGTCTGGAGCCGAGTATAACTTTGTATCTTGTATTAGCATTGGGGTTAATATTGGCTCATTATTATTGTTCTATTAAATCAGTTTTCACTTCAGCCCGCGGGTCTCCTTTCCTTTTCCCAATTCTCCCTCCCAGGGAGGCTCAGGTGATGGAGCAACTGTCTGAACTGCTACAGTCATGCATGATGGTTACTTGGGAAGACAAATGCCATCATTCTGAATGTCCCCTCTTTCCTTCTCCCAGTTTTGTGTGCTGAGCATGATGCCTGGTCAGCTGTCCCAGCTATGTCCTCTCACAAATTATTGCCTACTCAGTGGTGGGGTTGTGTGAGAAGCAGAAAAGGCCTTGACTGTGTAAGCACTGCTTAGCAATAACTAAAACATTGCTGTATTATCAACAGTGTTTTCAGCACAAATCCAACATATAGCCCCATACTAGCTACTATGAAGAAAATTAACTCTATCCCAGCCAAAACCAGAACAGTTGATAATGTGTGGTAAACCCCTCCATGTATGATATATGAACAGGGATATGAAGTTTGTGGGAGGTTTCCTAAAGCTGAAGGTTAACACAAAGTGGGAGCAAGCACTGATCTGTGTTACTGAGCTTTTTTAATTGCTGAAGTTTTGAATAAAACAGAACATAAAGACCCAAACCGCACAGTTGAGTAATCCTCTTAATACTGTTGGTGCAAAGAAATTATATTACAAAGGATTAAATATGAATGAATACAGCATATCATAAATTGTTATATTTAAACATTTAATGTAACAGCTTTACAATACAGAGAAAAATTAACTGGAAACTTCCTCGTAGAAAGTCTACAACTGAAAATACCAAACCCAAATCCCCCAGCAGTAGTGGAAATGCTAGGGAAAGTCTGCCAAAAGGGGGACCTTTGCTGAACAGACACTGTTCAGATCACAGCAGGGCCTGTTATTTATACTAGTTAAGTGGCATGGCTGTTTGCTTGAAAATGCAAGCTCTTTAATGTATTATAATTTGGAATAGGATATAACTGTTAGTGTAGTCTTGTAGTGATAACTCTAATCAACCTACCAAAGGAGTACCATAGAAATACACTATTCATTGAACATGAAATATGACTGGGGAGGAACGAGACTGGTGGATGTTGATCTGACCATACAAAATGTTTCAAAAATGTAGTCTTTTTTAAAGAAGCAAAAGCACAAGAGTCCTACGGCTCTCAGCTGCATTATTTCTGGTCCAGTCGCATTGAAAAATTTTGATCCACTTTTAAAATCATGAAATAATGAAAGTTGGTTTTGACAAAGAAGCTGAGGTAGTGCACAACTCTACTGCTAAAAAATTGAATATAAATCCAAGTCATGGTATTTGAGTCTTTATTTCTCAGCAAATTTATCCTTACCACAAGTTGGTGTGGTTTGCAAGAGGTGAGAATAAAGATGGTATTCCACTTGTGAGAATACCATCAATACCAAAAGCTTGCCAGCTTTTCATGAAATAACATAAAATATCAATGTCTTATTGGATCCATCCTTAATATCAATAAATCAAAAATGGTAAAAATGTCTACCTTTTGTCTCAAATTTGTATCTACCTTATTGATAAACATACTCTCACTTCTGATGCAGAACCTCAGTCCTGTGTATTCTTTGTTCGTGAACATTGGACCTAAAGCTTAAAAATCTCTTTATACTACACCAAAAGTAAGAAAATTTCAAAATCTTGAATATAGATAATGTAAAAAATAGATGGAACTACAGGTACTTTACTGTACTCTAGCAGTAAACTGCAGACTAAACCCTAACTTAGTAAATTCAGTGGACTAGCTCAGTAAACTAGCAGTAAACTCTGGGAAATTCTTGGTACAAACTCTCTTCCAAGAAATATAATAATATATTTCAAGTTTTGTTTTCCTTCTGCCACAGTTTACAGTTTAAGAGACTTGTTTAAAAATGAAGTTCAAAGAAAATATATAGAAATATGTGGGTGTTAAATTAAACTTCATTTATGATTTAATTTTTATATGTATTGAACTTTGATAACCTTCATTAGCAGTACTTGAAATAGGTAAGTAAGAATAAATTATATTTATTCACACTGCACATGGATATTATTGTAGAAAGAATCAAGGTACTTAGTATTTCTAGCCACAAAATGACCATGGTAGAGCCCTGACTGTGCTACAAGGTTTTAATGACCCTGCCCAGCCTCAGCTGGGGCCCCAGCCACACCCGGCCCACTTATACTCAGCCCCGGGCCATCACTGTTCCCTCTGAGCTGTGATGGAGAAGTAGTCTCCAGCTCAGTCCAGAAACTTGTTGTTCCTGATCTCTGGTTTGACTTTCTAACTGGACCTCACACCTGCCTTTTCATCCTGAAGGTGCCTGATAACCTGGGCTCTGTCTACCTCCTCCCTGGCCAGACTGCTTATGATGGGATAAACCCTGGGTGGTGAGGCTCCCTGCCCTGCCAGGTGGGTTATCTCTCTAAGTCCCACAGAAAACTGCTCCCTGTAGCCTGTAACTGAGATTGGAGTCATCTCAAAGCCTGTAAGTTTTATGAAATAATCACTATTGTCCTTCCCCCGTGAATGAGAACTTTCTCTTTGGGGAAAAGCTTAGCATTTAGAGAATCACGGAATAGGTGAGGTCAGAAGGGGCCTCTGGAGGTCATCTTGTCCAAGTCCCCTGTGCAAACAGGCCTCTTAGACCAGGTTGCTCAGGTGCATGTCTGGATTGCTTTTGAATAGCTCCAAGGATGGAGGTTCCACAGCTTCTCTGGGAAACCTGTTCCCGTGCTTAGTGAAAACTGATTCATCCACTTTATTCATACATTTTTAAAAATTTTGAGGTTTAGTTTAAATCTAGATATTATTGTGTCTAGAGCTTTGATGCCATGGTTACAGCTACTTGTTGACTTTCATGTTGATATTTCAGAGATTATTAGGTATAATTGTAAGAATGTCAATTAGTCATTGGTATTATCATGTTTGAACATACAGCAATTACATACTATTAAAATAATTTAACATTTCAGAACACTTGTAAGGTGACCAGAAAATTACTAATTTGTAATGCTTATGTATTGTGCTTTGCTTAAATTTTTTAGTGTCATGGGGAAAGTAAATAAGTTTTGGATCAACTATTTATTTCTTTTTCAAAGATTGTTTGGTTCACACTATCAAAATAAAGACAGTATTCTAGGATTCTTTATTCTGAACCAAGGTAATGAAGTTGTTGTTCTAATTTTTTTAAGGGATGCTGATATATGTTTTGGGGTGAAAAGCGTTGAAGTCAGGCCACTCTTCACACCTGTGACTAAAGCTAGAAATCTTTGTGCCCTTTCCTTGTTAACTGGGAGTCATGTGAATTGTTTGTACACTGACTTTACCTTTATTATTTTTATGGAGTTCTTTGTTGTCCATATGAATATTTTTTTTGAATCAATGCTGCTACTGTTATCATCTTTGCTGTACTTGCTCTACTGGCGCTCTTGAAAATGACACTAAAACTGCAACAGAGCAGCTTATCCTAAATGTCAGCCTGGTAATATTTGCTGTAGTGTGTCTTTGATAGGATCAAAGGATTGTTGACACTTAAGCTTCATTCTGAAATAAGTAACTTCATTTATTTGTAAATTTCTGATTGCTTTGTTAAGGATCTGTTCTGGGCTTGTAGTTGTGTTTTGTCACAGATCTTATGTTAGTCCCTTAAGAATGCCCAGTATCCAAAAGGTGAACTAATTGATTATTTTTTTGTTGTAAATAATTCCCTAATTTTTTTAGATTGTGACTGTAAGTGTTGATGGCACTTGAGTGTTGGTAATATGGTTTTGTATTTACCCTGCTCTGCTTTAGTTTACTTGAAAGGGTCTTAGTATTGACTTTGTTAGTGAAAACAAACTATTTTGACAATTCTATCCTTTCCCTGGTATTTACTCATGACCGACGTGGTGTAGTATGCTACTTAAACCTGTTTCTGTTGTTCAGTGTGCTAGAGTTTAAAGTCAGGTATAATTTTTTTGTAATGTCTTTCTATCATCGGTTGTGTTTTAATTTATTTGACACTATTTTGAGATACAGCATGGCTCAACGCCATTCGGAGTTATGCAATCAGAGGTTTGTACTTTTTCTAATGTCATTGTGTTATGTAGAGTCTGATTCTTCCACAACAAAGAAAAGTTTGAGGGTTTGTTATTTTTCTATAGATTATTCACATCTAACTGAAATATGGATGTCTTATTTCAAAGTTAGGTAAACTGCAATATATGCACCTGTAGCTCCTCTTTTTTATTTGCAATTTCATGATGAGTTGTGCGTCAGGAGAGGCGAGCTGTGTAAGATGCAGCCATTTTCCATCAGGTGCTCCATGCAGAAGAATAGAAGAATATCGAATGTGTATTGGGGAAGGGGGTATGTGGAATTACTGGAACCATTTTAAACCTAATTGCTTCTTAGCAGCACTATCACATCTATAATGATAGATCTAACACAACTGGATACAACAATAAAACAAATAATTACAATCATATGAGACTGGCTGTAGTTTTGAGGTCATTTTCTGCAAGTTTATCAATAAATTCACGTCATATAATCCACATTGAACTTATTCCCATAATACATCTTAACTTCAAGTGTAGCAGTGGTTAATTGCTAATCCATATTCATTGAACAGAACAAATGAGGACAGCAAGTGTAGATACTTCATATACCATCACATCAAACGTGCAACTTCTGAGCTCAATTTTTAATCCAGATCACTTGTATTTCTCTGTCTTCTGTCCCCATGACTTCAGAAAGGCTTTAGAGATTATCGCAGAATTTGACTGACTACAGTTGGTGCTTTTATTGACAATGCCTAGTATTTGCATAGGCATTAATTAGACATTTTGAGCTGTACATATCTTCTTGATTGTAGTTATTGTTGATCATCAGAATGTGCTTGCATTTTAAAAGATTGGTTGTATTTTAGTAATTACTTCTGCAGAGCACCCTTTTAAATGTCTAGTTCTTTCATCTGTAATGTATTAAACTTCCAATTGAAGCTCCTGGGTTGTTCTTGCCATAGCATACATTTCATTTTAAGGTTCACCTTTGAGCACAGCATGCTAGGTTTATCCTACAGTTTTTAGGGCTTAATCGAGAACCCATTGAGGTTGACATTAAAAAGAAGTTTTTGACTAGTCAGCTTTGGACTAGTTCCTGATCCTTCTCCCTTATGTGTATTACAGATTGATCTCAGTTAGGTAGAGTTTTATCAAGTTTTTGTCAAGTAGTTTATGTATTTCAGCAAATAGATTACTCCCCATGTGTAAGGATACCTGTATCATTTTCTGAATTATTTTCTGTTCACTATTGCTGTTGTTTGATTTGTAACAAAAAGAAATTACTTTAGCTTTAGAATACTCTTAATAGAATTAAATCCATTAAATTAATGTCAAGTTAATAAATGAAAATATATTTACAATAAAATATAAACTAGTATTAATTCAACACTAGATTCCCAAAAACCTGGTAAGAAAAGAGAGTTCTTATTTGGACAAAAAGATGAAGAGTAGCTAATTTGTTATGGTCAGATGAATAAAAAAGAAAATGGAATATTTTTATTGAAGGATTATCAGAGGCTTTAAGGATGAGATTTTTTTAAAAATAAAACAATGTGTTCCCTTCTGAGTTTAAAAGAGCAATCATTTTTCTGGTGAAAGTGTTTCTCAAATGCTCTCTCTTCTGATACTCTACCATGTTCTAAGTTTAAGAAATTTTTCTTTCTATGACAGAAATTATCTAATCTTTTTAATGATCACAGTATATTTGTATAGTCTGATTAAGGATTAATATTTACCACCACATACTCTCATCACAAGGGAAATTACCATATCCAAACTTGAATTTAGTACCTGATTTGGTATGCAGTATAATTCTATAAATATGCTAGCACATGCCTAAATTGTAACTTTGTTTATGAATCACACGTAATATCTTCCCTGAGCTGGATATAAAGCAAATCTGGAAACAAAAATCAACCAGACTTCATTTTATTATACACTTGGACTAACATAATAGGAAGTATAATTACATAGTATCTCATCCACACCAGTGACAAGATGCGCGTGAGTTGGCAAGTGCCAACAGGCTTGATGATAGCAGCGATCTTTAGCAGCAGAGTGCAAGTGGTCAGGTTCTACTGAAAAATGAGTCCTACAACCTTTGAAAGATAGCAAAGATCTTGGAGAAATAAGAGGAGACCCACAGGCACTTTGTCAGGGAACATTTTAGAGCAGATTTTAGATTTAGAATGGATCTTTTTGAAATACTGATTTGAAGTGTTGAATATAAGAATTCCCTGTTTGCAGAAGAATAGATTTAACATATTAGAAAATGTACAGTTCATAACTCTAGTATCACATAGATTGCATGGCCTACATGTCTTAGTGTTTGGGGTTTTTTTAATGCAGCAGAAACATATACTTTGTATTAAAAAGTTATTTTGTATTTTCATTTGAAATGGTGGTTCTGAATAAATTTTCCATGAGTCACTTGGATTGTGATTGGGGTGGTTACATTCCTTTTTTTCGTTTCTTGTCATAAAAATTTTTAAATGATTCTTTAGCTGTAGGAAGTTGTCTCAAATTTCAAGACTAGGTGGGTATCTAAATGTGTGCTGTAGTTCAATTAATAAGCAGTACAACAGAAATCAAACTACATTATTAAAATGGTTTCTTTGTCTTCAAAACTGTAAAAACATTAGTGAATTTGTAATAATACAATGTTCTGACTAGACTTTTGTAGGCATAACTTGAATTTAGCAAATGGGAAGACCTTACATCCATCTTTCATTGGAACGGTGAGGTAATTGCTCACACTGTGCTCTTTGCCTCAAAACTATGCACATAAATATTCTGTGAATATTAAATCTACATTGTCTAGGGATGGAGTGTTGGATAGAACAATGTTTTGTGTTTCAGAAGGATATAATTGCTTAACATCATTATGATCAAGTGGAATCACTATATAACAAAAGTTTTAACTTCTGTTTATTAACATTTTCTCCTTCTTGAGGCACGTGAACCCTGTCATTATTTATAATAACCTATTGAAAAACAGGTTTTAAACAAATGGTACTTTTATAACATAATTTCAAATTTATTTTACTTTCTTTTGACAAGCATTCAGGAATTCCCTGAAAGCACACAATAAAATACAGAGAGAAAGTCTGGTTTATGAAGCTCGATAGAAAATCTTTCATTAGACTCCTGCCCTGCTGTGGAGCACATTATTGCTAACTTGAAAAATTATAACCTAGACTTCTCAAAATTCCAGTGAATTTTAATTTGGCTGTGTTTGGTTTTGAATGAAGAGATGGAAACGTGTTTTAAGATTTGAAAATAAAACAAATACGTTGCTCACTTTAAGTAGAAGTAATTTTGGGGGCAGGAGATTGATGATACGTGGAATTCATAATAAGATGCTTCTCGTTTTCATTTTTACTTTTCTTATTTGAAAAGGACATGGAATTTACACTTCTACTATAGTCCATGAAATGACTTACACTAAGTTATTAATTCAAATATTTCTTGTTTATTAATGACTATCTGTACTGTTAGAAAGTACTGAACATATAAAAAAGAAAATGGAAGTGACAAACAAAATTATGGAATACTGAAAATGTCAATGTAGGACAGTTTGCTGTTAACTTTCTCAGAGTAGATGAAGCATATATTGCCTCATCTGATTTGTTGTGCTCTGCACACGCTATGAACCTTACCACAGGAAACACTACAATATAAATTAATTCTTATATAAATGATAATGAGAATAGAATGTATTACATAACTTATCCACATTTCCATAAAACTGCTATCTAGTGTGACTATCATTGACAGAATAAAATAGTTGTTATAGTCTCCTGAAAAGTTTGCTATATATCTTCTGAGTGACTGTATTTGAGAAAATAGTGTTCTTAGATTAGATACTTTTATTACCACCATTAGTACAGGATTCCCTTCAAAACTCTCTGTAACACCTACTTTTCTTGATATTTCTCTGGGGCATTAGTTTGCACATTACACAAAATAAGCAAAACTTTGAACTTTCAAGTTTCAAACCCTGCCATGTCCTCTTTGTCCTTTTCCTCTTGCATTGAGATGTAACACGTGGTTTCAGTTTAGCTGAGTGATGTGCTTTGATACCAGGCTCTGCCCTTGTGAAATTCTGGTCGCTTTGCTTTTGGATTCTAGCCTGTGCTATATGCTCCAGGGAATAACAAAAGCCATCATAGCTGTGCTTTTATAATACCTTTTTGTGATGTGATAATATTAATAATATAGTGATAAAGGTTCACGTGTTTGGCCTTGACCTTTTGTGCATTCATCAGTGCCAAAATTATTTTTTTTCCATTCCCAGTAGCTTCCTGTTTGTTTGGAATATGTTCTTTCAAACTAAAGATAAAAATTGATTACTGGGCATATCGGACTTTGTTTATACCTACTGAAATGGAATATATTCTCAGCTCTTGTCTCTCTCAGAAACACTTTCATAATGGCATTAAACCCAGCACACAGAACAAAGCGTGTGACTTGCATGTAAATGATCCGATATGAATTAAGAATACAATCAACACTTTGGCGGCTCTGCAAATTAAAAAGTGTAAACTGTCTTCAGACCTTGGCAAAACATTTGTAATGAATTGGGCCCTTGACTTTACTTTGAGACGTTTCTACATTAAAAGAGGTTGCATTTTTATTTATAGTTACTCAGTGAAGCACAGTGAGATGATGAGCTAAAATACTGCTAAGGGAAAAAAAAGGGTTCAATGAGTTACTAAATATTTACAATGAGATATGAAAACAAGTGTTTGCCTCGTTAATTCTGTGAGTAGGAACAAGTACTTCAGTATTTTTTTTAGTCTGAACCTGCATTTCTGGTGAATGCAAGTAAAACAATGGACAAAATGGTGTGTAATTGGTATAAAGAGCAGCTTTTATGAATTATGGATTTCTGCTTGGAAAGAAAGTAAGTTTTATATCAAAAGTCCACATGTTAAGCAAAGTAAGTTTTTGAAGATTTTTTTCATTTTGTCAAGAAAGCAAGCACAGGAATTTAGTATGATCTAAAACCTCCTTTTCTTGCTCCAAGATTTCTCTTTCCTTTTTCCATGGCCAACTGAGTAAGTAACTTTAATGGTAACTAGAGGAGCTCTTTTAGCTTCAGTAACATCTTTGATAAATGTACTAATTCCTACATCAGAATAGGAAAGTTATCTAGGGCTCAAAACTAGTGAGAAAACCAACATCAGTCAGAAAATAGGATGTCAGAAACTAATGTCAGATCCTGGAACTGTCTTACTCAAAAGGATTTTTCCTGATCTCATGCTATTCCTGCACAGTATATACAGTACAGGGTATATGAACAAGCTTTTGCAGTAGGTTTTGTGTTACAGTGATTATGGTTGTTTGAGGCTATTGCCTATGTTGTA
The DNA here is from genome assembly GCA_013398125.1 of Aegotheles bennettii. NCBI lineage: Eukaryota > Metazoa > Chordata > Aves > Caprimulgiformes > Aegothelidae > Aegotheles > Aegotheles bennettii. The sequence goes on along the minus strand of VZRW01001045.1, from coordinate 1,416,600 downwards.
CTCTTTCCTGAGTCCGCCTTGATGGGTTGTTGTTAATCTTATAGGGAAACCTCAGGACTCTTGAATTGTTGATACACCAGAAAACATAAAATTGAGAATACAGCTGGCACACTTCTAGGTATGGTTACTCTAAGGTAAATATTTCTTCAGCTTATTTGAAACTATAATGCACAATAACCCAAACAGATTTCTAAAACATACTATCCTGATGTATTAAAAACAAATATCTTGGTGATTCTTCAGGAGAAAAATTATTTGCCAGTTCTTGTCCTTGGTATATAAGAGACTGTATAGTACTAGCTTTGTTACACCAAGATTTGGAATTTCAGCCCCTATCTTACATAGAGGATTTTTGTGGCATAGCTAAAAAACTATTTTTTTTTCCTTCTACTGAAAACAATGACAAATATGATACTCTAATAGAATATAATGGATTATAGGAATCATTAGTGTATATAGAGACCAAGATCTCCTTTCCCATTGACAATGAGCCATAAGTTCCTCTTTAGACCTGTTTCAAATGGAAGAACTCTACGAAAGGAAATGGAATTTTAAGCATGCATATATTGTAAGCAGCTGATAGAATGATGTACTTAAATGTGCCAATGTACGTACCTACATTTTGATGTGTTCTTATAAAAATTCTTTGTATGTCATGGAAATCAATTCTTAGAAAAAAAATAACACAAAGTGAATCTAGGCATAACTGGGAAAAGAATCTGCTACAGCAGCAGAGGCTAATCCTAAGTAATGTATTTGCTTACCTAAATAAATATTAAATGTACACGAGTGAAAGAAAGTGCATAAATTATGTCATCACTAACCTGCACAGGTTTTTGACAACATCTTCTCTTGAGTCTTTTAGGGGGAAAGTATGTACACTGGCCAATTCTATGGGGTTGGTTTCTTTTTCTTTATCAGTTAAAGGATATCCTGAATGTCCTTTCTGTGATGAAAGAACTTTTGCTCAGATTCTCGTCTTGTTCAGCTTTTTATGAGTTTAGTGCAAACCACTGTCTCTGTTTTTCTGTATTAGATATTAGCATGAAATTCTTTGTGACATACAATTTTCTTTTCACTGAAGAATTTAATATACTTTTTATCTACTGTTTTCTAAACAGAAGTCTCATTTAATTAGAGCTTTTGAATTCTGCATGACCTTGCTTCACTCTTTCTAAATATTTGATGTACTTTTTATAATAATCTTCAAAATGTTCTTAATAGAATGTTAAAATCTGAGTAGTAATGTGATTTCCTTTGATTTATATTTGTTTTTTATTTACTGTAAATATTTTAGAAAGCCGTGATTTTATACACTAAAATTATTTTACTGCATTTAAGCTCTAGTCTTTGGTTGTTTCTCTACTGGCACAAGACAATCATAAAATGTAGGAGTCAAACGAACTTCATTACATGGTTTAGCAGATCTTCTACTCCTTAGTGCAGGAGCAGCTATACTCACACCATTCCTGACAGGTGTTTGTACATAGTCTGTACCAATACATGCGTGTTATCTCCTCAAGCTGTCTGGTTTAGTACTTCATTCAATACTAGAATATTAGAAACATTGTCTGTTACTTCATTATTAGAAATTTTATTGATGATTTTAGAAAACTTTCTTAATGCAACTCGTTTTTTACATTTTTTTCTCCCCTAAGTGAAGATGGAGTATCTTTTCATGAACACTGTTGTCAGTCTGCTCCATAACTTTGGTCACTTTGTGTTTGATACAGTCAAAACTACAGTAAGAAGCTACAATAATCACAAAATGGAAAGATTAGTTCAATCCCTTTGTCTTATGATTGAAAACAATGTTTTGCAAATGTCCATTTCATGTTTTGGATCCCCAGGTTTTGTACTTCATTTCCTTACCCAAAACTGTTTTGTCTCAGCATTTGTGCTGAGTTCCCCGTGCCCCTGGGAGCTGAGCACAGAGCTGGCACCCACCCTCCCCGTGCCACTCTGCCTGACCCCTGGTCTCTACGCTCAGCAGATTTTCCGTCTCCTTGCATGTTGTTTCTCTGGGGTCACTGACTAAATAAATCAAACAAAAGTGGTCTGGTATTGATCTTTATATCACACTGTTAGTATTTTCCCTCTGCTCTGAAGTGAAATCTTTTATAAGCACTTGTCTGTAATAACCAAGTGAGTCCATTATCCACTCAAGCAGCTCAGCAGCGCCAATATTGTAATCATTCCCCTTACACACAATATTGTATCAGATTACTCAAAGATCAAGTGAAACATGTCTATGACTTTCTCTCGCTTGCGCTTTTGTCCTGGTTGTATGACCCAGAGAAATGTCCCTCCTCAAACGAATCCTTGAAGTCAGCACTCTGTGGTTTCCTTGTGGTTTGTTTTAAAATTCAGAATAAGATAAATATGCATTTGCTTCTTTCACTTTGCATTGGTTACAGTTGTCTTTCTTCTGTTTCTTGTGAGTAATTTTTGCTTAATGCAGAAAAAGGAAAAAAAGAAAAAAGGATTTGTTTATTTGTTCTTTGAAAGTCACAATATCAGGGAAGGAGCAACAGTTTCACCACATCTTTTTTTAGTATAATGGCTTAGAGGCGGTTGGTAGGAAACAAAAGCTACTGATGTGGCATTCAGATTTGTGCTACAAAGCTAAACCCACACCTTTCTGGGATGTAATTCTTCTCCCAGTAGGAAAAGGAATAGAAAATTTGTAGAAATTTTTATTTATGACGGTAGTAGACTGAGGTTTGGTCTTCACAATAGCAGTGATAGTCTATTATATTTATCTGTAACAGATATATAACCACCAAGCTATAACTGTAGGTGAAAACACTGTAGCTTAATATCTGATAAACTGCCCACTCAAATTAATTAATTCCTTAATGAGTCCAAGAGCATAGTTAAGCCTGACGTTTCCAAAATAAAAGCAAACAACTACTAAAACCAAGGTACTAAACAAAATGGTCTTCAGCTGTACCACTTCAAACCATGCATAAGTGTGGATAATATTGCTGGGGAAAACTTACTTTTTGATTGTAGTCTAAATTTTCAGGAATTATTAATGGCTAAATGAAATTCCATTTTGAGAACTCTTGAAGGCTGATTTTTAAGAAATGTTGTCCTTTGTGAAATCAAACCCTTTTAAAACACCTTCAGTTAGAATATAGAATATAGCTTCAAACGTGTTGTAGGATACTATAATACAATTGGTGAACAGAGTATTCTTATGATATTTTTTTAACATTTTTTTCCATGGTTGTTATATAGCTCTGTAGTGGGAAAGATTACAATGAACTAACTGGGAAACAAAAATTGTTTACCAGTATGTTACTGGTGGTTGAGCATTAACATTGCTAACATAATTTAGCAGTGCAACTTTAGTTTATTAATAGACTAGGGGTAGTATAATATGGGCTAGAATAGTCTTAAATTATTTTCAATAGCCTGTCTTCTCTGTTCCTTCTCTTTCATTGCAATTGATACTATGAAATGAAGACATTTTCTGCATATCGTACCAAACCAAATCATATTACAGAAAGCAGAATGCAGTTAAATGAGAGTTAAATTACTCTCAAATGACAAGGAAATGTTCAGCTATAAAATGTGTTTTGAGACTAATGCATCCTTCCAAGTCAGAATGCTGGAAAAAAAAATTAAAACAATCTGGGCTTGTAAAATCGAAATGCAATTGTAATCTCCAGAGAGATATATTGTAGGAGAGTCTGGGAGGAGGGCCCTAGTTGATAGCATTTGGACAAGTGAAGTTCTAATGGAAGCAATCAGACTAATTGAATAAACAAAGGGTCGATGGTCAAACTCAAATTCGTAATCTTCCATGTCCTATGGCCTGGTTTTAGCCTCAGACTCTGCTTCCAGGAGCTCCTCACTCACAATGGCCTCTTTGGGAATGAGCTCTGTGCAGAATATTGAAGTGGCCTGTGTGTGGTATGTGAGCAGGGCTTTAGAAAGCTCTGGGGTTTTGACATGTTGTCAAAATTGAGTTTTATAATTGAAATCACAGATGGGAAATCATGACTCTCTGTAGTTTATAACTGCCAAATCTACATGGCATTTCATGGGACCAGTAAAATAAATTTGTTTAGTGCCCCCAAAATTACCTTTAAGCCAAAGACCAAAGCTGTTTTGGAAGCATTCAGTTTTTAAAAATCTTATTGTATAAAATTAAGTTTGAAATTTTTTGTAGTGTGACACATTAGGTGGCTTTCATATGAAATGCTGCCAGTTCTCAAATTCCCATTTGCATCGTTGTTCTTCTCAGCACAATTTTGCTATCTTAAGCATCATAAGACAGGTCAGTATTAAGAAAAGACTTCGTGTATTGGAGATGCAGCACTTTGCAGGATCTTCTCATTGCATCTCATGGCAGCTGAAGGAAGTCCCAGGTCAGAAAGGGTGATTTGGAAACAAGTGCAGAGACAATGAAAAAGTTGATAAATGGTTTGTCCCTACCAGGCTTACTGGTAGGACAAAGGCTATGCAGCAGTGATGTGAAAGAGAAGGCAGATTAGTGAGCAGGTGGACTACTGTGTTTGCCTTGGAAAAACTGATTCCTGCTGATGAAGTGTAAAAGGTCAGGAGAATTACTGAAAGAGAAAGGTTGATGAAAGCTGTGAGGGCAGGAATAGAGCATGATTTCATATTCTTTCAAGTTTTCACATGTTTATTAATGAATCCAACAAAGAAAATTTAAATCAAAGAAGCAAACAAGATTATTTTTGAGAATTTTACCTGAGAGATTTTCTTGGGAGAAAGCATCAAAACTGAGGCAAAACCCAGTTGTATGGGGGGAGACAGGGATGGATCAGATGGTATTAGCCTCAGGTATGAAACTTCAGTGATAATGAAAAGCAATGAGGGAGAGGAGTCTTGGTTTCTTCTGGAATTCACTTCCACTGATAAGTTGATGGAAAGATATTCTAGAGCAGTATAGGGTATAACTATACAATGTAACTAATTACAAAGTTGAAACAGCTATCCAGGAAAACAGTAGTTTTTATACTAATCAGAAGAAAAAGGAATTAATTCTTTGGAGGAACGTATTTCTTATTCTTAAAATAACCCCCTCCAAATTTCTCTCAAACCTTTGGTTCAACTTCTGATAGCTACTGTCAATCAACATCCATCATCTTGTGGCCAGCCTAGCTGGCAAGCAGTTGTGCTTGCATCTGACACAGATGCTACCCACTTCTATTTGGCTTATATGAAAAGAATACATTAGACATCTGCTACAACTTTTGATTGATTTATCATGCAGTGTAAAACTGCTTTAAAAACATGCTGAAATCCTTGGTAACGTTCTAGGAAATTGAACTTGGATCCTCATTGTCATGTATCCTGAAAAGGAATTATTTTATTATGTGCCTTTTTACTCATTATTAACAGGTTTAAATAGTAACTTCATGGTGAAAGCTGTGAAACAAGGTGTAGAACCCTTTGGCTTTTGAGTCAGTATAAGATATGACCTACGTAGTAATTCTTATTTAAGAGAGGATTTAGGATTTTGAGACAATAGGAGTTCTTTGGTCTTGGTTTGACAATTGCTAAACAATGTCACTTACACTATTGGGCCAAAAAAATAAAATAGAGAGAGAGAGAAACATAGAAAGATATGTCCTAAATGAATAGCCTGAGTTTTTAATAGGTGGTATCTTTCCACTTTGCACTTCTAAAAATTAGACATGTAGAAAGCTAAATTACGTCCAACATTATAATTTATACAGTTTCTAACTGTCAATACAACAAATGAAAGGCATTAAAATACTTTAGTTTTCCTGACTGTTGAAAAATCAGGCAAATAAAAGAACCATTTTTTAATGATCTGTTAAAATGCATAATGAATCTGTTTTTCAAGGGGTTTTTTTGGCAGTCTTTTGTTTTGCAAAGGAATTTGCTTTCCTACTGTTTCTACTGTAAGTATTTTATCAATGGTGTGATATTAAAACAACAGAAAATTTGGAAGAGCATTAGTACTTTTCTCTAAGAAAATTATTCAGATGCTAATACTTTTGCCAAATGGCTTCTTCTGTGTCGATGCTTCACACAATTCACTAAAAATAACAGCAGTTAACTTGTCCCTGAAACTATTTCCTATCAATATTTTCATATGCGTTTTTCTGGCTAATAAGCAATAAAACTACCCCTGGGGTTCTTTTGTCACCACAGATGGGATGCTAGGATTTGGTCCAGCCAAAGTAGCAGAACTCTAAGAAAACTACAGTTTTCTAGCACTTAGAGAAGGACATGTAGATGTCATCGACACACAGTGGTGTAGTAATGCATTGTTTTTCTCCTAGATTTGGAGTGAGGAAGTGTGTTACTGATCATTTTGGGGGGCCAACTTGGGCCGTGAATTTTTTTTCCAACGTGGGATTTAAAAGGTTAATCTGGTGGCTAATTATTTCTAAAAATATTCCAGTTTACAACCTTCACTAGAATTTACTAGTAATAAGAATTTGATAGTTAAGATAGTCTAAGTGTTTTTAAATGTATAATCTCATATTTGTCCAGTGACGTTAAATGAGAATGTGTGATCACTTCTAATCACTGTAAATATTTGGGTGATTTAGGAGTACATTTATAATCCAGCACACTGAACACTGAACATCCTGTGCACTGGTTATGTTGAAGGAATAGGCAGACATTTGTAGAGACTCTCACACTCTTAGAGCATACAGATAGTGTAATACAGTACATAAATCAGAACCTTCAGATGAAAGATTGGCCAGCTCTTACACCTGACTTTTGGTGATATATTTAATCTAAAGGATCTTTTTGACGCATTGGAAGATAGTAAGTTGTTGTTGAGAATTTTAAGTGGAAGAAGTAAAAGCAAAGATAGCTCCATCACATTCTGAAGAGGTGGTGGAACTTGCTGCAAGTGCTCTCAGTGGCAGAAGAAAAATAAAAGGAATATATTTTATGAAGGATATGTTATATAAACTCTATTTCTGAGTTACAATCTGGTCTTTGTGTTGATGAATGTAATCTTTGCAACACTTACTTTGCACTTTACAAATTTGCGTATCCCAACCTCTTCTTTAAATGCTGTTATCGTGCTGCTTCTCAGTCTGCATGAACTGCTTCTGTTTGGAGAAAGGGCTTATTTTCATCATCCACTATTAAAAGCTGTTACAGTCCCAGCAGATTGTCCCAACAGTAACTCCGTCTTTTGGGGGTTTTTTGCCCCTGAGAGAGAGACAAAGTTCTTTAGTTCTTTCTTCACTTATACACATATAATTGGTGCATATCCCAGTTAAATTGGGATACAAAAAAAACCCCAGAACACAGAAACCAATTGACCCCTTTATAGAAATGACCTGACCCACACCGCTTCTGTCAAGGAATGTTATCACCATATGGCAGTGCATGAGAGTGCTTTTAAAAACTCTAATATTTTAATAAATTATTTCTCTATAGAATGAAAGCATAATAGAAGTTGTGAGAAAAAGCAACATTATTTTTTTCAGGATTTTTTTTATTGGAGCACTACCCTCAATACCACTGCAGTAAAAGGCTTTTTGTATTTCCAGTTATGAATTACTTTATTTTTTCCTCCAAATGCAGACAAAGCAGTAGGATGTGCATCATCAGCTGATGCTCACTGAGTGTTCTTTTCCTTGACAAGACTATCCTTTTGGTTCTTTGACAGCAGAACACTTGCGAATTTTGACTTTCATCTTCAGTTATGCAATTACAAAAGTTATTTTATCACTGAGCCTACATCACACTAAAAGTATTGTAGGAAGCTACTGAGCATCAAAGACCTGTCATTTTCATGTGTTTTTTGAGTAATTGTAGTCTGAGCATTAGGCATTATTCAGGGAAGGTATTAATGGTACTAAAGTGTTTTGAGCTCTGACCGACCTGAAAATCTCAGAAAATATTTGGAAGGGAAAATGCAGGTTGGTCTGACATCTAAATAATAAAGAATTTGCATGGAAGAAAACCCTCTGAGAATGTGTTTAATATTACCTGCCCAGTCAACAATTATTTATTTATAATATAACACATTGTTAGTTTGTTAATTGATGTCGGTGGAGAAAACCAGGTGCTTCCACACAGTGGTTTTTGTGCTGCTTTTTAGGTCCTGTTCTTCATTTGCCTTTATCTTTGGTAAGTCTTTTTGAACATTTGTGTCTTCCTAACGTTTTTAGTACCAAGGGCATTCAACAAATGATCTTGACTGTTTTGGTGCCATTTAACTAAAATGTCTTTATTTAGCCTTTAGTTTTGGAAGTAGCCTTATCAAGATGCTCAGTTGTCCCTGAAGTTAGCCATACAGAAAGTTAATGCTGTCTCAATGTATGGTTTCCTATTACTGTTATATTTGCACCTCGTGTAAGATATCTTGCAGAATTATAAAAGATCTCCTTTTTATGCCTCTGAGGCTCAAGATGGTCCATTTTAATTCAGAGTATATGCAAAGTGCACAATTCAGGAAAAAAAAGATATTGGTAATGAAAGTAGTATGTAAGGGTAAATTATCTTAAGATACAGTTATATGCTATATGAGAAGAAAATATATATGTAGATTAATCAGTTGTGATTTTATAGACAGATTATTGACCTATGGTCATTAAAATCAGACATAAGAAGTCATATTCTAAATGCAGTGCACATTTCCCTTTATTAATATTTGAAAGAAAGCATGTATTTACTTTCTTGCTATTCTGCTTACCAATGCTAAGTTATAGGTCAATGTGAAGATTTCCAAGGACAAGGAGACTGCAACTGTTGTATAAGCTATCTGTTTCTGGGCAGTTTTTGAAATATGCTATCCTTTTCTCCGATAATATTTTTTTCTTACCTTGAAGTTTTAGTGCTTCTGCTAATCTGTCTCTTTGATTTGAAAACCTCTGAGCTGTCCAACAGACAATACATTTCTGAGAGAATCGGACATTAGGGATTGGCAGCTCGTTTTAGGATTTAGGAGTGTTCAAGACAGTCCTTGTTTAGGAGGGCATTTAGTATGAAAAGTTAGTATCTCTTCAAAGCAGAAGTCAAGTGTGTTTAGCTTGAAGCATGAAGTTAAACATACATGATCCTGAAGAGCAATCAGTATCTGGCAACAGAGGAATTGTGCCACTAAGAGGTATCTAAATAAATTACATTTTGTGATTGTTTTAATAAGGGGTGTGTGTGTGGAGAAAACAAAAAAAAACCCAACCTACCAAACCAAAATCACACACAGGAAAAAGAGGAAGGAGGGAGAGACAGAGAGAGGGGAAGGAGAGAGAGAAAGGAAGGAGAGAAACCAAACCAAACTGTCCCCAAAAAAATAAACCCACAACCCACAAAACCAAAAAAAAAAAAAAAAGCAAAACAAGAAACAAAACCACAAAAAACAAACCACAGAAGGGCTTTAAAATAGAGAGGGAATGTGCAGAAACCATTTGACATTACAAATGGGCAAGTATATGATAGGAGGGTTTAAGAAAAATCTTCTGCAAATGGAAATGCAGATCCAGTCAAGCACATTAAGAAGATACAGGTTTTAGCCACTGCAGTTTAAAAGCTGGGAATTAGGAGGGCTCTGGTGGAATTATTTCAGAGAAGCAGTTAATAAGAAATTAAATATTTCAGACAAATGCAGTCTGTGAGATAGCTGCTGGGTCATTGGGCCTACCAAAGAGTGAAGGGAGCACTTAAGGTGAATAAGGTTTATGCTGAAAAGCTAAGTGATTTGTAACTCTTTTCAAAAAACATAAATTAAAATGTCAGAGGAGGTCCTTGAAAAACATTTAGCAGAAATAGAAGAGGTCCAGAGAGGGGTGACAATATAATTATAGACCTGGGATTACTTTGTGAGAGGATAGATTTGGAACAATTAGAACCCTCTTTGTGGAGCAGAGAGGAGTGAAATGGTATGTAAGAAGCATGAGAATAATGAATTAAAAAAATCATTTTTATTCCTTTTATAAACGAATATGTACTTTTTCATCAAAACAAAAATAGTCTGGGGAGCTCACTGCCATAAGCTGTAGAATACTGGATGGTTTCTATTTTGGGTGTCCTATACAGTGTTGGTATTTGACTACTTATTGCAAACAGTTGTAGAAATTTCAGTGCATCAAACATAATGTAGCAACACATTAAGCAGAATAATGATGAAATTTATTTAAAAAGTGGCTTAAAATAATAAATAAAATAATAATAAAATATTACAGAATTTCTAGAAATTTCCCTGAAGTACGTACTAGAACCTAGACAAAGGAACAGATTAGAAACAATATTAGTTGTAAATAATGTGGAAGTTCCCTATGGCAATTCATAATTCAACATGCAAGAAGGTGGCAATTCTGTTTCAGTTCAGAAAATCACTTTAAGAATGTATATATGTTTAGTTTGGTAATACGTTTTCATAAACTGGCTTTCAACATTTTATTATGTATTTCTTTTTGTCTAGGATGCAGTTCTGCACCAAACAACGAAATGAAATCCAATCTTTTACTTTAGCTTTTCATATGCATACTATATTGCATATAAATTTATATATATGTATATATAGACAATCTTGAAGAAGGAAACAGTTGTCATCTGCATGACTGAATCTTTAGTATTCTTCTGCTGTTGGTTTCCAGTGTAGTATTGGTTTGTAGCCAAGTTTCATTAACTCATTTTGCATTCCATTAAAGTCTGAGTTCTAAGGGCCAATGTTTTCCCCTCCTATGGAGTACTAGTTAAAATGGATACAGAAATGATTAAATTTAATGACTTGTGTGAAAAGTCACTCTTGGAAACTTATAGGAACGTGAACTACAGTATACAGAAACAGTGTGACTGTCCATAGTCTCAGGTGTTGAGGAGAAAATACTAACACCTTAATGTTTTTACCTACTTTGCAATAATGAAACTAGTGCTGTGAATTTACCTTGTGGAAATCAAAATATCTTGGTGGCATCTGGTTAGAATTTGTCCATAAATAGAGCTTTTTCCAACCTGGTTTGTGCTCTGTAAGCATTATAGTGTCCTGCTGCAAACACATGTTGACAGTGCAATTAAAGTAAATTACTTATTTTTCCTTACAGCAAATTACCTGTCATCTGTATCCAATATGCATCCTGAATCTAGGTTTTAGGAAAAAAAATGGTGTATGAAATAAGACTGGAAAATTCAGGAATAGATTTAGTTGAATGAACTAAGTAACATAGTCTATCTTTGAATTTTAATACAGTAAGTTAACTTAAAATAGTTTTGATCCTCTACAGTTCTGCATCCCATGGAGAGACTAATTAACTGAAACCTTATTTATCTCTGGGTATTATTTTTTCACTTTCTGCATGTTATTTACAATAGTCATTTTTTTAAGATTGAGCACTGGCTTGTTTTGTGATGTAAATGTGCAAATACAACAGTTTGGTCCTGAGCTGGTGACGTGGTTCACTTATTTCTTTTGCAGAGAGAGATACACTTTAGAATTAACCCTTTAGATATTCATTTAAGCAAGCACAATATTATTAACAGTTTATCAACCAAAATAGAATTAGTTAAAACATGGAAAACAAGTTTTAGTATGAAAACAGAAAAAGTCACTAAAACGGAGAGTTGAAGTTGATATACTGTGCCTAATCTACATGAAAAAAGTGAAATCCCATGGATAACTGTAGTTTTAAAGCATTCTGGGTCAGAGCCATATAATGATTTGTTCCTTAGAATAAACTAACATAGAGACAGTTATGTAGAATTGTATTTTCTTAATACTGATGGTGTTCTACTTTTTCAAAGATGTGAAGCAGGAATTAATTATCTAATTAATATTGTTAAATAATGCATCATTCTTAAAGGGTTACTTGCTAGAGATAGGGAATAGAGAAACTTACAGTTAGGGATTTTTTTACCTTTTTGTCTCTGGAATAAAAATCAGATTTGAACCTAAAGCCTTGTGGGTTCTGGTATGATAAGGGCTTCTATTCTAACATCTATATTTCAGCTGCTATGTGCACTTTGTACAGCTGGCTGAGGATTTAGGCAGATAATTCCATTTGTATATATCAGCAGTTTCATATAAAAGCCACCAACTTTTCCATCACATGCTTCTGCCAAACTTCATGCTCAATGGCTACTGTCCATGTTCTTCTGTTTCAAATTTAATGCTAACTGTAGCAGAGCATAAAATAGATTTAAAGATAATGAAAAATGCACTACTTATTTCCCTAAGGTATATGCTATATGTAGCTTCAGCTAAAACTAATTTTATAAGGAAAGATAAACAAGAAGTTAATCTTCAAATGCAACTTTTTTTTTGCTCAATTAGTTTTCTAAGTATTGATTTCCTGATTTCCTGCATTTTGGTAGGTGTCCTCCATATATATATGTGTGTGTGTGTGATATATGTATCGGGGCCATTGTTTTTTTAATGGAAGAAGTAATAAAATAAAAAGGCAACATTAGGTCCAGTGTATATAAATGACCTCTCTGTTATAAAATTGCTAATTATTTTGTCCCTTATTTTAGAAGTCAAAACTTGCAGTATTGTGTAATACCCTTAGGTTGCTACAGCCAAACTCTGCAGTAAGCAACCAGCCTAGAAAATATCTACTTGCACGTACACGCTTACCTCTAAATGTTGTAATGTTTTGGTACTAGAGTGTAAGCATGCATGTGTGCATTATATAGGATACAACTGGCTAATCATTGCACTTTAAGCTAATTGAACCATGCACATACATAGGTGCTTGTACCCTTGACATCTCCAATGTATCCAAGTATATCACTCAAGTGATTTTCAATGGTTTATTGATTATGTATCATACTCTCCCTTCTCTGTTCCTTTGAAATCCCATATTTTCTTATAGCTTCCTGGGAAATACACACATGGTCAAAATCCCAAGATGGATCCTGTCATTTGGAAGGATCCCGATTCTGGCATAATTATTATAAAACAGTTGTAACATAATAGAAGTTGTAACACAATTTTGGTTAGATTAGATCCTTTTGCTGCTACTTTTTCTCTTGGCTTGAGATACCTAGTAGACAGCCTTTTCTTATCTTGGTTCAAGTAGTTTAGAACTTAACTTTAGTCAGGTAGTATTGCTGGTTTTCTACGCTACTGTAATTTTAGAGGTCAGATAGCTTGCTTTCTTCCTCACACAATATTTGTGTTCACCTAGCTTCGAGTTACTGGAGTCTTTATTTGTAACAACTTTTTCTAGTTTTATTTAATCTGCTGCACAAGGCATTCTTGTGATCATATCTATTATTAAAAAAATCAGGCCTCCCTATTAAATGTCCTGCCTTTTCTAATACCATGTGAAAAGGAAGGAGACAGCAAAGGACATAATTCCACAGAGTCCAAATGGAATGTGGCATGATCTGAATTAGCTGATCACTTCCAGTTTAGATAAAGCAATCTGCTGCTTGGAAGTCACAGCATATTCAGTCTGCTTCCCCTTTATTACTAAATTAATGCACTGTATCTCAAAAACATGCCAGTAATTCCTTGACACAATCGAGCCTGAAGAGTCTAGTTAGCTGTGAATTCTCCTTAGCTCTTTGTCTGTTTTCACTTGAGTTTCACATGAATTATCAGCTGGAGTTCAAGCAGTGTTGAGGTTATCATCAGTTTGATCTTCTTTGCAGTATCATAGATACGGACTGTGAACCATTCTGTGTTCCTTACTCTATAAATTCACTACAAAATAAAAATTGAACACCCAAAGAATGAAAGCAGGATTACACATTTTGTATGGTAGATGTCAAACTAAGTATAGCAGCAGCCTTGCTGAGGACACTGCATTCAGTAAGGCAGCAACTAAAAATAATTTTAAAAAGGCATGAGCTTTTCACACTGATGTGAGCGATGTCTGTTTTCGAAGAAAGAAAATCTCAGTGTGTTGAATTAATTTCTCACTCATGCTGAGAGTGGGAGATTTGCACAAGGTAAGCAGCAGAAGAAACAAAATGTTTGAAAAATACATTGCAGTATGGAGCCTAAAACTGGTTCCTGTAACAGTATAGGCTACTTCCAGATTTATTCAGAATAAGATGGTGCCACGGGTTCTAATGGGTCATGTCTGAAAGTGTTCCAGGGAGGCCAAGAACAGATAACCCAGGTGAGGCACCAACTGGTCTGCACTTTGCCCAGGTTCTGCAGATTCTTGGATAGAGCTTAAGTTGACAATACCTACAGAGTTGAAGCCTTTGGAAAATATGTCAGCTGTTATAACACTTCCTTTATCTAGGAGTTAAAAGCACCTCTCATTGTAGTTGATGGTCTTTTGATGTCCAAAAGAGTGGGTAGGATTTGGGATTTATAGTGTCAGGCAGAAAGTGTGGCACCTTTTTTTTAACTGCACTTAAATTGGGCAATGTCAAATACTTGATAAAGCTTTATTTAAGTTTATCATCTTCTGGATGCTATGTACATATAGTTCTAGTCTCTGCTTAACTAAAAAGAGAGGATATCTTTGTTTGGCAGGACAGTAGATACACTATATTTTTCCTGCTTAAAATTATGAAAAAAAAGCAACATTAGCGTGCCCTAGGAACTGATAGACTAACATGAAAACAAAATGAAAACCAGAATGAACTAAAGGAAAAAGCATAGATATTATTTAGCTTCTACTTTTATTATTTCTTGATAGATGCTTAATGATATAGAAGAGTGAGAAAAGCCATTAAATTAATCAAGCAAATATAAATTAATCAGCAAATATAAGTTTGATAAATCAACTAATTATTCTAAAAATATATATTATGTGGTAAACATTGTTAAATGTAAAGATATTTCTGTTTTAATTACAGTGCAGCTATTTAAGCATCTAGCATACTACTAATCTGGAGACATGAATAACCTCAACATAACAAAATATTCTGCAACATTCTTCAGCTAGCTGCTCCAGTTTCCATGTAGTCTGTGTTTTGTAGTCAAAAGAGTGACCTTGTTACTAGAGGAATTCATGATACATGGAGAAAATGGTGAGAGCCATAGATGATTTACTCTGATTCTAAGCCTGCTCAATTCAAAGGATGTTTCCCCCTTCAGGACTTTGGCTTAGGACTCAATAAGATTTTAAAAATCATGGTGATAGTTTTTCAGTACATGTGATGCTTTTCAGTCTTATTTTCTATGAGAACACATTTCTGAACTTGAGCTAAATTCTATCTGTAGCTGCATTTGCATGCTTCCATTAGACTTATGAGTCACGAAGATCTGAGAGTCAATATGTTAAAAATTTTAAGATGCTTTCTTTAATACAATGCATATTGAAGCCTTTATTTTGTCTTTGTATGTCTTTACATATATGCTCCCAAAGAATCCCCTGATGTTAAATTAGGATTATACATTTCATGAAATAGAGAAGGGAAAAATCAGTGGCAGGCAAGTGTTTTAAAATTACTTTGATTCTAGTTAAATATATATGATGTAGTTCTCCTGAGACGCCACCAAGCTGAGACAGATTCACATCTTTGACACTTGGGGAACTGAGATACAAACCTGAGTATCTGGGTCAGTGAAAGCAGCTTATGGAAAGTGACTGCAACAGATGCTGTGTTTCCAAGAGTGGTATGTAGATAGCTATAGTAGTTAATGACTTAATTATCTCAATTTAAAGTGTGGGTCTCCAAAGTATTTTTTAATCAGATGAACTTCTTCATCTTTGTATTCTTAACAAAGTGGAGTAGAGAGGAAAGTTGTGGGGACTTGATTCAATTGACAGATAGGTACAGGAGAAAGAAATTATAACCCCGGCAGGCCTTTACACTGAGTTCTGTAGTCCTTTTTTAAAATCCCTATTGTACATTCCAAAGACCTCTTCTAGACAGAAATATTCAGCACAGCATATATCGGCTTTCCAATGTGTGAACTCATAAATCAGTACTTAATATAATGTATACAAGTACAGTTTACTTCAGTTAGAATTACTTAAATGGGCAATTTCTGAAGTCTAGAATTATATTAAAGTTGCTGTTTATTTAGTATTCTCCTATACAGAGGAAATGGTATTACCTACAGTGTAAGTCATTGTGAGCAAAGTCAGAAAACAAGGCTCCAAGCTTGCAGTGTATGTCAGTTATTCTAATTTACCAGTAAAATTTAAAGATAGTCTTTCAATGTAATAATTCATACTTAAGCTCCATGCTTACTGATCAGGTTTCTTTGTATAGACCTCTAACTTTTTTGATGAATAAAATGTTTCTTAACACATAAATGTTGAAAATTGTCTCCTAGATTCTAATACTAACTCTACTGTACTTGTCTGAAATACTGAATATTATCATTGTATTTTTTTTAATTTTGAGAAAATGCATTTGGAAATAGTGCAGTTTGGATATTTTGGACCATGTCCTCAGAATGATATCAATCACTGAACTTCACTGTAACAGATTCTTAGATAACATAACCTGCTCTACAGTCATATAGCAATGGTCTGTTTGTTGAGCAATCATGTACATGTACCTAATCCAAGTAATTCTTGGACATAAGCATAACACAAGTAGTATTTGGATCATGAGATATAAATGTTAGATGTGCTGACACTTGTCTTCAAAGAGTAGATTTCCAAAGCGCATAAAAGCAGAAGGGGGAAAAAAAGTGGAGGTGTGAGAGTTCTTTTATCCTGAAGGGTGGGAGGGTGGAGTGTGTGGCAGCATACAGCATTTTTAGATACACCAATTATTTTCTTTTTCCTTTCTTACAGTTATTTTTTTGCTTAAATTCATATTTAAGTTGGAATTCTTCTGTCCACATGGTGATAAATAGCAGGTCATTCAATACAAATAGCAACTTTGCCTTAATGAAAACAAAAGTTAACAGAAATAGGAAAATCTCTGGACTGCAACAAATGTGTTCCTTCTCTTGTCTATAGAATACACCCACATACTAGAAAGTTCATAAAGTGAGAGCTGGAAGGCATCAATAATAATGTATTTTAGTTGCACAATTCACTGCAGACTGAATGTCACACACAGCTTCAGTTGTTTTCTGAAACCATTAAGCCTAGTCATAATCTGCATGTTGATGCCAGATCAATCAGACAACAGTGTAAGGACCACTTATGAAATTGGTCATACTACTCAGCTTCTCTAGAGATGCCTCACGTTTTCCCCCTGCAGAGCAAACTCTTGATGTGTCCAGATTTTACTGGCAAGTAAGCTGTTTTTTTCTCATGATTCTCAGAAATGGTTCATAACACATAATAGTGGTGAATGTAAACAATGGTCAAAGTGTAAATGGATTGTTCTTAAACAACAATCAAAATCGCCTGCAGGATGAAACCAAAGCACACTGGCTCTTAGGAATGTTTTCTTCGTTGTACCTGGTTGGTATTTTTGCTCGCAGCTCTTCAAAAGAGTACCAGAGATAAGTGGTAATGAGCTACTCATAGATAAAATAGCAATAAAAATAAACACTATGTAAGCCACAGGTGCCACAGGAGTTTTTGCTTTTGTACTCTGGTGTTGGGAGTTTATTTTTCCACTATAATATAGTACTGCAATTGGAATTGGTGTTACTACCACATCTGCATATTAAGTGCAGAAAGATCTATCTGAATAAAAAAGGAAAACTTTCCTTACACACATCTCAGTGATGACAAGTAGTTTTAAGATGGAAATTCGTGTCAGATACCCACTAAAGAGTTAAGGAACTCAGTCTTTCTCAATATTATGAAATTAAACCATCTGCTATGCTTAGAAGTCCATACAAGATCCTTTATTATCTAAACCCAGCATCTGTTGAAAGCATGCTGTATGTATATAGTTAAATCCAGGGGTTAAGAGGAACAGTAGCTGCTCTTTCAGCCCATAGACAGATAACAGTTGCTAAGATACCATATGGATTATGGCGCGTGGAAGGGTCTCTCTCTCCTACATCCTTGCTTGGGCTTTGGTACAGAGTGAAATAAATTTCACTCATAGTGGAAGGATTGAATAAATCCTTCCTTGATGAATCCTCACCTAAAATAGGGCCTAAGTCTGTTCACATAAATCATCTCTTCTAAAGTTCATTATTCTTTATCTTCCATATTAGAATAGGTCCTTTGTGTCTTGTGGCACTCACTTTGCCTTTCTTTTCCCCCACTGGCATTGAACCTTCTGTTTGTAACCATGTTGTTTTTCCTCCTGCTCTCAGCTTCAGATTTCCTTTCGCTTGTTGTACCCGGAAAGTGCAGATCTGTGAGAGATGCACCATCTGGAAGTGCCAGCATGTTGTTTTTTCTTTCAGTAGCATGTCTCACTGCAATTTCTGCCACTTGGTGTTTCCAGATGACAAGTGCCTTCCAAATTAACCCCCTTCTGTTCCCAAGGCATAAGTAAAGAGGAACTCCCTCCCAAGTCCTACACATGCTCTAGCACTTTCTTCTGAAGATAATTTTGGGAGGTATAATAGCTCCGTACTCAGAAGCTCTGACTCTTACTTGAGTGGCTGATGAAAGGAGATCCCATTATGTTTAGCTGTTTGGGTGAGAGGAATATTCTACTATCCTTGTCTGGGGAAAGGGAAGAAAAATAGCAGGTGGATGTTTTTCTGAAATCAGTTTCTTGGAGCCGTAAAAGCTAAATCACCATCATATAGTGGGGGGAAAAAAAACCTCAATTTTTATTTCTGGCAAAAAAATGATCTCTAGTCCAGTGATAATCATGGATTAGTAAATCCATTCTGTATTGCTTTCTTCTTTCCGAGTCAGACTTACCACTAACATGGACTAATCACTTGGGCTTTTTTCTGCTTACATTAAATGTCAGTCTAGTCTGTCTTGCAAGGAAATGGCAGATGGAATTGACCTTGTAACTTCTGTGTGTTACTCAACAGCCATTTGGTAGTCAGTAATAAAAAAGGGGTAAATTTTTCTCATTCCTGTCTATCTGAAGATTGGCCAAATAAGAGAAACTTCCTTGAGAAAGAACTGCATGATCATGATCTACATTTAGAGTTATGAGAATATGAATGAGGGAGAGAATGGAAAAGACCACCTTAAAATTCTTCATCATGGTGGAATATTACGCCCAGTTGCTTTCATCAAAATAGCATAATTGGTGCACACATCTGAGTAAATAGTGACAGTAACAAACTTTCTGTGAAGGGTGAATCTTCATTGTAGTGTATCAATTGTAGACAGATGATGATATTTCTAAGACTTCCATAGCACCTAAATATCCTTCAAGACAGATTATTTAATTCTTCTGGTACATCCAGTAGTAATATCAACAAAATTGGAAAAAAAATTAATTAGATGGTGCTGTTATTTAAAATCTGTGCTTCCATTCAGTACTATTATTACAGAGCTATATCAATTGATATTTCCCTTTAAAAATATCTCCTTTGCAGATCTTTGTCAATTGATACTTTCATAACATTATTTCTCCTTGCAGATCAGTTACTAATATTGATGTTTCTGCAATGCAATTTCTTAATACTTTCTTTATATTGAAACCTTCCAGTACATTAATTTGGAGTCAAAGCACCCCTCAGAACTATCAACAAACTATATATTGGTAATTTCTATTGATAAATAAGTTCTGGGAATGCAATTGATTCTACAGCTCCCAAGCAGCTGTGATAAGAACACAGTAAGGGAGAACTAGGACATAATAAGGATTAGCTCTGCAACAGCAAATAGCAACATCCCATGATGTCGCTATCCACATCACAATGCAATCGATGAATAAATATCAAAATAGCATCTGCTTGTATACATTAGCATAGTTTGGAAATGTATGATTCTATGTAATCAAAACACTGACTACACTTGACAGAGGCTACCAGGCCTAGCTGTGCATATCTTTTGCATTTTTGGGTAGCTGTATTCTTTTTTTCCTTCTGACACAACTATAAAACCACAGTCTAGTCAGTGCCTCAGGCCTTCCATTGATCGTGTATTCAGGGAAAACAGTTTTGTTCATCGTGAGTTGGTTCTTGCTCAAATTATGAGCACTTAATGGATTGGGACTAGTGTTTCACCTTTTCTGCTCCCTGCAGAATGAGAATTAGCCATTGATTCATGGTGAGGAACAGACATCAGGCCCACCAACTCTGGGAAGGTCCGTGATCTCTACAGGTAGGTTGCTGGGAGTTTCTAATAACCTCTTTCACAGTAATATTTACGAAACTGTAACAAGATCAGAATGTCATCAGGAGTTTCAGTTTAAGGTAGACTCACTTTATTTGTCTAACTTCATCTAATGTTTCTCCTGCCTTCAGGCTTTTTCTGCCCCCTTTAATGATTTTCTGTACTCTGGTAAAGCCTCAGTGGAGAAATTCCTGCACATAATTGATGAAACACCAGAGACTTTGGGTTTGTATCAATGAGATTATAGAATATAAACCTCAGTAATGAGGAGAAAGTGTGAGGATAGCAGATGAAGCTCCAGTTTTCACTGTTTGGTTTACCTGTGCATTTTTAACACTAAGACCAGAAAGAACTCCAAATAGGAACCTGGAGGGGAAAATAAAATTAAGAAAACAGAAAAGCTGGAGGTTTTTTCTGCTCACTTACAGCTCCTGTACTCTGACAGGTTGTTTTGCCTTCCTTCTTCAGTCATCTGAGATAGCCACTTAGCTAGCAATTGCTGTTGATATCTGTTAAGGTGTATCTCATAAAAAATGTGCTGGACATAATTCCAAATGAAATGGATCTTACTGTGGATCTACCTAGCAGGATATGAAGAGCCATTCAGATTTTGACAGTATTGCTCTGCCATATATGCCTTTTATGGTGGACAAAGCATTATTGCAGACTTATACTGCAAGGAAGACATTGACATAGAAAACGCTGACATCTTGCAGTGTATTTTGTGCTGCTGTTTTGGATAAGACAGATTACTGTCATGTATTGATGATTGTAGGTTTAAATGGTGCAGGAACTAAAATTTGTCCAGCAGGGAAGTGAAAATCAACAGTATAAGCAAGTTGTCATCTTTGGGCATCTTTTCTCTAAAATTGAAAAAAGAAAATAAATAAATAAAATATTTTATTAATGGCATGAACTGGCTTGTTGAAAGCGGTTGACAACATGAAGTTGGCAGTTGTTGGTTAACAAACTCACAGTACAGCTGCAAGTACATTCAGAAACCTTAGGTGCCAAAGGGAACAGACAAGGAGAAAGACTAAGAAAATACAAGTCCCCAGTAACTCCAGTTACCGGGGCTACTACTATGTCATCACCATCAAGAAAAGTGCAATGCTCACACTTTCAACATTTTGCAGAAAATTTTATTTCCTTAGGAATTAGACCAGATAATTGGGAGGAGGAGGGGAGTTTACTCTAGCTCAGGCACAGAAATAGGAAACTTAGTAATGGAAAAGACACCTTAGGTTGCCTTGTCATTCTCCTTGACAAGGCACTATGATTATTACAATACAGCTAAACATTTGCCTAAGTTCTTTTAAATCTCCTGTAACTCTACATTGCTCCAAGAACAGTGTATATTTGTAAATCTCTTTCTCTCTCTCCATTTTTCAGCCTGGAGAAGAGAAGGCTCCAGGGAGACTTTATAGCAGCCTTCCAGTACATGAAGTGGGTCTACAGGAAAACTGGAGAGGGACTTTTTGCAAGGGCATGTAGTAATAGGACAAGGGAGAATGGTTTCAAACTGAAAGAGAGTAGATTTAGATTGGATATTAGGAAGAAATCCTTTCCTGTGAGGGTGGTGAGACACTGGCACAGGTTGACCATAGAAGCTGTGGATGCCTCTCCCTGGCAATGTTCAAGGCCGGGCTGGATGGGGTTTGGAGCAGCTTGGTCTAGTAGGAGGTGTCCCTGCGTATGGCAGGGGGGTTGTAACTGTATGATCTTTAAGGTCCCTTCCAACCCAAGCCATTCTGTGATTCTGCATTTCTCTGTCAGATTTTATATGAAGGCTAATAACACAAAATGTGTCCCTGAGTTCTGAATTCCTATCTCAAATATCTTTAATACAGATGTTTCATGCATTTTTTCAAGTTTTGCCACCTGTGCTAAACAAAGCAGCACTTAACATGTATAAAAACAAGAGACAAAGAAAACTTATTAAATTGAGTTGATGTTATTTCAACATTGTTTAGTTCGTATTCTGTTCAGAGCCTATCTCTATCAGAGATTCAACCCAACCGTTATCTAGCACAATACCTGTCACAAGACTAATTGTTCATTCACTTAAGATTGGAAGTGTTTTGTTTGTTCTTACTGAGCACATCTGAAATTTGAATAACTTATGCAAAGCACTGTAGTCTTTAAACTCTATCTGGATTATTGAAAATTATTTGAACAAATAGCTCAAGTTGCTTATTTGTGAGTTTTTTACGTTTATACTGTAACACTTGTCACATTCAGAATCCAAACATCTTTTTCCCAGATCACCTATTTTATAATTACATATTTCCAACAACGGTAAAAGTTTCTTTTGATTTAGAAGAGGAATTTGATGAATTTATAGGAAATGCATAGAGACACCAAATCAACCACCTGTGGAACTGAAGTTTGTTTTCTTTTGTGCATGCAGATTAAAATGCTGAGTTTAGACAGCTGTGCCCATGGTGATCTGTCTGGAGTAGTGTAAGAAACTGAATTGCAACAACTCTATTTCCATCTTCATGTTATTTACATATTCCCTTTTCTTATCAGATCAATCTTAGCAAATTATTTTTGTATCTCTTTTACTATATAAGAGGAAGAGAAATCAGCTTACAACTGATGAAGTTTCCAACAGGTGTATGGGTCAAAGGAATAGAATATGCTGTTTCCATTGCAGCACTGTTAAAAAGAAATAATTTTGCAGGTATGATTTTTCAGCCTTATGCTAATATAATGTAATAGAGTAAAAAGAAAAAACAGTATGGCAAGATGGACTATTTATGTTGACTTCGTCATCCCAACAAGAATCTGCAGTTCAATTCTCATTTACAGTGAAATGTAAAGATTTTAGAATCTGTATTTAATCATGAACTTGACTTGCTACAAAGAGAGGGAAATCTATAAAGCATGGAAAGGGTGAGTGTATTTGTAGTCTTGATGCATATATTCTGTTTCACTTTCAAGTTTTTTTAAGTTCGACAGAGTTAAAAAATCACATTTATTAACTGTTAAAACATTAAGCTTTTTAGTGTTGCTCAGCAACCTCATAGAGTATAAAATAGCTTAGCTCTCCAAACAGCTGTAGCTGCAAAGCTCCAACAGAATTCTGAAGGTTAATATCTTTGGTCACCTTACAAGGGGGAAAGCACAGAAACCAGATGACTTGTGTAAGATCACCGGGTTGTATCTGGCTTCAGGGACATTGACATTGACTAGTCTATTTTTACTTTGTATTTTAATCTCTGTCTGCAAGTATCAAGGGAAAAAGGCCGAGTGTACCAACTGGAGATGACGGCTAAATCCAGTCAAATTCAGCTACTGTCTCTCTGTGTCCTTAAGCTTTGTTTTGAATTAGGCAGTACATGCATTATGTCAGAGATTAGAAATCAGACAGCAGTGAAACAGTATGTTCTGGGACAGCTCTAGCAACACAGATATCCCTTTTTTTCATTCTCTGGCAAACATCCAGTTATTCTTTAGAGCCCTGAAAGCCAGGTTTCGGAGCCAGAAAGGAGGACTTAAAGATGTTAAGTAAAATGCATCCCAAGCTTATGATTTCACATCTTGAGACAACGTGTGCTAAAGCTAAATCAAATCAGAGTGGAATAAAATAGCAATTTTTGTAACTGTCTTCTCATTCAGGTAGAAGAAAAGTGCTGAAATTATTTGGAAAAAAACCTTCACATTGCTGAAGAGAACATACTTTACTTTAGATGCAAACAAGTTACCATGCAAGGTACCTGTAACTTACACTTCACAGGTTTGATTCGCCAAACAAAAATATTTGATTTGCTTTGAAGAGGACACTACCTTTCTAGGTAGTATTTATTTGTCTAATTTAAGTTTACCATGCTTCTGCTTATTTGAGTGTGCATGCCTACTTGTATTAATTATTTGTAAATTGCTGCAGTTTGTCTGGAACATGTAGTTACTTTAGGGTTTACAAGCAGAAAGCAAGTGTGCTGCATATTTTCTAAATCGAGTGCATAGCATTATAGAGAATGCAATTTCCAAACTTGAGTCTGAAAAATTATTTGCCGTTTCCTGAACTGAAAATATTAAATAGGTCATACCTATATCAGGCTCTACTGACATCAGCCAACATTAAATTACTTGTTTTAATTTTTATATAGACTTTCTGGAGGTGAAATCAGGGTCAAAAAACTAATGTACCTTCTTTTTAGTTCTGAAAACATTATGTTGGGAGGCACATCTAGAAAATTAACAGTATTTTATATGAAGAGCTTAAGACAGTATGACCTGCATATGTTTTAAAGAGACAAAAGAAAAAAAATATTTATTTTTTTTATTATTCTGTATACATTTACTGAGGAAGCACTTACCTAGAAAAAAAAACTTGTTTAGAAAAGTTGCACACCAGTTAAATTAGTATTAAATGCACTAGACAAAATGGAATTAACATAAAACTTATGTTTCAGCTTCTCTGTCACCCTCCCAAGTCTGGGGTTTTTTTGAGTATGTCAAGACACCTCTGCTGGTCACTTCATCATCCTCCAAACAATTGTAGGTTTCAAGTTTTTAGGGTTTTTTTACTCTTCTAGAAATACAGGATAGTTTTTTTTAAAAAAATAGGCAGCAATACAGGGAAAGGTGATCAAGGTCCATTCCTGTGCTCAAGACTGATATTTAGAACTCTGGCAGATGTTTGTTTCACAAAATTACATATTTGTTTTAGCAACTTCTGTGTTTGTTTTTTGGGGTTTTGTTTGTTTGTTTGTTTTTAACAGAGGGTTGAGATTCCACACCTTCACACATGAACAACATTGCCAGTGTTCATCTATCCTGATTATCATTTTTTCCTGAATGTGCACTCTTATTCTTCCTTATTGTAATTTATGAACACTGCTACTTCTCTTTAACTTGTGTGGATTAAAAAATCATGTTTTAATTTATTTTTTTTTCTTAATGTCAGATTTAGGTATTTTTTTTCCTCTACATTAACAGAACTACTGTTTCAGTACTTCCTTAAGATTAATAAATGGTTATTTTCTAGATCTCAAATAATTCTTATTGTCTCCTCTTTCCAGATGATTAACTTGTCTTTTCACAGGATGTTAAGTGTGCTGAATAAAGTAAAAGGATTGCTTTAAGTGACTTGCATGAAGTCTTACTGATCTAGTAAGATACTACCCCGTTTAAAAAAAATAATGGGGTAATGTTGATTTTTACTCAGTTTGTGGCTTGATGTAAACCCAGATTTTATTCAGTGCTGCTTAACTGTTCATTACTGGTGCTCTGCATAGCAGTTTGTTCCTACCTAAATTCAATACTTCATACTTTTCTGTATAATATTGTACCTTATTGATTTATGTCTGTGTCTTCAATTTATCAAGATCATCTTGACCTCTGAGGTTTTTGCGATACTGTATCATCTTATGTTTCAGGAGTAAGTGGTGTATTATTTTTTTCATACTTGTTTAAAGTATTCTACATACCCCTCATTCCAGTGCTTATAGGTGCTCTTGAAAATGTGTCCAATACATGAAGTTGCTCACTGGGGAATATTTCATATTTGACAAATGTGCTGCAATTTTGCAGTCCTCTGTTGATGTGTAGGTGATATTTTGCACAGTGGATTCTATAATGTAGCTTCCAATGATTTGTAGTCTGTTTCTTTACTGATCAATTTTGGCTTTTCTGTATTCATGGAAGTGCGTGCTCAAAAGTTTTCAGGATTTCTTTTTCAGCCTGAACACAGTTCAGTCAGCCCTTAAGTACATCACTGATTTATCGTCTTGCAGAAACATAATTCCCAAAGGATTTTATGATTTATCAACAAAGTCTTAAAATTCTTTTTTGATGTTTCTAGTGTCAGGTCCTAAAAATTTTCTGGGAAATGTTCCAATGTCATTATATATTCTTCAGAAACCCCCCCAAAACCTAAGCTGATGTAGTTACGATAAACTAGAATATGTTCCTGCACGTGTAAATGCAGCTATGAATTTTTGTAAGAATCCTCCTAACAATTCTTCTTTCCTCACTATTTCAACCTTTTCAAACTTTTGCTAGTTTTTCCCATTGAATATACATACTACATGGCTGACTATCATATTCAGCTGTCCTGCCTTGAGCATGCAGTAGTGTCAATGTTGGAATTAGACAACCTCTAATTAGAAAGCTGAACATTTTCATATCATGTCAGCAATTCATTAAAGAAATACTGCATTTACAGCTACATTTCCAAAGATCTAGGACATAGTATTTAGACAATCCTAAACCGTATTTCACCAAAAAGGGAGATGGATGTGCATAGCTTTATTTTTTACTACAAAAAAATTATGCTTAAAAAGCAGCCAAGCGTCATAGCCGTCAACAGAAATACTTGATTTGAAATGAAAATGAGGACACTTCTTTGTTTTAAAATCTATCCATCTCTTCTAAAATGCACATAAATATGTTTTAAGAATAGAAGTAATGCATATGGAGCAGACTATAATATCTTTAACTGTGAATTTCAATATTTTAATGATTTTATAAAAACATTGTCTTCGTCACAAATTTTATCTTTACGTCTACAGTGTAATATATCTGACTGGCCAATGGATATTTACTGATGGATGGATGGACAGACTGATATTTATTTGTGTGTTTCTTAATTCTTAGTTATTCTCTATGGTTTATTTTTAGGGCCAATTAAGGATTGGCCAACATGATAGTTGATTTGAGAGGCATGGACATAGTTTTGCTAGAGAAAGGTGGAGATTTACTTCTTCAGTTCAATGATATATGCAGGTCATGACATTTTAATGCAGGATGAACAAGAATATCAATTTTGCAGGTGATTAGTTGTTTGTATTCATAAGAAGGATTCATAGTTGGGAGATATATAGTGGAATAACTGGCAGCTTGGTAGAAGGGAGTACTGTGTTGAAAATAAGTTACATTGGCAGAGTTATTTTCAGGAATCTACCTAGAAATATATTTCCTATCTTTTAAGCTAGTTGTGATGTGTTGGGATAATAATGCATTACGTAGGTGGAGTCTCTGGTTCTAAAAACAAGTAAGACAGGAATAAAGAAACAATGTATGTTTTCCATGTATAAAAGGACATAAGAAGGAAATCACCTATTTCAAGCTTTCATTATTTTCTTTAAAAATCTTTGATAATGATCTCTTGCTGTTTAAAGTTCCTTGAAGTTTTGTTTCAATTATTTTTTTCTATATTTTCATAATCTTCTATCGAGGCTTCATTTATGTGAGGAGACAAATGCAACCAACATTGCAAATACAAATCTCATTATGCCATCCCAGTGGTGTTCAGCACTGGAGGATACAGACAACTGATAATCATTGTGCATTCCTACTGATTCATAATGAATTAAAACTCTTGAAGTCAATTAAAATAATCAAAAGACTTCTAATACATATTTCTTTAATGTTGAATGACAGATAACTTAGGTAGTTCAGAAGAGTTGTCCTTGATATTGATTAAGCTTGAAAGGTTGTATTGGAGTGGCAGAAATCCCACTCATATACCAAAAATCTCTGAAATGTCCTACTCAACCTTACACTTCTGATCTTTTTCAGTGTGATGATTACCTAGGTAGTAGTTCATAAGGAAGTTTTATGTCATGGTAGCTTTGTTGTGCTGTCTGTGCAGGGTTTGCTGGTGGTAGTTAATGTACCCAAAGGCAGTCTTTTGACAAAATCTTTCCAAAAGAAATCAAGTTTGGATATGGACAGACACTTTACATCACTCACTGGAGGAGGAATGCCATCTTAGCTCTCCTGCTTTTCCACTTCCAGCTGTAATTCCTTACTCTTTCTGCAGCTGAAAGCCCACCTGACATTTGTGACAGAGTCAGTTCTGTGTATGCTGCAAGCACCCCAGCTGCAGGGAACAGATCTCAGCCATACCCACTAATTGCAATGTGGCTTAGGGCTGTCAGCCACCTGAGGGCCCATTCAACCTGGACAAAATTCATCAGCCCTCAGGTATTTTAAAAGAAAGTAAAACTTTTTTCAGGGGTGGTGGGGCTAGGGTGTGTGGAAAGGAAGTGGACAGTGAGAATGAAACCATGATGTGGTGAGCAGTTTAACATACAGTGAGAGAAGTAATGGCCACTAGAGCTGACTCCTGATTCCAAGCTGAGTTTCAAAATCTGCTCAGTCCTGATTAAAATTTGCCTTTTTAAAAGCTTAAATCCTTTCAAATTAGGCAATTAAACCCAAGGTGCTAGAGAGCTCCAGGGGCTCAAACCAGTCTCCTAAGTACTTGCTCATTTTCAGGATTTTGGAATACAATTTTGAAAATTGATTTTGTGCCAGGACAGAAGAAGGCTGTAAAGAAGGCACAGTTTATAAACTCTCATGTTGTATTCTGATTTATTATGATGATAGTTTTCAATTCTAAGTTTTCATGTTTTCATGTATTAAGCATAATACTGTGTCCAATTTATGAAAATCAAAAGAATTCTGCAGCTGAAAGAGCCAAATAGGAACACAAAATTTTGATAATAAAGCTGAGTAGTATAGACAATATAATCTCTTGATTGTATAGAAAATTGATTGCAATATACCTTGACAGTATGTATATGACAGTATCTCGGGAAGGTTGACGTAAATATGTGAGTTTATTCTTTTGACTGGGAGAGGCCTCACCAAATAACCCAAAGAATGTAGTCTGAAGTTCAACTGTTATATCTATAATACTCAGCCTTCCTTTAACAAAGTGTTTGTTTTCCTGTCCACCCAGCTGTTATTTTGCTATTTTTGCATTCTGTCAAAAATAAAAAATGTAATACATTTAATAAAGCAAAACAACCTTAAAAAATTTGGCAAACAAATGTGGCTTGTAGCAAATAATTTGATCCTGTTTTGTTCAACATCAAAATCAATTGGTACCCTGAGTACATTTAAAAGCTACCACACCTCCTGAGAAATGGAATGGGAGGAGGAAGAAGGTAGTGCTGGAGAATTTTAAGAATTCTATTTATATTCATCTTAATATGCATGTTGTTTGTGGTGCGTAGACCATATCACATAACAGCAAATAATTAGAAAGAGCCCAGCTCACTGCAAGCATTGCAAATAGGAATTATAGTTAACTTTCATCTAGATGGGAAAAGCAGAAACAATAGGACACAAAGCAAATGTTTTCAGGAGAATCAACATCTACATAAGGAGAATCAAGGAGTTTTCTTTCCTTCACTGTGGCATCATCCTGTTGTGCGTGATATGTATATGGGGGTGTGTGTGTGTATATAATATATGGTATATTTTGTAGTTTCTCATTACTTTTATCCTCTGCTTCTTTAACAACACATCCAAAAGAGGGAATGGTTGCCATGCTGAATGGGATCCATAGCCATGGGAGGCAGTTGGTTGGAGCACACTGAAGAAAAGGAACAACCCATTGAAAGCTATGTATTACCACAGGCTCTCCATCTGAGGTTATAAATGAAGCCAAGCTGGGTGAGAGACTGCTTTATCTCAGTGGTGCCCTAAGAACTTAATGAATCATTGCTGGCCCAACTGCGCAGTCAGCAAGAGTAAGTATCCGCAGATGTCATTAAGAGTTTTTTAGATTAGTCAAGAGATTATATGCTCTGCTGGCTTCCTTATAAAATGGTTAGGGCACAGTCTTTCAAAATTAAATTTTCATATTGACTGCTTGTTTTCTTGAAAATGGTTACACATCACCTTAAGGTCCATCAAGTTGTTAGACTTTTAGAGTCTGTCCAGACTACAGGGCAAATATTGATCAGGAGAATTGTAGGTATATTGCCACCAAGACATTTTTATAGTCATCTTCTATAGCTTATCTTCTAGTGACTGGAGTGAATTGTAGGGGACAGTCAGGGACCTGTAGATGTCCATGCAGATTTATTTCCTTACTTTTTGTTAAAATAAGAGGTCTTTAAAGGACAGTTTGCATGATCATGCCTGAGAATATTTCATGCTATCCTTAGTAACCTGGGGATAAACCGTAGGCAGATTGTATGTGTTCTCTTGACATTGAAATAAATTTTCAGTTCTGCTGAAATTCACAGTACTGAGATATATTGTACTGCAGATATTTGGGTAGTGTGATAATCGGGTTTGGATTAAAACGTGTGACATACTTTAAGTTTTTAGAAAGAGTTATAACTTGGAAAACAGTGCAAAGGGGGATGCTGTTGAGATACAGGAGGTACAGCTCTGCTGACAGAGAAGAAATATAAATAGAGACAGAAAGTAAGGGAGTTTTCTTGCTAAATAGTGAGGCATAAAACAGTTCAATGTCCATGCAGCCAATTCACTGCCAAAACTGCCACAAGAGACTGCTGCTGTAGCAGAGTATGGCAAAAAGGGGAGCATGGGGTTTGAGCTTTAATCTCCTCTCAATTCTAGTAACTCAACCACGCTTAGATATTGCCTTTCCCGAGACAAGGAGTACAAATACCATCTGATGGAAACAGCTAAACCTCACCTGCAGTGGGCATTCCTCCTGATGTTACACACTCTATTTTACCCTCTTCAAAATCCACAAGATTACTCAGTACCTAAAATCATGTGTATGCATAAGCTACAGGAGTTTGCTGCTCTGCTGTTTGTTTGGAGATGAATGAGCCTGATAACAGAGTGCTGCCTGGCTCTGAAACCTGTGCAGCCGGCTGTGCTCCTGTGCCTCTCCTTTCCACACATCCCTTTCCCCGGCTCATCATCCCAAAACAGCTCAGGCAGTTACACACCTGCCTGAGGCATGGCCCCTGACTAAACAGCATGTAAGCTAAGCAGACAAGTGGAAAGAAGGTGAAGGTGACAATTTTTATGTTTAAGCAGCTCTGTGTTACTGTGGAGTGACTGAGGAGGAGAAAGATGCCTTTTTCCTGAGGAAACTCCCGAGTGCTGGTGAGGGGCAGAGCAGGCCAGGGGCCAGCATGCAGCCAGCTGAGGGGCAGGTGCAAAGCGTAACAAAGAATGACTGTGTGCACATGCAGGTGTGTCCAAAGGGCTCCTTGGCACCTGAAAGTGTTTTCTGCTAATTGGGGAAATAACTGGGTTGCCAGTGAGGAGCTCCAGACCTGGAGACCAAGCTGCAAGTGCATGGTGAGTAGAGTTGTG
Organism: Aegotheles bennettii; assembly: GCA_013398125.1. Classification (NCBI taxonomy): domain Eukaryota; kingdom Metazoa; phylum Chordata; class Aves; order Caprimulgiformes; family Aegothelidae; genus Aegotheles; species Aegotheles bennettii. The sequence goes on along the minus strand of VZRW01001045.1, from coordinate 1,385,542 downwards.
TATAAATATAAACCCCCTTCTAGCTGGACTTCCCTGGTTGCCCTGAGTTTCTTTCTGAAATATTCTAGTTTATGCTGCCACTCCGCTGGGCTTTCCAGAGATAGAAAGTGACTTTGTGGGGGGGTTCGTGGTGGGAGGAGGCTTCCCCTCAGGGTGCTGAGGCAGCTGGGGTCGCCTCAGGCCCCGGCACTCAGGGACACAGGCAGAGGCCTCCAGCTTTTCAAGCTTCTCCCCTGTGTTCTGAGTTTGTGTTCAAATCGGTGCTGTGTTTTCAGAGTTATTGGAAGTGTTGGGTGTTTTTCTAAGTTGTCTTGAAAGGTTCCTTTTTATGGGTAGACAAGCATTTATGTGCTACAGTAAAATCTGAAAGGGCTCTTCACTAAATGTGCTCGTGTGACAAACAGCTTACAGGAGGGATGAAGGAAACCACAGATGTTGCCTTGTTAAAAATTATTGGGATAAAAGTACCAAATAAGATCTGGTTATAAACAAATTTGATTGGAAATGGTAGTTTCACAATAATAAACAATTAATAAGAAGTAAATTCCTTTCAAGACTGTTTCTCTGTCTCAAAATGGACAGTAACATGCTTTTTATAGTATAAAAAGTACTGCAGGGTTACTTTTGGTATTGAAAATCTATTGGTAATCTAATGTTAATGCTCAGAACTTAAATTCCTCATGTTTTTTTTTCTGAATAATTTCTGATTAAAAAGTAGTAATATGCTGTCTAACGCTGAACTTTAAAAATTATGAAAACTAAATCAGTGATTGTTTGAAATCCAGTTATGGTACCTGCTTAAAATTAAAGTCTTAGCCCATCTCGCCTATTGCCAAAATATACGGATCAGACAATGCAATAGTAGAATAAATTGCTTGATAGTGCCTGGATGGCTTGGGAGGTGAAATACAAAATAATAAGGAAGATGGTTTTCTTTTTTCCCTTTGACATCCAGAGATAACAGGCATTTGCACTAACATTCACATGACTCTGTGATTCCACATAACCAACAAGTGGAATTTGTACTTATTCCATTGAATCTAACTGTACAGCTATACACACTTTATTCAAGCACAAGTTTCATTTTAGGATGCTTAATTTTCAGTTAAGAATTGTATTTTAAGCTTGTCAAGGGTGATCTAAATGGGGAACTTCTACTTTAAGTATACTTTGTATTTCATGAAAGGTTTGTCCTGCACATAGAAAACTGTATCATCTAAGCATTTTTTTAGTGAATAAAACCAGATTAGAGCAACATATTGAGAAGTAGCTGTTTGTTAATCTGCTGTGCTATTGTATTCTTATATGGGATGAGTCATAAGCTATTGAGGAGAAATCACAAATTATTTCACTTTATTAAAATATTAGAAGCTAATTTATTCTACTGTTATTTGGCTGCAGATTCAAAAAAGTCCTTCAGAAAGCCATGTTTTTCATTTTCTTCCTGACTTGTCAAGGTGTCATTAACATAAGAGCAATGATAGCCATGCTGAGAGGAAGATTTTGATTGCTTTTAGTTAGATAAAAAATGTGGAAACTCACAATTCACAGTCATTTACATTTTGGTATCTTTTATGTTTTCCTCTGTGACTTTTAGGTAAACACAAATCCTTGCTTTTTAAAAATATTTTTAAATGTTTAAGTTGTAAAGTTTCAAAGAAAAAAGTAGACATATTTAGATGAGTGAGATTAAAAGATGTAATAATCTTCCAGCAAGTTACGACTCTGCTACGTAAGTTTTTGTTCTACAGATGCAGAAAGTTACATAGCATCCCATAATCTATGAACATAAAGTCACATGAGTCATCACTGGAAAGATTTCTTTCCAGTACACTTAATTTGTGTGTCTCTGTGTTCTTTCAGTTAGTCTCTAATCCTTGGTCTTGATGCATTTTCCCATTTTCTTTGTCTGCCCTGAAGAAATCTGTGGTTTAAGTTTCTGAATTTCCATACTAGGCTGACTTTTTGGGGTATTTCAGAAGGTGTCTCAGATTGCATTACACGTTATTTTATGTTCCACTCTTCATGGAAATCTAACCCTGTCCAACCCTGAAGTAGGTTGTAGACACTTGTTTAAATTACAGTGATGTGGGTCCTCTTGTGAATTTTCTTCCATTTCAGCACTCAAGTGTTTCCACTAACATGAAGTATGGTCTGGGTTGGTCTTTTTCCAAATAAGGTATTTTTAAAATAATATTTCCAAGTTTTTAGTAAATGTTGATTCCTAATTCCTCGAAGTTTAATAACATAGAGGATGTATGCAGGTTTTATTAATTTATTTCACTGAAGATTTTCAGAGAATAAATGCAAGTTTGATCTGGAGAAGAAAAAATTAGAAACTCAGAGCGACTTTGTAACATTTTAAGGTGATAATTTGCAAATCTTTGGCTTCCACTAAGCTTTATTTACTTCTTTTTGCAATTGCTGAGTTTCAAAATATTTGCAATTATTCTTTATTGGTCAGGGACGTGTCATAGTGCATGGTGGCAATATGCTTGTTATGACTTTAACAGTGTTGTGAAGACAGGCAAACTAGAAAGGGCAAATTTTCAACTCCACAAAGTGTAAAGTTTATGAAATTTTATTGGAAAAGATTGGGATCCAAGGGAGACTTGGAAAATAATTGAGCTTTTTGACCTGAAAGGACTATTGCATGAGGCTGAATTCTTCCATATATGATATAAAAAATAAGGCTATTCAAATGTAATACTTCTATACTACCTTTTCAAGGAGGAATAAGTAAAGGTTTAATAGGTGAATTTTCCTGTAATCTTTTAAAATCATTGAGGATTCATGATCTTTCATAAAATGCATATGGAAAAGGATTAAGCTTTGCTAGTGTCTGAAGTAAAAGACTCCTTTAGAAGACCTTAAATACTGGGTTTTTGCCAGGTTTTTTAGATAGTATCTATTTTGTGCATGGAAATAGTAGACTGAACATTAACTATTTCAAAAAGTTTTACCTTGAAGCAGCATCAGTCAAGCTTAAATCAGTTGTATTATTAGTGCTATTTAAATATATATGAAAATATTTGCAATAGGAGTAGTTAATTTTTTAGTTGTATGTCCAGTCTTTGTCACTGATAGTGTGTGGAAAATGTTTTACTCTCACTGCAGTTTACCAAGGTAACCTTAGCTTACAGAACTATTTAAACTGAGAAGTAACATGATGAATCATGGTCTGCTATGCTATTAAAGATATACTATTAGCTTGCCTTATTGCTAGTAAATTCTATCAAAAATAGTTGCTGTAGTTTCAAAGAATGGAATGGAATGAGAAGATTATGCATGAGGTTTATACAGTAATAAAGTTCTTTTATCCTTAATTTTACTTTTTTTTGCTATTTTTCCTTTCAAAATGCTTAACTTTTTTAGTTGTTTGTATAAGACAAAATACCAAAGAAGGGGTCTATATGTGTTTGTTCAATAAATATCTGCTTTCAGCCAAAATCTGGAAAGAATTATATATATTTAATAAGAGCCAAAAATTTTCTAAGAAATATTAGTAGATAAGTAGTTTAGAAGTTGCCCTGAGAGCGATTTTGTTTATGTTCCTTATTGTTTGATGCAGAAGTCTTCTTGCTACTTGTGGTTTGTGATGTAGAAAGTAAAGTCTTCAAAGGAAAACAAAGGCCAAAGCAATAAAAATGTACTTTGTGACACAAAATCACAGGTACTATGGTCAGGTCATGGTGGATAGTTCTGGCTACAAGAGGAGCTAAAGAATCAGAGGAATGACAAAAATACCCCATCCAAAATCATGAAATCTTGAACAAAAACAAGTGATGTGAAATAAAATTGTAGCATTCTAAGTCTTTAATCATCAAGGTTAGGTCTGCAACCTTTGCGTGGAGCAAACAAATCTGGCACTGTGGAAATTCTTGCTTTGACAGCCAAGACAGGGGCATCGGTTTAGTGGTCTAATCATTAGTAACTTCAACTGCCAACAAGAGTGAGAGAGACTGAGAGTCTTTGAATTTATTACATCTTTGTTTAAGAAAGACAATGATAGGGAGGGGCATAAAGCTTCTAGCAATAATTCTGACTGGAAAATTATGAAATGGGTCAAGGACAAAGGGGTAAAGTAGTGTGGCAGCCAAAATTACTGCAGCTCTAAGCAAGAAAGGATGTATTATGTATGTAGTTCAATGTGTGTTAATGTGTTTATTTAATCACATATATTTGTAATTAATTCACTGTATTTGCAAGTGCATTTCTTATGCTTAGAACTGTTTGACAGTCAGTCTGCTCATTTTTGTTAATGTAACTGTCTCCTAATTGTCATATGATGAACAGTAGCTTTGATTAATGAGCAGTTCAGATGGGCTGGGACTCATTACTCAGTAACCTGTCTAGTCTACATCGGTCTTACAGAATAACTATGCAATATAACTTGGGATATATTCTAAATAGAAGTAGCATAATGAGATAGTGTAACATATTCCACATCGTGGAACAGACCAAGCTATTTGAAGCTGTGAGAGTCTGAATTAGAATGTCTCCTTTCCTCTCCCCCTTCTTCTTTAAACTTAAGTGGGGGTGTTTTGTATACTAGCTGTATCACACGCAGAGTATCTCTTTCTTGATCTTTTTCTTTCCTGATGTATTTATTCAGGATGCAGAAACTGCCTGCGAGTGACTTGCATTTTGTAAAACCTCTCCAGTTTTCTCTTCTATTTATCCAGCTATTCAAGCTTGAGAAATGGTTGGTGACTTGAGGAATTATTTTAGCCTGGTCTAGATGATGCATTGGGGCTTGAAATCATGAATCTAAACTAATCTCAACTTTTTGTGACTTTCTTTGAATTAACTGGCATGTCGTTGTATGTTATTGTCTGATTAATAGTAAAAAATGGTTAGTGAATTCTTCAGTAATGCACTGTAAGCAAACCCAAGAAAAAATAATGAAGAATGAAATCATAGCACATTTTGCATTTTATAGAAAGATTTACTTATGTTGGAGCAGTAAGATATGGTTTCTGGAAAACTTCCATTAAAATAAGTTAAATTAGATTTTAGAAAGAAATCATCAAGCAGGACTTTTACAAGGCCATTCTTTAGGCTGTTACGTCTGAATGTCATGGCAAATGAGAAAGGGGAGACTGTCTTATTTACCTTCAATGGGAAAATAAATCAAAATTTTTAGGAAACAAATATAAAACCTGCATTTGAACTGCAAAAAAATCCAATTCGGCTCTAATTGATCAGATACTTGATGACCTAGTTTTAAACTAACACACTGCTGTGCCCAAAGAAATCTAAGTCTGTAAAATTAATTAGCAGGGCTGACTAACGCTTTTCTTTGACTTTAAACTTGAGGCCATTTGTATTGAAGAATGTCTACAGAAGGGGGAAATGTTACTACTCTTTGTTATGACAGGCATAAACAAAATTCACTATTTAAATAAAACAGCTTTTAAAACTTGATGTCAAGCAAAAAATGTATGTGATGGGCCAGGTCCAGATGAACACAGTAAATGGAGAGGGTAAATGTAGTAAATACCAATTTAGTAATTATTGTAAAGGCAAAATACTGTATTTCAGCATGTTGTGACTTATTGGAGAAGGAAAAGTAGAAAGAATAAAGAGTTTTACAAATTTAAAAAATTGTTAGAAATTCAAGACATCACCTGAATTTTTATTTTTATAAGTGGCACACATATTTTAAGAGCATTTAGACTCATAAAGGATAAATACTTTCTTGAAATAGTTTGGAAGTGTGGGATGTTGTTTGAATGTTTCGAGTCAAATCTAAAGCATCTATGAAATAAAAAATTCAGTGTGGAATTATAACAAACATTCACAGGTATCCAAACTCATGAAATCTGTGGAAAGACTATTACTATTTTTATATATAATTTTGTTTTAAGAGAACACAGTAGGGTCTATTGAGACCACCTACAGTAGTCATTATTTTATATCAGAATTTTACTTTTGAGTCAAATATCATGACCCTCCCTGTTTACTGCACTTTGATTCACATTGCAGAGCATGACCTGGGCTTCCTTCAGCTGTGGCAAAACCAAAAGATATGCTCCAGCAGGACATCCATACTACTATAGTCACTAATAGGGCACAAGACTTGAGCTACTTAGAATAAAATGGGAAAAAGCCATGTCATTCATTGTTTCAGACTATAGATTTTAGGGATCTGGTTCAGTGGTGGACTTGGCAGTGGCAGTTTAACAGTCGGACTTGATGATCTTAAAGATCTTTTCCAACTGAAACGATTCTATGATTTTCTTCTGCTGTTCTAGACATAGATGTTTTGTTCTGTTGTCTATTTGTTATTCTGACATTTGCATGGACTGGCATTTTGCGTCCAGAATAATGACTTTCGCAGACTTTGGTTTTAGAAAATCCTGATGTTTTGTTGCAAAATTGGATACCTCTGAAATCACTGTAAAGCAGAACCTCATCAGGTAGGGTATGCTAGTAAGGGGTGTGACAGAAGGCATTGCCCCCTGACATACGTATCAGAGCTCCTGCACAGGCCTGAAGTGTTGACTTTTTCTACCAAAGTGTCCCCTTCCCTGCCCACAACTGTTAATGATTCCAGGGTGAAACAATCACCCTCTGGACATAGGCAATCCAGTGTTTGATGCAATTATTCCCAATATTGTGGATAACTTTCTTATAGACATATTTCAAGACTGGATTTCATTTTTGAAACACTTTTGATACCAAATGCATTTTTTGTCACTTATACAAATACCAAAGAGTGGGAATCCAACCTCTAGATTGATACTGATCTGCACTGTGTAGACTGTGTGCACTGTGTACTGCTACAACATGAGATCTGAACTTGACAGAGAAATAAATAAAGTAAAATACATAGCATGACATAGAAAACAGATGAAGCTATGATTTACTTTTAATTTTATTTATGTTAAAAAAAAAAATCCTAAAGTTGCCCAAACCCAGACAGTTTGTTTTGTTGAAAAGTGGAATAAATTGAAATAAATAGGTGCATGGGAAAAAACACCTCCCAAGGCAGTAACATTGAAAAACAAGAAAAATCTCTCCTAGGAGCAAGAAAGGTGACCTGCAATGCTTTTGTATTGATCTTGGTTAAGTTTTTAAACTTGTGATCATAGCTACAGCAGTGAAGATCGTTTTCAAATTGACCCAAAACTCTTGGAAAAGAAGCAGAAGATTAGACCATCACTCATCTTTAATAGCAGGGAAACAATAAGTTGAGTTTGATTTCTCTAAAGCCATACATTTATTTTTTTGTGTTTTATTGTAAGCTTTAATATTTTAACTTTCAGTTTACACCTATAATCTGGAAAACTGTTTTGGCTAGTACTTTTATTACACTAAGTGAGATAAAAAGGCTGTTAGCGTACACTCAAAAGAAAACATCCACTGTGGTGAAGGCATATCCTGAACTACATGAAACAAAAAGATTAAAGTTGACATAATAAATACAGTTCACAATGCTGATGAGGGACCTTCTTCTCAGCTTGAGTCTTCCCTCCATTTAATAGAGCTGTTCTCGAGCTATTGCCAGTGAATAAAGAGTGAAGGCCACAGAATGTCTCAAAAGATAGTTTAACATTTTAAATGGTTAATGGATCAGGTTCATGTCATGTTGCTTCTGTAAGAAGAGCAAGGCCTTTTAATGTTACTATTTAATATTAATCATTAGTAACTTTTTCTGAGCATTTTAGATATGTAACCGTGATAGTGTGGCAGTATAGTTGTTATGTATATCTTTGTGTATAAAAATTCTGTTATTTTCTTTGCTGTATAGACATTTAAATAATTGGACTTAGGTGTAAGAAAGTAGGTTCAGGGTACTTACTAACTCAAGGCATGAATCTAGGTAGTAACAGAATAATTGCTTGCTAATTGGTATGTGATTACATTTATATTGACCTGTCACAACTATAAAAGATACGCTAATTGCATCTCAAAATAATGGTGTTACTCCATCATGTTACCTTTTGCTTAACTGAATGGAAAAGAAAACTCTTTCTTTATTTCAAAATATGATATTCAGATTCAGGATGTTAAAGAAGTTTGGTGGGTTTTTTGGAATGGCAATTTCTAAAGAAACTATTCCATTCAACAGTAAGGTTGAAGAAAAACCTTATGGTGTAATGACAGTCTGAAATTAAGCTCCTAATTGCAGGATATTTCTGAACTCTTTATTGTATACCATCAGACTATTAAGGGTAATATCTTTTACATAATGATAGCAATTTAGTGAACATTTATCACTGAGTATTTCAACTCACAATGTTTTAAGCTACACTAGTAGTCAATTTTAGAATCTAAAAATGGTGCTCCATAACCCCAGGGAAACCTCTTAAATTACCCTAATGACACACGGTAGCACCTTGGGGAGGTTGCAAAGTGTACACTAAGCATTTTCTGCCTAGGTCCAACTTGTGTCCTCCACCCAAAGAAGCAAGTTGGAAAGATAGGCAATTCTCTAAGGAGATGCTCTCCCACCCAAAATATAACCTTCACAGTTGCTTTCATCTATAGACTCAAGACTAATGGACTTTTGAATTCCAAATACCATTGGGGAATACCTGTTTTGCAAAAACGCAGAAATTGTGATGTATACAGTTTTTAAAGCTGAAAAATTTTAAAAGCTCCTGAATGCCCACATGTGGAAATGATGTTTTTGTTTCCAACAGTGAACTGTGGGAGATATTCAAATGGCATTTGAAAACTTCCTCAAAGTAATATCATAGTCCCATTAAAAAAAATAAAATGAAAAAAGTTGAGTCAGAGAATAAAACATGTTTCTTTGTATTCTTATGATTCATGAAAATGTAGAAATAAGTAACTTGACTCTCGTGTTACTAAACCCAATATAAGCTGCCAGGTTAAAACAGAGATCATAGAAGAAAAACTAAAATAGACAGGTGAGATGAAACTAACAACTGCTAGAGCTAGAATTTTTTGCAGAGGAATAGAAACAGTGCTGCTGTTTTAATAATCTTTTTGTCTCCGTGATTGAAAGCAAATACGGCGGAAAAAGAAAAGCCTTTTTCTCTTTCATTTATTTCAAATAATGCACTTACAACCTCTAGCTGCTTCACACACATATTTGAGAATAGGCTTGCTTGGAGCAACATAGTTTATATGTTTGATTAATCTCAGTAAGTGAGGAAGCATAAAAAGGATTAGTACCATGTGTTCTCTTATTTCTGCTTCATCCATTAGTTCATAAACTATACTTGCAGTATAACATGTCTGCCATATTGAGAGTTGGTGTTCATACAAACTTTACAGATTCTTAGGAATTTCTAAATTGCTCAGAAATCAGTTGTTTTAAAATCCATTTAATTTAACAGAGAAGGAAAAATGTGTTCCAGTTAAAAATATATTCAAAACCTGTTTTTCATTAATCTCAGTCAGCTCTTTTTTTGGTCAGGATGTGTGTTATGAGATTTTTATAGGTAAGGCTATTGGCTTGATTAGTGTCAGCAGTGCTTGTAATATGTATCTTTTTTTTTTTCCTCTGAGATACCAAGAAGCAATTGTTTTTTCCCTCCCAATGTATTATAGAGAAAGATACACCTCATCATAAAAATCTCCTTCCATTGGAATGAAGGCAGAATAATTTGGTGCATATTGCTATGAGATACTGGACTGATAACGAATTTTAACCATGTGCTCAATAGTGCTAAGAAGCACACATTCATTCATGTTTTTGCTGCTGCTGTTGTCAGTGTTGTGAACGAAAGTCTTATTTCTGTTAATAGTTGCCCTTATGGTCTGTGTACACTTTAGCTGTCTGGGAATCAAGTGTGAAGAGGAGGATAAGAGAAGTTCTGGAAGGGTAGAAACGAATACTAAGGAAATAATACCAGGCACTGAGGTCTTCCAATATCTGGACTCCATCCCCAAGCCTATCCTGTTCCACTGTGACATTGTTACTTTCAACTGCCAGCAAGTGTTGCAAGCTGGTTGTTGCACTATAAACTGAGTTGCAGCTCTACCTTCCTAAGTGACTCCTTCTGTCAGTTAATTTTATCCTCTTTTTCTCTCTCCACTGCATCTGTGTGTTCATTCAAGGCCCTTCAGACACATTATCCTTCTTTATCTGTAAACATGTGGAGAAAATTTTTCACTCTTCCAGCCACAACCAGAGAAATTGTTTCACATTGCAGAGTTTTTGCAGCTTCTTTGGACTGTCTGAGGTAGGGTATGGGAAAGTCCATCTTTATTTTTCACTCTTTTGCCCATTGAAATTCTCCGTGTTTCTTTTTGATTAAAACACACCGAATTGAGACATTATGCTCTAGAGTGTCAATTTTTGTTACAGAGTGGATGTTACGACACATCTTGGTTCTAAACATAATTTAATAGCTTAAAGTAGGTGTAGTAAAAAGCATATGAAGCTTTAAGTATCACTATGGAGTCTTACTCATGTACGAAAATGTTAGACTTGCTGAATCTGATGCTTAATTCAAGCCTTACTATATCAAGGAACCTTTTTGAACAATTTTAACTTTTTTTTTAGATAATAGCTTTAGAAGTTTTCAGCCTTCTTCCATTTCTAAATCTGCTGCTGAAACACCTATTTCTCTCTCATATGTTCTGACTCACCCCTTTCCAATCCCTAATGGCTTTCCCCTGCCTGCCCTTGAGTTATAGACCATTTCTGAAATGCTGTATGACGGCACTTTCTTGCACTGTTTTCAAAAAAGAAAAATTGGCTGTTTATCTCTCAAAGTCCTGAAAAAGAACTTTTGCTCTTAGCATTTTCATGAGGTAGAGGGCCAAGGTTGGTTTCTCATTTCACAATATCAGATGGGAAGATAGCATAGGAAAAAGTAATACAGGTAACTCTTTAATCAAGGTCCTAGTTTTGCAAAGCACTAATCTTTTCTTAAGAGTACTGAGTATTCTCAGTTCTCACAGAAGGCAGTGTAAGCCAAGAGCAATCAGCAGTATCCTCAAGATCTGAAATTTAATGGTGTTTGGTCTGAGCTGGTACATATATACAAAAAAAGACTCACCATATGGAAATCAAGACAGTAGGTGGTAGGTGATCGAGCTTGGTGACTTTCACTAATAATTAATAACATTCCTACATGAATGATAACTAGCAGTAGGTCTTGTGCATTTTCACTGCCGATTGGTAAAGTCATTAGTAACGCATCCTTTTCTCTGTGAAGGGAAATAATTTAATCAGTTCAACCAAATCACCTTTCATCTTCTCAGTGTGAGCTCAACATGATGACCTGTGTAAGTCCATCAGTATTAAGAAATATTTTGTCTCAAGTATATACACTTTTACTGTCTTTGGCACCATGATATTTTTAAATATTTAAAATATTTTTAAAATATTGTTGTTATATATTGTTATAACAGTGACTTTGACTGTGTTATGCAAAGCTGTCTATCTACCCTTCCTGAAAAGTTTAGTTTTTTAGACTCTTTTAGACTCTTAGGTGTTTCGTTACTTGCATCCTTTTTCTCGTTTCCTCCCAATTAAATTTTTTCATTAGTAAGTCCTTGACTAAACCCTTTTGAGCAGAATAGATGAGAAAACATGTAGATAATGAAGTGATGCATACTTACAGAGTGGGTACAGGTGGGTTGTTAGTAGTTTTTCGTGTTCAATGATGCTTAAGGCAATTTGATATCACAGAAGAAATCCAGCTCCCCTCCTTCAGCTGAACAAAACCAAAATACAGTTGTGGGGTTTTTTTTAATACTGACAATGCACTATGTGCAGTATGTTGTCACTGATTTCTCATCCCTACAGCCAAACGTCATGGGCTAGTTCTGGTGGCTGGCTCTCTGTAGTTAAGAAGTTATTAATCTGAGAGTGGAGAAAGGCAAACCGTATTTTACTGAGTAAGAGTTAAAATGGTAAAAGCAAGCTTGTTTAGGGAGAAAAAAGGTGAACGTGAAGAGGCTAAGAAAAACACTCCTTCAGTGCCTCTTAATCAGTGATCCCCAAATGCTTTGCAAAACCTCACAGTGGTAGAGAAATGTTACACTCTGGAAAGCTGAGTCACAGAGGAACTGTGAGTATGGGCTACTAGTGAAGACTGAAGTGAGTCCGTAGCAAAGTCAAAATTAGTTGCTCCATCAGAACAGTCTGCCAGTGCTATTTCTGTGTTTTTAATCTATGGTTTCTAAATTCTCTTTATGCATGAAGACCCACTGAGAAAACAGAGATAGAAAGGGAAGCTATGAAAAGTGCATGAAACTGAAACTAAAAACTACTACCTTTTGTGAGCTGTGTCATTTCATGTGGCACTAGGTCAAAAGAAGATACATGTATAATATGGAAGTAGAGACACTCCATATTCCTGTCTATTCATTGTTAGACATGTCTCTTCTAGTTCTTTCTTAAGTTTGCTAAGGCCAAACACTGCAGTTCTATTTCAGCCAAAGCTCCTGAAGGAAACTATTGTGTTTTGCTACTGCAGAAAATTGTATTCTCCCCTTTAGAAACTTTGGGTGTTACAGGAAAAGACAGTAAGCAGAGGAGTTCTCTGTTCAGTATCTTACAGGAAGAGCTGGAATGCTGACAGGATCCTTGCTTATTTATTGATGTTGGAGTGAGTCCAGAAGAGAGTCACAAAGATGATGAGGGGGCTGGAGCACCTCTGCTATGAAGACAGGCTGAGAGAGCTGGGGTTGTTCAGCTTGGAGAAGAGAAAGCTCTGGGGAGACCTTATAGCAGCCTTCCAGTGCCTGAAGGAGCTACAGGAAAGCTGGGAGGGACTGTAAAAAGACATGTAGTGATAGGATGAGGGGAAATGATTTCAAACTGAAAGACGGTAGATTTAAATTTGATATTAGGGAGAAATTCTTGCCTGTGGGTGTGGAGAGACACTGGCACAGGTTGCCCAGGGAGGTTGTGGCTGCCCCCTCCCTGGAAGTGTTCAAGGCCGGGTTGGATGGGACTTGGAGCAACCTGGTCTGGTGGGAGGTGTCCCTGCCCATGTCAGGGGAGTAGGAACTGGATGAGCTTTGGCATCCCTTCGAACCCAAACCATTTGATGACATAACACCTAAACATATACGTGGACATGCAAGCTCTTGAATATGAATTCTAGTTGTTACTCTGGACTTGTGTTTTTGTAATATGAAGCAAGTTCTGTCCCTTCAACTCCTCAGACGAGAGTCCAGATACCCTAGTAAAAGCTTTCTAGATCCAGAGCGCTCGTTCTCCTGGGACTGTGGTTTTCTTGGGGAAGAACAGGGAGAACTTTTTTCAGTTTTCAACTTGTCTAACTCAAAAAGACAGTGAAAGCAACTACAAAGTTAAAGCAACTGAGTATAAATAACAAATGTACAGATATCGGAGTGGGTTTGGTTTTTTTTCCCATACTGTGGCTTTGTATTTCTGTACTGTCAATGTGCTAAAGATAAATTATCTTAAGGATCAATTTGTATTAAACTTCCTTTTTTTTATGGTGTAGTTATCACAGATGTGTCAATGTAAGGAAGAAAAACAGTACAGTAAACTGGTATTTGAAAATCCAGCTATTCTTGTTTGTAAATTTTATAATACAATCAACTAAAAATTCTTTATTGTAGCATATATCATAGCTTATATCACTGTTTTTAAATAATCATTATTCACTTTCTCTTTTCACTAAACTAATATTAGTAGATTTGAACTTTATTCACCAAAGATAATATATTTTACTCTGTTCTTATGACATTTTTGGACGTTTAGGTGTGTCTTCCTCTTGAAGGTAAATAAATTTCTCACGTGGTCTTTCTGACTTAGACGTTAGTGTTGCCTGGATACGGCTGGCACTATTCAAATAGTCTGCTGCAATGCTTGCTGTCAGCATAGCCATTTTGTTACATTGATTTATAAATGCATTACCTGTAAAAGCAGCTCAGCTTTTTACATGAGCAAAGGATAGGAGCCAATAGAATGTAATTTAGTTAGCTTTTTATGAGAGGTGTTGGTTTCCCAATACCTTACATAAAAGTCAGATACTTTACAACAGATGACAGTTGAATGCTAACAGTGTTTATTTACCTTTTAATATTACTGTCCTAGGAGGCATCTTTCAAATAGCTGTATCATTCACTAATTTAAATTCTCCAAGTTACAAAGTTAAAAATGGTAATTGTCAAATCAGCTGAGAGATGTTGGCATTATACAGCTAGCACCTCTGCAACTCTTCTTTAAGTTTATCTAGTTCCTTTCATATAAATATATCATATCTTCAGTCTTTATCATGACAGCACCCTGAGAGCTTTGGAGTTTTACACTTACCGTGCATGTTACATTTAGGTAATAACCTAAATCACAGTGATCCAGATTGTCTTCAAATACCAGTTTGATATCTCCATGAGATCTGAAAATTAAAACATTAAAATAGTTAATTTCACTTCTACAAAATATGACTTTGTCAGTTGTTCCACAGTTCAACTCCTGTGCTTTAATAAAAAGTAACTCTCTCAGTATTGTTACTGTCAGAAATATCAATGAATGGCAATGTCTGGGTGAGCACCTAGAAGAGAAAATGTTATCATCTGTTGAGCATGCTGCAGGACTGTACAGTGGAAAATAAGTAAAAAATTATAGTGGCAATCACAGTGAACCTTGCAGCAGTACATACAAGCTGCACTATACAATTTTAAACAGGATGTCATTAACATATGAAAGTCACTGTTGAGAAGAATTTTTGGAGCCAAGAAGTAGATTTTTATAAATCTTACTGTTTTATGATTTGGTCTCTGAAGCATCTGGTACTCATCATTGAAGCAGGATTTTAGTAATATCTTAGTCTGCTTTATAATAGCCTGAATGTAATTAATAATTTACCGTTGCATTTCTTAACATAATGCACACTATGCTCCATTGCAAACACTGCATTATTTACAGAGCCTACAGTAAGGGACTTAGACCAGTTTAAGCAGATTTTCAGGTGTCATAATTCCTGGTTGTAACTGACCATTTACAACTAGGAATTAAGGCATCTCTGAAGTTGTTCTCTATACAGGTAGGAGACCATGTTAACTCTCTACCCACCCAGAACAAGGTGAGCACATGATTTTTAGATCATCTTTTCCCCTGGTTTGTACTGTAGAACTGGGATCCAGTAGTTTCTTTAGCCAAAAATATAATTCTACTAAGAGTTTTTCTTCAGTTATAGAAAATGTTCTATTAATTCATTAAGGGAGTGTGGTGTCATAGGGGCAGGTCTTACTAACAAGTGTGAAGACTCTATTGTTCACTGCTTTCTAGAAATGGCAGCTGGATATTTGGAACCTTTCTTCAAAAAGACAAGATTCTTCATAATGAGGGTGAATGCCAGCAAGGTGAACGAAATTTCAGAGAAAAAGCCTTGCTGCTGGAATCTAGTAAAAGTTTACTTGAAGAGAGACCAGGTTGTTAATGCCACTTATTAAATGATAGTGACACCTACTATTTATCAAAGGCTTTTGTGGTTTTCCTGACATCGTGCCTAATAGTGCATTGCATGTTAACAAAATGGAGATGGTTCTCACATTGGTCTGGTGAGCTGGTTCTTATTTAGTCAGTGTAGCTGACCAGAATAGACATGTACTGTTCTGTTTAGTGCAAGACAGTTGGATACAAATGTGTATTGAGTATAGGTCTTTATTTCAGCATAACATATCACATTTTGTAAGTACTCGTGATAAATTCTACACTAAAATCTTCTGTACTTTAAAAACAAGCTGCATTTAAATTCTCTGTAGACCTCTGCAGGTTAGAGATTGGGGCAGGGACTGTAAATGTGTTCTATGTGTTCAATTCATACCTCAGTGGGGCCCTCAACTCCCAGATTGATCATCGAGGTGCTATTGCAATAAAAAAGTAATAATGATAATAATAAAATTAACAACTATAGTTAGCTGTGACAAGCTGAGCAGTTTTTTTTTTCACCTCCAGCTGGTAGGAAATTGCAGTACATATTTTTCTCCAGACGCAGTCTTGTACTTAGACTTTCCATTACGTAGAAAAATATCCCTACATTTTCTTGCTCACTTTATCTGTTCATCTGCTTCGGTGACCTTACTGATATGAAACCTTGTAAAGTAGTGAACTAACACTGACAGACACAGGAGGTCAGACACATGTATTTGCTGTAATGAGTGATGCTTACATGCTTAAATTAGCATCGGTGTTACTTCCAGACTGTTAGATAAACAGGTATCAAGGTTGAGTTTGCCATCGTTATTGGAACTGCTTGCATGTCTCTGCTTTTTCTGGCTTTATTGCTGCAGAAAAGTCAAACAATTTTTGTAGTTTTTAAAATTCTAGATCTTAGAATGAAGTGAAGTACAAATTATCTAGATTTCCTGCTTTGGTGAAAATGTTTACTTGTCTGACTCCTCATGAAACACACTGTCATACAACTATACTCTGGTGCTGTTCATGGAGCTTAGAAGTCTTTTCTTCACAGACAGTAAACTTATGTATGCTACTGCTGCTGCAGGTTCATCTAGAAAGAAAAACAAGTATCTTTGCAAAATTAAAATTCAGATCTTCGACATTTTTGTAGCTGCTGTGTACAGAAACATGAAAAGGATGTCTTTAACATTCAGACAAGAGGCCTATCTTAGCCATCAGCTATATAAAAACAACTCAAAGGAAGGGCAACTTTAATCTCTCAAGAACTGAATAAGGGCCATGCCAACAGAGGAGATCAACAATTTATGAATGAAAGAGTAAAAGACATGGAACAAGTACAAATTGTTCATTTCTATTGTACAATAGCCCAGATTCTAAAAATTGGCAATTAAGAGACACACCTAGGAGCTGCGTGTGAGCCATTGGTGTATATATATTTTGTCTAACACCTTCCTCTATCCATTTGTATTGGTCTCTATGGCTTCTTGTAACATGATGTGTCAGACTTATGTGTGTTTGGGGAAAAAACAAAACTTTCAATTCTTTAAAAATTATACTGGCTCATTTTATTGGCTCATCATCTGAAAACACTGTCATCTCACTAGTCATTGCCAGCTTATTTCTGAACTTCCATGAAGGTTTTCTGGTACTGCTCTCTCTTATCCTCTTATCTACTTGATGTGATTTGATAATTCTACATATTAAGACTAAACTCTCCATGGAATTAAAACATTAGAATTCTGTGGAAAGGGCACTTGAGATGGTAATTCTAAATAAAATGCAACAACTTCTTCAGCCAGAAAATTTATAGAAGGAAGGATTTTTATTAAGTTAGTTGCAAACCAATCAATAAAACAGTCTTCCATTCAGTGAAAGTTATAGTTTACTGATTACATATAGAAGGATGATTCACTTAGATTTTTCAAAGTCCTTCTCATGTTATGAAGGGTAGACACAGTACAAAAAATTACTAGCACAGTTTAAGAATGTGAAAAAAACAAGTAACAGTGTAACAAAAATATAAAGAAAAGAAGGTGAAGTAAGTTTACAGTGTATTTAGGTATCCTGAACTGTGAAAAGAATGCAACAGTTGTTATGTTGTGATGTCCAAGTCAAGGAGTAGGCAGAAGAAAGGAGTATTAGTTAATGTCAGTGAGTCTCCTAGACATATTTAGGAATTTTAAAAGAAAAAGAATAAGTGTTTCCTATATATCTATACTAGTATTTTACATAATGTTTTCCTGTAATGAAGCTATGTAATTCAATGTGAAAACAAAAACAGAGCACAAGAAATTAAAAAGTACTGAAAATCAGGAAAAAAATATTTCAAAGTTACAATCTTCGAGTCACAAAAGTCTAGAATAAACCACTCAGTACTATGCAAAATTTTTGTCATCAAAAACTACCCTGCTGCTAACAAAACTCTTTTGTTCTCCTATTACTATGTTCAGAAAAAAATACAATAACTTTCAGTTATCTCCCAGAATTTAAAAGCAAGGATGAATGCAACACAATTGTTCTGAAACTAGTAATAACTTCTTAAGTATTATGAGTATACATTGGAAAAAAATAGATTTTTATCAGATATTAAGTTTATCTAGTGTAAGTAGTAAGGATAAACTAATCTGTAATAGTTTCAGAAGACTGTGTATTTGCAGCAGTATCCAGCTACACGTCAGAAGTTAAAGCAACCATTGTAAATGTAGGCATCCTGTTTCAGTGGCATCTTAACCCCCCCTTTGAATCTTTAATGTCCCTTCTTAAACTAGTCCTGATATTGCTTCATCCACAGTTTCAACTGTCTCACATTGATAACTCAGAGTGCCTTCTTTCCTTTTAAATTTCTGTGATTCTTACAAGTCATTTGCCCAATTTATTGTACAGGTTTCGGTAGTTTTGTTCATCCTCTTTTGGCTGGAGTTGGGCTGGTGAAATAGATTGGCACCCCACTCTGCTCATCATTGCACTCCTACCCGAGGACAGTGGTGTCTTAAACAGGCTGTCTGAGCTGCTTTTGTGGTCACTCACCAATTCATATCAGTCTTATTGAGGTGAGATGATTAAACAGTGTGTCAAGGAGTGATTAAGCAGGGAGTTCAGCTGCCAGTAATGTGGATGCAGTAAATTCCAGCAAGCAGACTGTAACAAGTAGCTAGGGACAATAATCTCTTCAGCAGCGTATTTGTAGCAAGAAGAGGACAGATGTCTCCAGCCTAATTCACTCTGAAATCTTTCCTAGACTGTAGTAAGTAGTTAATATATACTTGCTTTTCCTCTGGCCTCTCAGCTTGAACTGAGCTTTCACAAACTACCCGAGTTGCTGTCAAGTACTTTTTTTTTTTTTCAGAACAATCACTGCATCCTTCCCTGTATTCAGTCTGTGTTTGCAGTATCACCTCATTTCACAGCTCTTAATTAGTTGCAAAGCCAGTGGCAGCGTACTGCTGTGCCACCTAACCCTCTCACTTATGTTGCTTTCTTCTCTAAACAGGTATCAACAGCTCTAATCCCATCTGTGAGCTACTGTCATTTGTGATTTTTTTTTTTTATAGGATCATATGTGGTTTTTTTGCTTCACGTTTAGATGAGAGGTGTTAATTTGTAAATAAAAAATGAAATTAAAACAGTGAAAGCAAGAGGGAGAAGCCACTACCAACTAAAAAGATAACCAGGGAATTGGAGAACCAACTCAGTTTGCTGCAGTGTTTGCTGGCTGCATTGATTCGCTGATTGATTCAGTTAGTAGCTCTGACTCCAGAGTCACGTATTACTAACTGGGTTCTTTTAATGTTATCACTTACACCATCCACGTCTCTTGGTACCAGGTTCATCAATATTGCATTGCTTGAAGGGGAGGAGGTAGAAATAAGGTGGTTTTAGTTATGATAACCATTTCAGATGAGATCAACTGTGATCCGTCTTACTTGCACCCTCAGTTTTGATTGTGAACTCTGTTTAGAAAAAAATCCCCGAGATTTTCTCTTCCTCATTTGAGTCTTTGGAACCTTACAGAGTTTTGCTAAAGTCTCTTCAGTTCAATTCATTTAACTAACCCAAACACTGTTTGCATTGTTTGCAAGTCTAGCTAATTTTAGGAATTTTAAAGATTTGGGTGGATTTTGGACAGCTCTTATTTGGAAAAGCTCTACTTCACTCAACATAATTTAATGTGACCAATGAAACAAGTGACACTACAGTGTATAACCCCAAATGATTTATCAATCTGTAAATAATCTACCTACAGGGACTTTCCCATTAAAACCCTGTGTAGGCAGCCTGAAACTGAGGTATGAGCCCATCAGCATGAGTATGAGTATTTTTTTATCTTCTTTAAAATCTCTAGTAAAATAATAGTACTTCAATATGCTACAAAACTTGAACTCTCTTCAACTTAAAAATACTTTTCAAAATGTAAAATTGATCTATTTTGAACTGAATCTATAATTCACTTCTGCAAAACTACAATGGTTTAATGAATAAAATGCCTATATGACTGAGAGTTGGTATTACAGATGATAAAAAAATAATAAATACAAGACTAAAAGAAAGGATAAAGATGAGAAAAACCCCACCAGTTATAGCTTGTGTAACTTGTTTTATATGTGCTGCCATCTGATTCTGCTTTATATTAAGTAAATTGCTGAAACTTTAACACTTCAAATGTGAAACTCCTAACAACCTGTAGTCTCTGTGTGCATGTGCATTCACATGTGTAGGCATATAATTTCAGGCATATATATGAACATAATGTAATAAACGTTGCTCTGGTAACTTTAATGATTTTCATGAATGTTTTTTGAGTAGGAAATAATAAAGCCTAAATATAATTTGAATATTGGTGTTAAAATGCTTTCAATATTTTCTTTTAACAATAATTCTAAGTTTGTACACTGCTTAGTTTTACATCCTAGATCTAATGATATTGCAGAATTCGTTTCAAATGAAGCTTTCCCTCTATGTTATGGTAGGGAGAAAGAGTTTCACATGAACCTGGTGTTGAGTAGAGGGTTCAAGAACTTCACTTCTAATTCGGGTTATAAAATAAGATGTGAAATCAGGTGTGTTTCAAGTGGTTTGAGGATTCCTTTACAAATCCCTAATGCTAAGCAGTTTCACCTTAGAACCCTGGTAAGGAATTTGCATGTTTTGTCTGACAGAAATATCAGCATCTAAGGCCACTGAAAGTTTCTGTGTGCCTGAGGTCAGTCAGAATTTAGTCAAACCTTGCACGAGGACACCCCTATGGATTATGCTGGCTATTGTTTTGCATTATTCATTGGTGTACTTGAAACAGTATGAATCTGGATGTGATAGAGACATGTAATTCAAGGTGAAACCTTCGTATTAATATATTTAATCTTTGATATACTTTTACAATAGTTTGGATTATTCACATATAGATAAATGAAAGGAGGCTTTAAATAAAGTTATAGAGTAAGTTTAGGAAATTGTTCAAGTCACAAACCTAGTAGTTCTCCTGACCTTAATAGAACTGCCTAAGTATTTTTTTTCTTGGCTTATTTGTACTTAATGTTTAAGCTCCTTGATAGTATTTTGACTGAAACATCACATTGGGATACATCATACATGAGTTAGGATAGATTGCTGTTTTATTTCAGTAAATACTCACTTTACTCATGTTCTTTGTAGCATGCTGGTTTTAAAGAATAGCTTCACCTATGAGAAGGGAAGCAGTGAGCCAGGACAAATAAGATCTGAGTTTTGTTCCCACTTGTGCCCCCAGTTGCTCAACACTCTTATGAAAATCACTACTTCTCTTTGATTAAACTTTACCAGTAATAAAATTCTGATTCTGACATTCTTATTCTTTGAAGTGTTTGGAGAACTGCTGATTAAATATACCATGTAAGAGATGCATGTTACTGTCACTATTCTGATTCTTTTGAGAAATATTCCTTGATGCTTGCATATTCAGTTTTATATTCAAACAGAACACATTGTTGATTGATTCTCATGGATTTAGAGTTTGCTTTTTAGGAGGTATACTCTATGCACCAGAAAGTTTTCTACCCTGTGGCAAATACATCCAAATTGCTGCCTTTTTGAGTATGAGAAGATATGGTTGTGATTGCACTGTCATGTCTCCTGTAATCCTTGAATTCTGCTGGGTTCTGTCTGCTTCAGCAGATATGTGTCTCAGTGCTTGGTATTCCCGTTTTGTAGTCTAATCGTCTGTATGCACTTTATGTACTATTTTGTTAAATTCTACTAATATATTAAATAATTAGGATGTACAATGCAGTGCTTGAAATGTCTCACTTGTTACATTAATATTTCATTTGCTATTTTGTTTCAGTATTACTGTTACCAACATTAAAGTGAAGACATTGTAGATACAGAGACATAAATGCAATATCGGGCATTTTTTTTTATCCTGTTTATTTCTTTGACCATTTCTTTCAAGTACATAGGTCTAACAAATGAGAGAACAGAGCATATAGTATCAGAAAGGAAAAAAAAATGTCTCTAAGTACTAGAGAATGAAAACTTGTTTAAAGGCTTCCAGATTCCAGGTATAATCTTATCTGGAAATTAAAAAAAAAAAAAAAAGCAGCCAAAAAGCCCTTGCTAATAGCTAGACAAGCTGAAAATGGAGGATTTAATGAAATAAAAATGGTAATTCTAGATCTGTATTACATACAATTTTAATAAAAGACTATGTTATGGAGAGCCTGAGGCTGCAGCACAGCACGGGTCTCAGGTTTTTTATATAAAGAATCCATGTAGTTATCTAAGTTATCCGAGACAGACAAGGTAGTAGAACTGATTCCTACCTCCACTAAAAGTGCTTTACAGTGCACACGGTAGTTGGAAGGGGACATAATTACATTTGCATGTATTTTAAGTCCTGTTTTTCTGAGAACACTTGCTGTGTATTTATATTTTTGTGGAACATGAAGTCCTACACAAGTGAAAGGACAGAACAAGAAAAGAAATGCCAAACATTTGAAGAACATTCTCTTTATATAATCAATTTACACTCCAAATGTGTGCTTACATTTTTGCATGCAGCTACAGCTCTATCTGCTTGACATTAGAAAGTTCAGCTGCTTAGTTTTCTTTAGATGAGTTTTACTACTTGTGGAAAAAGGCAGAATGTTGCAAAGGTACAATGAACCTTCACCATTAAAGACCACACTTCACAGCAGAAGACAAAGATTCCAAATTCCTAGATACAGTTCTTCAACTTTGTTTGTCAGTTTATTTCCATTTATAAATATAAGTAAATAAATAGAATAGGAAATATCAGTTTTTCTGTATAATTAAATTGCAAAATTGGATAAAAAGAAATTCAGAAATTTTCTAGGAGAAGTATCATTGGAGAGAATAGGAGCATCTCACAGAGAATGGAACTCAAATTCCATAAAACCCCTCTGGGCAGCCTGGCCCAGTGCTCTGTCACTCTTGCAGCCTTCTTAGAGAACAAGTGACAAAGACTCTTCTGGGTTGTTTTTTTACCCATATGTTATTGATTTCATAATTGCTTGGAGATTTTCTGCATATATATGCCCTTAAATGTTGGTATGAAAGGGCTAGAAATGTTCAATATTCATACTAATGAACAATATGTTCATTATATATAAATAATATGTAAATATATATAATATATAAATATTATAGTACTGAAAAACAGTGTAGAAAATAGGAAAGATTGCATAATCACTTCATACTTCTCGCTGAAAAGCCGATAATATTGTAATTTCTGATGACAGGGCATCAGAGTGGGATGCAATAGAATAAATTGAAATGTACCTTGCAGTCAGAGATGAAATTCTGGCCTCCATTTAAATTAATTCTAAAGCTCGTTGGAGCAAGTTTTTATTGAAGATATCTGATATTATCAAAGATATCTTTGTATTCATTTGTATTGACTTTTAATAGACTGAGCTAAATGTTTGAAGACATCACAAGCTCTTTCAATGCAAAAATTTGCATCGGGAGGTTTAGATTGGGTATTAGGAAAAATTTCTTCACTGAAAGGGTTATCAAGCACTGGAACAGGCTGCCCAGAGAAGTGGTTGAGTCATGATCCCTGGAGGTATTAAAAGATGTGTAGGCATGGTACTTAAGGACATGGTTTAGTGATGGAATTGGCAGTGTTAGTTTTATTGTTGGACTTGGTGATCCTAAGAGTCTTTTTCAACCTAAATGATTTTATGATTCTATGAAAGTATGAATGAAATCTGATCGGACAGAAGATCCCATGGCATGCCAGTGCTATCTTTTTAACAACTGCACTAAAGAATCCAACCCCAAATACCTCATGACATGTCATAGAAGAGATTATATACTGCTTCTGGTTTGAAGGCAAGTTTCAACTCAATGCTTAAGCTACCCTAAAGAATGAGACCTACTTTTGAAAGACAAAGGCGCTGAAAACAAGTATATGGTTCATATCCCTGAATAGAACAGTCTTTTTTTAAACTTCCTGCTGACCAAGGAACTTTTAATCCTTTTGACTGTGCAGCATCTTGACAAGTGAATATTTTTAATTTTGGGAATTCAAGAATAAATTGTTAATGATACAACAACATTGGCACTTATATAATTGCTTAAGAGGAAATTTCCAAGATAAATGTGTGCTGAAGATTCCAGCTTCGCAGTCTGACTCCCATGAGGTAAGAAATCTTCTCTGTTGCCATGTATTTCTTCTGACTGCTAGCCTCTGAATGATTTAAACCAGAAGCAATGACGTTTCTAAAAGAACACTGTGAACCCTCTTGAATTAAACTGAGCAGATTTTTGAAAAAAAGGGAGAGTTGCAGTGCTGCAAATTACTAAAACTTGGATCCCTTCTCATAAATGTTGCTTGCACTACTTTTCACCACAGACAGAATTAAAATGCCCTCCAGTATTAGTCTTACTAAAGCGTGCTTGTGTAATAATAATAATCACATTCATAATGTTTTCATTTTTTTCACTTTTTATGTTGCTACTACAGCACAGGTTATATAATTCATTAGTAATTATTCTGAAATAGAATTTATGTATAAGTTTAATTTACATAGTCTTTAAACTGTCATTCTCTGAACTAACTTGTAAAATGAAATAGAAAAGGCAGAGATGACATTTACAGTAGATTTGTAAAATAGGGTAGATCTTAGATGAAATCCACTTTGAATAAATACGGTCTTTGCATCTATTAGGAATGTGGATTTTGCATGAAGTACCAAGTGGCAAATACCAAGTGGCAACCTATTCTGTATAGCCTGGGCTTCAGTGCTCAATATTGATGGCCTTTTTAAAGGTAGAACAATTCAGTAGAATAAATAACAGGACATATGTGAAAAGAAATTAAACGATTGAGATACATATTTTACTTTAGTAACAGAAGGTTAGCTATGCTCATGAAGAAGAGTGCAAGAAGAATGCAGGCTATGCTGCGTGCTTCATCAAGGTGGCTGGTTGTCATTATGCCCTTCAACTGTAGGGCAGGTCAGGGTCTCTTTTCAGTGAATTCTCACAGGCTCTGAATGTGTTGCGTGCACCATTTTTACATGCTTATTTTAACACATCACTGGCTTGCATCAATAATTTTAGGAGTTATTAAAATACAGCCAGATATATTGCATAACTGAGCAAATTCTGACTTCACTGTGTATCCAGTGGGTACAAAATATGAGAGTTTGTTGTGCAGTCTCTGTGTAAGAAGTACAAATGTCATCCTTCAGTCAGGGTTCCCAGGGAACACTGGCTTTGTCTCTTCCTCTTGAAAAAGACTATGATTTTGAGCTCCTTACCCTCTTCCAGGACTTTATGGATGATCATATCTGTGAGCTGCAGGAAAATGTCTTGTCAAGAACGTTTAAAAACATATTTATGATTCTTGATCTAGATATCAGTGTCCACACCCTCATCCCTTTCAACCCTCCAAATTTAACTGTGCAGTTTCAGGGCTGAAGCCTTGGAATCATAGAATCATTTAGGTTGGACAAGACTCTTAGGATCATAGAGTCTAACCTTGATAAGGCATAGTTGAGATTCGGGTTCATGTAAACTGAAAAAATGAGTCCTTTTGCAGTGAAGGAGGGGAAATCACACTATTCATCTGCCTCTGGGTTTGCTATCTGCATGCCTTTCTCTTGCTAAGATAAGGGTTAATTTGGTTGCAGGCACTCTTATTTAAATTATACTGTCTAAAAGAAAGATAATAAAATTCTATTGTTACAGTACTCTGATGGGAATACAGAGGTGGCAGTGATACATTTATTGCCTCTAAAATGACCTTTGTGTCAAACCTCATGCATTGATGAATTTTTAAATGAAATTATTTGGTTTTATTTACTAGTTCACCCAAGAACTCCACTTTCTTCACTACACCACTCACTTTCCTTGCTGTTCAGTTAAACTGGCAATTGAGTTGTTTTAGTTCTATGTGGCTTTTACCTTTTGAACATAAATATGAAGCAAAACCTGGCAGACTTAAAAAGCTGTGGTAGCAGATGGACTTATCAACATCCCTTTGCCTTTTTTCATTTGAACTGTGGCAACAACCATCTAAATTGATGCTAATTAAACACAATATTTCTACATAATTATATGATAAAGATTGCTAGTGCCAGAGTCTGTGCAGTTTTGTATGGTTGTCTATAATTTCTTGGTTAAGAGGGCAATTTATTCTCAATGCTAATTGATGATGAACAGATTATTAAAGTTGGATTGTATGACACTTCTTTCTGCATTCTCTTTGATTTCAAATAAGATCAGAGTAATTCTAAATAGGAAGTTGGTGCCAGCGTTATAAAAGAATGGTGTATAAAACTGCAGGCCTTTTCTTACACTGTTGATTTATAACCACTGATGAAATTACAACAGCGTCATAAACATTTTAGTGTGTATCATAAAGGTTTTTCATGTATAGCATTACCCACATGGTATAGCTAGTTTAAGGTTATAGTTTCAAAAGCAGTCATCAGAAATTAACTTTAATAAGTTCTAAGTGTTTTATAAGCTAAAACTAATGAAAATTACATTATCCATTTATATTCTTTAAGAAATTCTTCTCAGTTTTTCTATGACTTGACCTTTATTTTATGACAAGATAGCTGAAAGGTTGATTTGTATGAGTCATAGATATAATTATTATGATGTATGAAAAAAAATGAAGTTAATGGATTTTCAGAATCATATTGTTTCAAAAAAAAAAAAAAAAGAAAAGAAATTAAGAATACTTTAAAAAACCTTTATATTTCACTGTCTAAAATGTTTCTTACCAGATCAGCCACACTACCAATCCATACTTTAAAATTAATTAAAAAAGAAGTGTAGAATAAATGTATTTTTGCTGAGCACACTGCAAGTATAAGCCTGAAGCAGCAATTCAAGATGTGTAATTATTTAGGTGCATAGTGGAGATCCGTAAGAACTATAAATAATATAACTACTGAGCATGTTTATCTAAGTATGAACCATAGATGCATACATGTTCTTATGTCCCCAGGAGAGGATCCCAGGCCAGCCATGGTGGACAGACAGTGAGTGGCCCCTGGCAGTGGGAGCTCCAGCCAGGGCTGCTGCCCTCCATGGGCTGACAGGGGGTCCCACCCCACCCACCTCACCCTTGTTATAGGGAGGGAGCTGTACTGAGGGGGGGTTCACTTTCCTGGGGCTCCTCCTTCTTGGCCTGCTGCTCCCTCTGCTACTCCCGAGGACTGGGCCTGAGTATAAGCTTAAATACTTTGTGTTGGTGTTTGAATTAGTTCTGGTAATTCATTAAATCCGTTGGTATTTCAACCCATGGGGCTTCTCTCCTCTGCCTGATTCCCCTTCTTGGCTGGGGAAGGGTCACTGGGTGACAGAGCAAACTGCTTCGGTTTAGACCTGGTTCAGTTTAGTCATTTATGGGCTAAATGAAAGTAATACATTACTATTAGCAAGTTGACATTGATAGGATTTTGATTGTCTATACAAAACGTGTCTGCATTACTGTAATTCTAAGGCACGCACCCTTATTCAGTACTTTTGCATGGTATAGGATTCCAAGTGTCTGGTGGATGAAAGAGCTCTGATAAAGAAACATGTTATTATTTATGCTGTGTTCTCCTCTTGAGAATTCTGGTTTGGATTTTCAAAGGAACCCAACTCAGTTACTCTTTCTCCTACTGAAAGCTTAAGTGTTTTATTCTTATTTATATTAAAGGACTACAGACTGTCCTTGCACTAGAAAGGGACATTAATTTATATGTGAATCTTACCCAGTAGGTTTTATATCCCTGCGTTATTTAGGCTGCTTTGAAAAGTCAGCCTAATGCGAGCAATCTTATTTACACAAAGAGAATTCCCATTAAAGAAGGCAAGGCTGCTGAAATAAACTAGGTCTATTCATGTAGAATCAGATTCTATCTGTCCCTCTAGGTTTATAATTTGCAGACTTTTAGCTCTTGCCTTTGAGGACTAAATGTCTCGCTCTTCTCATTTTCTTCTTAATATACTTAACAGTTAAGCTAGTTTGTTGGTTTGGATTCAAGCACAAAGGAGGAAAGTTGATTTACAGATGAATCGAGATGGTTCTTACCTGCTGTTATTTCTAGAAGCCCTGGTATTTGGTTAAGTTTAAAAGAAAGTTGCAGTTACTATTCCCATGAACCCCTGCAATTCAGTGCACTCTTAAGGTCTGGGTCTACTCGGAGAGGAAATTGTCCATGTGTGGTACATCTAATGGCACGCTCATTGTACTGCTGTGATTGATCTGTGGATGTGAAGAAAGTCCTCTTCACTTGCATGTGTGCTGGTTACATGTGGTTAAGATGGTCCTGATTCATAATGATGGGTGTGGAGTAATAATTCTGAATTTACTTATGCCATTACCTTCTGTGAAGAAGTTGCTAAAGCAAGGAAAATATAGAGCAAACAAATTATGGTCTGCTTTGCATTTTGGGAGTTGTAAAGAATGTTTTTAAAAGAAAGATAATGAGTTATATATTTATTAATACAGACTAATGAGATTCCCATTAGAAATAATGATCTTATTTAATGTCATGATTCCTAAGAGTTTGTAAGCATGTGTTTGGATTAAGGATGGATTTCTGAATGAGAAGTTTGGACCATTAATTTACTTGAAGGACTTTTGGATCCTTTTGGGATGACTATATATGTATGTGGATATTTACTTTTGTTCAATTTCCAGGAGCCCAAATGTTTAGAGAACTGTGATTAACTATTTATGCTTTGGCTCTGTTACAGTTTAAACAAGACCAAGACTAGCAGCAGCAGTTTTCTTATTTTATAAAATCTTTTGGTGAAATAAATCACTCAAGGCTTAAGGATTCTTTATACCAAGCTTCGTTCCTTAGGGAACCTTTCATACACACTTTAACTTCCTGAAAATAGGGAGCTTATACACAGAATAAATAGCAGACAGCTGTGAGCAATGAGTCTATAATGCCAGTAAAGGGATTTGGTGATCTTATAAACCAGAATAGCAAAGTTTGAGTGTCTTGAACACTGTTCAGACCCTCAAAATGGAATGAGTATTCTGTAATTCAACTCAATTTTGATTTGGTATAACATATGGATCTGAGTAAATGATTCATACTGACAGGATGGAGCCCTGTGATCTTAAAACAGCTCCCATATCATCTCTAGGCTAGTAGCACTAATCATTTAATTTCTATTTCCCCCTTCATTCTCTCTTAATTGCCCTTCACGCTACAGTACTGCTCTGTCGTACAATCCTTAACTTACTTCCTTTCAGATACGCTTCAAATGCTGGTGCTGAACTGGAGCCAAAACATCTAGCCATGCCTGTACTAACAGTGCAGGAACACTGAATTTCTCCACAATGTGCTTACCAGCAGTCTGGATTCAAAGGGGGCATGATGCCTACAGATTTCACACAGCTAGCTTGGTCTGAACAAATGATCTAGCTGAATTAATAAACTGTCATGGGATCCAAAGTGCTATAGAGCATGGTACAGAGATGCTTTCACAGCTCTCTTAGGTCCAGCTGACAACCATTTGCACTTATTAACACCAGCTCAGCCCTGTGATGTTGACTGATGCTGGAACCAGGTTTTTTTGCACTATGCTTCCAATGACATAAAATGGTCAGGTTTGCCCATTTCCTGAAGCTTCTGAGTCTCTTAAGAGTCACTTAAGCAGCTAAAATGATGGACATCCCATCTTTCCAAAACTATGTGAAAACAAATCCCTGATGTATGTCACAGTAATAGTTTTAGTGAGTATAGAAATTATAAAAGCTATGTCATGTTGCAGTAGTACTTCAAATGTAAATTATTTTGGTCGGAGTTTCTGTCTGTATCTTCATGTAAATGTTTTGGAAATTATATGGAATTGCTGAACACTAAGTATCGTGGAAATGGTGAAGAGGCTTTTTAATTTTTTGAATAAGTTTATAAAGGCTCTGATAGTAAAAGGCATAAGTAAATACTGAATTGTAAAGTGGCAATTCAGACAGGTAGTTACTTGGTACGATGTTAAGTGGTGTCTTGGCCATAATTTGCTATTTTGGGTGAGGTATTTGCATAGAATTGTTTCATGCTTGTAAAACTAAAGTTGCTTCTATGAGAACTTGCTCGTAGTAATGCTGCAATGGTACTTGTCATTTCACGTGAGTGCACAGAGGGTCTTTTTCTCCAGACCTTTCCCAAATTTCTCTGAAATCTAATGCATTCAGATCTGATTCTAAGATAAGAGAGATGGAGGGGGATAGGGGTTAAATGTCTTAGTACACTGCACATCTTAGTCAGTTTATCCTGATTATGGATGTGATCTGGAATACCCAACTGACCTAACCAAACCAAACCTGCTCAGCTTCAGCCAGAATGATGATTTTCAGAGGAAATCAGTAGCTTAAGCTCATTTTTATGAATATGAAATTTCAATATAATATACTATACTAGTTTAGGGTAACATTTGATCAGCATTTAAAAATTTCTATCAAATGTGTGTAGTATGGTTTCTCACACAAAACATAAACTCAAATCCACTTTTTTTTGTCAGCTGGGCTCTTGGAAAAAGACAATTGCTTATTGAACCATTATAGTAAAAAACATTCTGACAGCTGTGCCAGGAAATCATGTTCTGCTCTTAAAACTGTTATAAGTAGTACTGGTTGGAGATTTTCCAAGACAACAGTTTTTTCACCTCAAAATGCTGAATCTTTAAAATACTTTGAGCATACATGTGGATTTCTGACAAGCACAATAACGAAGCATTAAAATTGTGCTTGTTAGTAAGGTCTCAGTTAAATGATTGATTCAATAATGCTAGTGTGTTTGTGAAAAGTCATGAAACTAGTGAGAATTTTCTTAATTTCAGCTAACAGCCACAAGGTATTCCCAGGAGCGTATTCTCAGTAAAAACACTAATATTTTTCATTGCTTCCAAAACAAAATAATGTAGAATTTAATTTTGGCAGTTTAGAGAAAACCGTATTAATTAGGAGTAATTTCTTTTTATACTTGCATGCCAGTAAAAAAAGCACCACTGAGCAAAAATACCTTTTCCTGGAAGCTTTTGTCATCAATCCTTCCATGTCTAAAGATACTATTTTTTCTTCTACATCCTTTGAAAAAGATAACATAATCTCCCTAATCCTCTCAGCATAAACAGGGATAAGACAAATAGATCCTCAACTGTTTTTCTGGAATTCTTTTTTTCTGGTCGGGGTGTTTTGTGTATCACGTTGTCCTGGTGTCAGCACCAATTGCAGTGTCCCCCAGTCATCTCAGGATTCTGACTATAACAGATGAGCTTTGGAGACTAGCGTGCTGCCTAGGTTATAGAGTGGATGCTGCAATGACCACATAGGTAAGCATCATGTCTTCAACTTTATATTCTCTTAGGCATGAGGAAAAGACTGCTCCCCCACAGCATCAGCAGGTCATGGAAGGGAGAAGGCCTTAAAATACTTGTGTATTAGAAGAGAGATCTAATTCATAAATAGCATCTTGCACATACTATGATGGCATAGCTTCAGTGAAGTCAGTGATAACAAGGGTCATAATGAAATAACTTTAGGCCTGTCAGGGAAGAGTCACTCATTCAAACATTTGATTGGGAAAGGCGCTTATCTTGCATAAGAGCTCAACTCATAAGACATGGGATTCTGAATCTAGGAATTATTTCTGGGTTGTTAAGTGGAATATCTTTCCAACTTGTTAAGGGTATAGAAAACATAGAGCTACGTTATTTAAAGTAGACTGTGCTAATACAGAAAAGATTAAATAATGCTAATCTTTCAGTTACGGTGTATAAAATTATGTACTATTTGAGAAATATTGCATTCTCAGCAGAGGTTTCAGCAAGTTGGTGACCAAAAGCTATCTTAATGAGACAGCTGGCTTAAAAATACAGTAAAAATGACAAGGGAAATAAAGGAACAATTAAAGAAAATGAAACCTTGATGAAAGCATAAAATGAACTTGAACAAACTGAATCCTGAAGACATTGTTAAATCCTATTTTAAAGGCACATAGTCAAGAGAGTTATAATTTCTCACAGAATCCTTAGCTGTGTCCTTTTTGGCATCTTTTATCCATCATTAAAAAACCTAGAACACCTCATAAGTTATAGTGAAATATTTTGGCACAACTGAGCTATTAGATATCTTGATTGAAAAAGAAAGATAACAGTTTACTTATTAGCTTCACTCTATTCTTATCCACAAATATGATGGAGCCATCACAGAACAAGGTGGTTTTTTTCTATTTTTCATTTCTTTTCTATTTTTATGTTTTTTTCTATTTTCTACAAGGTGCTGTGTTTTCTATTAAAATTATAAACAACTTTTTGGCTAATTAAAGAAAAATTATCTGGAAAATAAATTTGAAACTTAGTCACTGGATTATGTCTAGATGAGAACTATGTCTGAAGTACACCTGTCTCTTGCATGTGTGTATTTGTGATGGGACAAAGCAGTTTGGTGCTGTCCATGTAGTGGAATTTCTTTGTTGTATTATTTTTAAAATTTTACAAACAAATACTCTGCTCAAAACTTTAAGACTTTGGAGGAGCATGCTCACAAGCAAGTAAATTCAAGTCTGACCATTGGTATTTTTTGCCTCCCAGTATACTCATACCGTCTTTACTTTACATACTTGCACCCATATGTATGGATAGAATTTTTCCTTACATAATTTCCACCACATTCAGGGTCAGGGCCAAGATTTCTGTCGATTTCAGTGAACTTTGACTGAATTTGTTGTTTAATAGCTCTTGGCATTACTTACGATGTAGTAAATTTACAAAGGTGAGTGAGATGGTATTTCATTTACGAAGAAGCCTGTTTCCCTAAGAATCTGACTGGGCATATGGTGAGGACTTCAGTAGATGAAGTGGACCAAAAGAATGACAGTAGAATTATTTTACAGGAAAATGTAAAACCTGTCTTTTATCTGCTCAGTTCTACTGTCATTGATGAGGTTTTATATGTTGGTACCATATAGGTAACTGCATATTTGTATAAATATTCAAGGATAATAATTAAGATATGCAAGTAAATTGAAGACAGTGGGAGCAGATTTTTAAAATAGGTCATGCCCTTTATAATGCAAAAACATAGTTGTCTGCAGTGTGGAAATAGTTGAGTAGTCAGATGTCTTCATTGCAAATTGCTGCTGTGAAAAAGTACAAAATGTGCTAACAAAAAATAAGAGAGATTTTAGGCACTGAGCCTCTATGATTTCAAAATATGATAAAGAAGTGACAGCAAAAAAAAATGAATATGTATAGTGGTACTTAGAAATGTTACAATTTAGGACCTTCATTGAACCTCAGGAAGATCTGAGGGAAGCTGTTCTCTTTATAAGTAATGTTACTATGTAGAGCCATTTTTGTAACAGAGCTGAATCCTTCCTGCTCTCACCATGAAACGATGGAATTCTCTGGGCACGTGAATACTGTGGTCACAGATCTTTGATCTGATGAACATACCATAGTAGATGCTAATATTTGAAAAAAACTCCTGTATCGGGGAAGTCTGCTAATAGTGAATTACAGCATAGAATCATACTAGCAGCAACCATAAAATTCTGGAGTATGCCAGTGAGGCATCAATTACAGCTTAAAGAGCTTTGAAATGGTAGGAGGACAAGTTCACCATCTGATTTATTTGAACCTTTAAACAAGCTCATGGACAAAAATGGCAGGCCAAATTCAGAAGTGACTGGTACATTAATGTAACTTACCTGACAAAGCAAAATTTAGAGCAGTTCAAAAACAATAACAGGACAAAGCAGATTTTTTCTGCTTTCTGACAACCTTCTATCAGTAGCTGGTTTTTAAACACAGAAAACATTTTTCCTCCATCATACAAGTTACATTTAGTTTGCAATATCACACCATTTCACAACATCTTTGACTGCAAAGGGAAGAAAATAGAAAAATTAATAAAAGAATAGGAAAACCAGCTATTGGAAAGAGAAACCACAATAAACAAGAAGTGGGGGGAAATTATACTCATAATAATGGTTTGTCTGCTCTTTGAATTTAGGGAACTTCTTTTCCTGTCAAAGGTATTTTGCTAACCTCTGTATTACAGTTAGAGAAATTAAAAATCCAGGAGAGAATGCAGCCATAGTCTTTCAAATGTGATGATTATATTTTTTTAATGCCTCAGTCATGGTTTTCCAGCTCCAAGGAATACCTGGTTTTTCAGGAGGATTTTAGATACTTGATTTCAGTTCATAGTAATATATTTCTTGTTACTGAGTTTCAAAATACTGGCTGTTGTTCACTGTATCTAAAGGCTTTCCTCAGTACAAGAATGGAATGCACTCTAAAACAAAAGATGACAAAAATATTTTACAAGGCAATTTGCAACATGTTTCAAAAAGATTAATCCAATTTCAATAGAAGATCCAGTTCAAATGCTGCAACTTTTTGAAGCACCCTGTATATTGGACAGTATTGCAGAAAACCTGGACAAAGGGAATTGCTGGATTTATTCTCTAACTCTGCTGTGGTCTGAGAGTGAAATTTCTACATGCAAAAAAAAGAGGAAACTCCAAATTCTGGTATTCTACAGAGAATTAGAAACATTAAGATAAAAGATAGTATCTTCCTTCTAATCTAAAGTGGATCTTCACAGCATATCTATCACATATTCTGTACTTGTCCCAAATACAGGGTTCTTTTAGAAGGAAAAATACGGCTTGGACTTTCAAACTGGAACAAGTACTCATTTGGGACTTAGAAGGATATGGAGCAGTATCTCACTTGAGACAGCAGTGGAAGTTCTGTGTTTGAAAAAGCCCAAGCTACACAGACACAGATATTCATTCTGGAGTCACATCTGAGTGCTTGTAAAATCAAGAGAAAGCAGTCTCGCGTGAGAAAGTCTTTGCTTGGTTTTAAAGATTGACTGTTAAACTTGCTGTTACACAGACTGTCACCATTTTGACATGGTTCTAAATTTTCATTGAGAAGTGCATTCTGTGCACAAATGTTTGTTTTGCTTTTTAATACAGTATTTTATAAAATCATTAATGTGGGTGTTAAAATCAAGCAGTTGGTTATGTAAGCAATTTTTTAGCATAATTATTCTAAAATGTATTGCTCAACATTAAAAATACATTAAATGAAAACAAAGGTCTGAATATAGGGTTTATCAATTACTTAATGCATTAATAGTTTATATCAAAATGGTGTCATTTGTGTGTGAAAAGACACCTAATACTAAGTTGTAGGAACTTTAAATACTACATTCCATAGGCTTTCATGAGTTCATCATACACACACTGTTTCAGAATCTGAATCCTAATAGACAGCTAACAGATAAATAAGGTTAATAAGAAGGACTAGAACTGAAAAGATACTGATATGAAATGCATTTTTCAGCTTCACTGTGGGCGTGCAGTTGAGGGGCTGATGGTAGGGACATGTCATAATATATTTCTCCACAGTGAGCATCCAGAAATGGAGAGTCATTGTTCTCATAGCCAGAATATCTTAAGTGCAGCATATTCCCTCTCACTCTTAACCTATGTAACATAAATATTTTAGACTAGTGAATTAAATATATTAGATGCTACATAAGGATAGCCCTTAAATTTGCTCATCTCAAAATAAGTCTTTTGTCTTCTTTGTTCTTTTCAGTGATACTTCTGTGTTAAAATCTATCCATTTTTTATAATTTTGGATTTATCTAGGGTTTCACCTTCATTACTTGAATGTCTTTTAATATCAAGATTATAGTTCATCTACCATAAAAAAAAGTTATATTAAATCAAAAGGAAGGGTTGTGCACAATAAAATGTATCACAGATTCCCAAGAGCTAATTATGCGTTTCTCTAATGCCTGGAAAACAAGTCCATATCTTTTAAACATCCATCCCAAAATGGCCAAGATAAATGGTAAGTTGGAGCTTTTTCATGGCTTTAAACTCCTTAGACAAAACCATACTTCCCATTCACAGGAAGAACGAGAGCAGGTTTTTTTTAGTAGGTCAGTGATATTAGAATGAAATGCAAATGCACAACTAAACTACATAACACAAATCCTGCTGTTTACTCTCTTGGGCATTACTCTGTATTTGGTGTAATGTTTTTCTAACATTTTATGAAGTTTTCCAATTAAATATTAATGTAACTTCTTCAAAGAGAAAGAAAGATTTATAACCCTGAAGTGAAAGAGAGAGGATGAGAGAATTGATAGCGCAATTGGGCAGGAAAATTCTGCATGAGCTCTAAACACTCTTTTCTTATTTATTTGAAAAGCTAAATATATGATATGAAACAAAATCTGTATCTGTATAAGCTATGTTGTAATTGCATGTGGTGCATAATTATATGTGGTAAATTAGCATCTTTCACTCCAGCAACAAATCATGTGCTGTATCACTGTTTTATTTTTAAATACTTCTTCAATGTTTTTGATTTCTTACATTTTAAATACCTTAAACATTTGAGGGGGGGGACAAAAAAACACTAGCAATTAAATTAGAATCTAAAGTTAAGGAAACGAATATTTTTTTGTATTTTAAAATTCAATTGAGCTTATAATAAATAATTTACTTAAGCAATGCAAAAAGGAAGTGATAACTGCTTTTGCCTTGTAGCAAGAGCGGGTATGTGGTATGTCTGATTCATCAGCACTAGACGGCAGTAACTCATGTATATGGAACAGACTGTAATGTTTTCCAGTTTACTTGAGGGAATGAGAAATTTTTAAGATTCTGCATACTCTTATATATTCTTCAAGGTTACCAGAAGGCATAAAGACATGTTCTGAACCTGAGGTCAAATTCATAGGAAAAAAATGCAGAGGAAAACCTATTATTTGTAAATTTCTCATGTGTTCCATTGGCAAGAGGGGAACGGCAGGGTTCTGTGATATTCTCAGCCTGGACTTCTGAAATAATTTACTTTTTCTGCCCTCTTTAAAAAAATCTAGCTAGGAAATATATGTCAGGACAGCACAAAAGGAGTTAATCAGCAGGACTGTTGCTCAAGATGCAGCAGTGTAAAAACATCTCATTGCTGTAGGTCAGATTGAGGCATTCCATAGGAAAGTCACAGAAACTTTGCTAATGAGCAGCACTTCTGTTTGTCTTGTTGGATTTCTTAACGTTTATCATTTATGCACATTTCTCATATTGTACAGCTCTCCTGTTAGAGGGATGAACGCAGAAGTAAAATTCTATTAATTCACAGCCACACATTTCCTGCTTCACCCTTAAGGTAACAGAAGGGTGAACCCTTGCCTGTCTTGTATCTCTTCAATCATTATTTACTTTCACTTATTTAATGTTAACCTGGATAGGAATCATCAATGAGAAGTGACGTTTGCTCCTTGAGATGTTTGTACCATAGGATGAAAGAACTTGGACTGGTGTGGCGCAGAACCATCAAATCCATTTTAATGGATGATTACTTATGCCTGAGTCAGAAAATTCCCATAGCTTATAAGAAATTACTAGAAGTAAGTACTTTTGTTCAGATATGTTTCAATAAACATATAAACAGTGGCAGTCACAGATTTGTGTACTTTAGGCCTATACTCAAAAACACAAGAATGGCAGTAGAAGACATAACTGTTTCTCCATCCAGTGAGTCTTTTAATGATGTTGGAAAAGCAAAACTTATTAAAAATAAGTCATCATGAAATAGCAGTGTGTTTGAGACAGTGCTTCCCTCAGAACAGAATGTCAGGAAGAAAAAGTGCTCACAATCTGGCAACTAGTGAAACAAGCAGCAGCAGTTTCTCACACAGAAGAAAAAACATTCACTCCTCTGCCTTTGCTGAAAGATATCGGAGGAGCATCAGCTGCACCACATGTTAGGGAGTCATGCCCAGATCCAGTCCAAGACTTGGAATGGAAACAAGGTTGCTTCCAGGGATGAGGAGATGGTTCACTTGTTAGTATCTGTTTAACATTATGACCTTTGTGGGCAAAGCCTATTGTTGTAAAGGTTATTTTTGCTTCTGTAGAGGGAGAAAAAATGGTCGAGCAGCATTGCTGACAGCAAGACTGTCATTTTAAAAATTAGGTTATAATGAATATGAGTTTCAGAAGACTAGAGTAGGTCCCATCTGCTTCCCTCTGGACTGCAGCATGAAAGGGAACAGATGGACATGAATTATGCCAAAAATGGCTGGGAGAGGCTAGACAGCTCTGTAGTCTTATTCTATGTTATCATCAGCCATGCAAAGATCCCATTCCTATCTACATCTCACAGTGCACTGCTGCTGTTGGAGGAATGGGGGAAGGGTGGATATAATTGAAAGGAGAGACAACCCAGAACAGGTCATGTTACAAATTCTGCAACATTCAGCTATAGCTCAGGTACTAATTTGGTTGATAATTTTAGTTTTCCCTCTTGTTTTGTCCTGAAGTTGATTGTATCACACATATTCTGAATAGTCATGAGAAAGTGATACCTATGCAAAAGTTAGGTGCTCTGGAATAAGATCTTAGCCTCCAAATTCAATGTCATCTTTATGTGTTCTCAGATTAAGTCAGGATTTTACTCTCTGCAGATATCTTATAATATCTGTTGTTATAATCTGGGTTTATCATCCCAGTTCTGGAATGGAGTGAAATTGCGTTACAAAGGGCAGACTCAGGAAGGTGTTCCCTCTTCAAAGCCCTTGCAGATGAGGAGCACAACTCAGTTGCTTGCCCACTCTGACACAGACAGAGTCAAAAGTTTCTTAGAATTTTTTCATGTGGTTTTGTTTGTGTTTCTCCAATTAAAATGTCATGCTTAAATATTTTGCGTCACTTTAAAAAATATTTAAAAAGCTCTATTATAGCAATGTTATATAATATTATCAAATGTCTATGCCTGAGGTTTAGCCATTGAAATGTGGTTTGAAGAAGCAGAAATATTGGAACTCCCATTAAAACTTTGCTTAAATTTAAATACATTCTTCTTTAGACTTGATGGCTGCTATTCTATTTGAGCTGTATTTAGCCTTTCTTAAGAATGATTGGTGATTGTTAAGTGTTAGAGGGCCTTCTGCAGTGGTCACACCTTCCTTTTGAAACCAGGCATTTACTCTTTTCTCATATAATTTTATAGTCCATAATATACAAAAGGCAACTAATGCAATCAGTTGTTATTATTTTAACTTTTTGTTTTTGTATTTTGAAATTATCTCTTAAATCTCTTGCATCTCTAGTTCTTTTCTGGCTGTGTACAGTACAAAGTAGCTAAAGCATAGTTTTAAGTTAGATTGTTTAGTAATAACAAACCTGGCTACAGCACAATGGTGTTCAGGCTGGGGTTTTTTACATAGTTCTTCAATGTTTCTACTCCAGTTAGTATTTCATTCAATACCTGATTTAAAACTAGCAATTTGAATAGTTTGTAGTGTTGATTGCAGTGTGGGCAAACTTGTTGTTAACCACTGCAAGCCAAGCCTGATAAATTAAAAGCCATTCCAAGGCTGTTTCTTTTTCCTCCGTGTTTGCTTTCTTATATATTCAGAATTTCATGGTAAGACTATTTGTCTACATGGTAAAAGACCATGCTAGTTTTGGCATGATAAAAGTGTCAGAAAATTCCCTTTATCTTCCATTTTTGAAAATAAAGGCTGTTCTGTCTTTTGACAGAACACATGGATACATACTGTATTGACTTCAATACTCAGTAAAAAAATAGTTTGAGCTATTTATCCTGTGAAAAAAGAAGAGAAATTATCATCAATGTTTCACGTAATGCTTTGTTGATTCTTTCACAATACATATTTTCAAAAACCCATTGTAATCTCAGGTGTCTTAGGGAAAGCAAAACTAGAGCTGGGACAGAAATCTTATTTAACACTTAACAAGTGAGGTATGTGTTCTGTATTTCTACATCTACATATGTAAGAAGTTGTTTACTTTCTGAAAAGACGGGTATTGTGTCAGTGCTGTTGGAAAAAAATGTAAATGGGAGACTATATTCTTGGAACCAATGGACAGCTGCAATCATTAATCAGTGTTTTTGTTTCTTGTCTTCTCTGTGTTGTGAAGTCAATGTTTTACACTTTGGTTGCCTCAAGGTCTACATATACTTCAGGGCTTAGTTGAACTACCAGTACACTAGTGTAGAAAAATAACCCATTTGGGGTTTTGCCATGAAAAATGTGAAGTCAGTCTTTGTACATTGACTAAAATCTCATTACTTTGGTGGCAAATGAGGCATGAAACATATTGTCAAAAATATAGAGCCCAAAATATAGTGACACTAAATATTTTATCTTCATGGAATGTACTACAAAAGGTTTGAACTCTAAATCAGATAGTGCACTTAGGCACACAGCATCATTCATCAACTGCACAGTCTTCATTGCAAAAATTTGTCCATGATGACAGCTTTAATGAAGCTCCATAATTTCTCTCAACCTCAGAAAACTATTATTTCAACTGCATGAAGGTATAAATCTACCACCAACACTTCAACTCTGGCCTTGCTCAAGGCTTACACTATTGCCTTTATGGTTCTCCTCATTCCTGTCTATATGGTAGGTTTGTAATATCAACTTGCTGTTCACAAACATGGGTGATTGGAAGGAAGTGTTATTGCAGAAGTGGAACTGAAAAGACAGTCTTGGTTATGTGAGACTTCATGACATGTCTTTCTGCCATATTCCTGAAGCATCTGCACTTGTGTTCCCTTTGATCTCCATGGTAGAACAGAATTCTGTTACTATGTGGCTGAACCAACGTAACAGGACAACTTCATTTGTTATATCAAATATTTAAGAGTTGTAGATCTGGGAAACAAGTAGTAGTCAGGCAGTGAGAGGGCCAATTGATCAATATAAGCAATGGTAAAAAATTCATTATCTATGGACACTGCACTTTGAAGAATTATGTTTGATTTATACAAAGCACCGCTCATCTCTGTAAGTGACTGATAAGACTTCAGTCATATACATGTAGTACTTGGCATGTGGCAGTTCACAGAAAATCATACCATCTCACAAGCATAGCACTGATTTTTGTTTCACTGTGTTGAAATTAGGTATGCTGTGTCATGGGAACCAGAAATCAATGTAAAATACGTATGCTTTGGAGAGGGAAAAAATGGCACTCTGAACTTCCTGAATCATAATAAATGTACAATGCACAAAGCCATTTTACTGTCATGATAAGGAAATAATCTCTTCAACTGTCTTGGAATATGTGTTGTTATTTCTCTGTGCTGTTTGTACTCTTCATACTGTACAGATACTTGTCTTCAACCATCATGCATTACATTTTAAGTGGAAATAGTCTAGATATCAGGCAAAGTGCTTGCAGCCAGCATACCTTGAAATGATTTATTAAAACCACAAAATAGACTGAAGATTGATTGAAATAAGAGGATTTTAATATGAATAG
This sequence comes from Aegotheles bennettii, assembly GCA_013398125.1. Taxonomy (NCBI): domain Eukaryota; kingdom Metazoa; phylum Chordata; class Aves; order Caprimulgiformes; family Aegothelidae; genus Aegotheles; species Aegotheles bennettii. The sequence goes on along the minus strand of VZRW01001045.1, from coordinate 1,344,415 downwards.
AAAGTTGCAACTTTGAAAATTGTTTTGTTGGAAAAATTGCAACATTTGACAGCTGTATACAATGGTTAAGTGAACTCACCATTGTTTAAAAAAAGAGTTCAATATATATGCCATAGGACAGACTTCATGTCCCATAATTTAAGGAGTGCTTAATTAAAATACATCTACTTCCATTTTAAATAGGGATTGGTCTGCAAGTTGTAAAAAAGATTTTAAAATTCATTATAACCTAAAAAAAAAGAACTTGCACAATTTGTATAACAGTGTAGCTTTGTATAGGAATTTCTTATGCTTTTAAGAACTGGTGTTGTCAGAGTGCTAGATTTTTTCTCCATTTCTTCTTGTCTGTGTGAAGACTCAGGATCATCATTTAGACAATGACTGTTTTACAAAACTGTTTTATATATTTTCATGGTACCTCAGTACCGCAGTATTGTTGGGCTGAACTACGTCCATTTTCAGAACTGATTGTGAAGTTGAGCCAAATCTAGCACTTCTTATGTCAGATCACTGGGTAACTGATTTGGTTTCCCCTGCTGTTTCAAGCATTATATCCTCCTATGTCATTCAAGTATGAGAGACAAACTTTAATTTGAAATGTGAATTGGTGCAAGTAATTTGGAATTGTTCATTTGTTCACGGGAAGCCAGAATGTTAAGAGACAGAATTAACTTCTTTATATTAGTGTGAATTCTTGCATAAAATACTTGGTTTTATTCCACTCTTCTGATAAAAGTCACAGCTGCCTTGAGTAATCGAGGCAAACATGATGAGGTTCATTCCATCTACTGAAGCGTCTTCATGGAGAATCCTAATTTAAAAGCTTACCCAACTTGACATTTTCTTGTTTGGCACCTCCAGAGAATATTCACCGTTTGTCAGCTGAAACAGTTTTTAAAGGTAGCTGTGTTACCCCATTTGCTGGAAAAAGAGGTTATCCAGCTGACTATTTCAATAATTCAATAATCTAAAGTGAAGTGGGACAAATTTGATCAAATGTAGCCATTTGTATGAAAAACAGATATCAAGGTGTGTGGTTAGGCCTTACATACTCACTCTTTACAGCAAAATAAATTAATTTGCCTTTCACATCTTCAAGTTTCCAAATGCAAAATATACAGGCAATGTGGAAAGGTTGTTCTTGAATCAAAGAGTACTTTATATGTTGTGCAATGTTGTTTTCAGTAAAGGTATAAGCAGCTGTCTTGTTTTGTTCCAGCTAATTCAGATCTATGTAGGGAATAGAAAGGACATTAGAATGAAAACAAAACAAACAAAAATATCACAAAAGTTATTTTCTTCAGTCCCAAAGGAGAAAAGTTGTAGCTGTTTTGGAAAGATAAATTCAACTTATATAATAAATTGTTGCTGAGTTTTCTCAGTAACTGTTGTAAAAGACATAAAGACTCAAATAAAAGTAAATATAAGTACTGCCTTATAAATTAAATATTGGAGGTCATATTGTTTTAAAGGATGCCTTAAAACCAGTTACTCCAGAATTGCAGTTTTACATTGCTGGAGTTTGTGATGAGATATACAGTTTAATATCTTCTTGGATGTGTGTCTTACACATTCTTGTGTAAGAATGAGACAGAAGGAGTTTTATGCACAATTTTCTCCTATTTGTTGAAAATATTCCATGTCTACTGGTAGAATGTGTATGTAAAAATGCCCTGAGAAGGTTAGAAATGCACAAGCTGGGATTCTTTACCTGCCTTGATGCAGTGCTTTGTGCCTTCTGATACCTCGTCGGGTGTAAAAGCTCATAAGAATGAAAGTTCCTTTTCTGACATTTGTAGTGGTTGTACTGCCCACGTTCCCTTCTGCCACAGCAATCATTAATTAATTAAACCTTAAATAGCCGTAAACAAGTTTTGCATTATTTTAGTCCCTCTTCTCTTGCTTCTTCAAGTTCTGGAAAAATACTTAAAATACTTTACCAGGTAATGAACTATTTTGAACTTCGAACAATTAATTATGAATGTCTGAGGAAATGTACAGGACGAAAGAATTCTGACACAAACAACCTGGTACAGGTCATAGATCAAGTCTTGACAAACAGTAATACCTTGTTAAGCCCTAATGGAGCACTATTTAAATTAGACATCTCAGTAAATGTTAAATGTACTCATTTTTGAAACAGGAATAATTTGAAACCAAGTCTATTTTTCAGAATAAAGCTTTATGAGAAATATATTTTCTCCCTTCTGAGCAATCTAAAATAACAGCATAGGGCATGTGAATATAAATACTGTATTTAATTATAAGCATAGGCAGGGATCTGTGTGTGATACAAACTTTAACTCTTCTTTTTAATTTGCTATTATCTCTACCTAATTAATATAGTAAAAAGGTTGTTGCATAAATCAATGTATGACCCCAATGCAGTCTTGCTAATATCCCTATATCCAATAGATATTGTTCTGTAATTCCCCTGGAAGAAGTGGGGCATGTCAGATAAATTAAATGAAGAGAACAGATGTAGATTAAGAGTGATGTAAATTTCAAGCCTGCACTTTTAATTTCACTAAATATTATTTTCCATCTTCATGATCACATTACACTGAAATGTGGAACTTCAATTTCCTCTACTATTTCATTTAATAAAATCTTTGTCTCATCTGAGTTCTTGAAGAGATGTTAGCTTTAAATCACATTGACTTCACCCTATCCAATTTACATATGCTGAAGAAATAAAAGTCTTTTCAAGAGTTGCCATGGGGCTTCAGAAGCCTCAAAGGAGTATTAAGACCTTGAGTTTAATGTGAACTGCCTCCAACACAAAACACAAATCTTCCCAACAGAATACTAATGGTTTTGTGTACAGTTACATTTTTCCGTGCAAGTTTGTAAAGTAAATAAACATCCACATATAGAGAAAAAATAACTGAATTATGTCTGAGCACTTGAATTTAGAAGTATGCCAGCTGGAAACAAAATGTTTTCTATAGGCCTATATTACATAAGAAACATTATGTGGTTTGACAGATGTACAAAATGGAACACAGGATAGATTAAAGGGGGAATTCAGAACTCCTCCTTTTTTTTTCTCTAAGGGCTGTATACCTGCAGAATAGCATTAGTAGTGTTTCAAAGTCACTGTGAACATACATATAAAATGTCCTGCCTTAGATCTATATAAACAAAAAATTCTTCCACACTAGATTTACTTTGTTTTACTTGCATGAGCATTTTATATTTATTTTGGGTTTTAGAAATCTTGGTCTGTTTTAGACAATCGGTGGACTTCATTGCATATAATAACAAAGGGGAAAATGTTTTCCTAATATGACCTCAATCTCATCTCTATAATGGGTTTATCATTATAATAATTATATCCCATTAAAATGTCAGAACTGGTTTAAAAGATATCTAAGAAGACATGTCTGTTTGAGCAAACTAGCAGGCAGGTACCTTGATGTTAATTTACTTGGCATCATTTAAGGGAAATGGAGAAGTACAGTACATAAAATGAGAATGCTCGTGTGACACAAAATACAAGCAGATTGACTATATATAGTATTAACTTAACACTTAAATAATTGGTCGGTCATAAGTAATTAGAGAGCATCACAATTACACAAAGAGAAGGTTTGTTTCGAATTGAGAGCGAGTGAATGGTTCAGAGTGAATACTCCTACATGACAAATCTAGCCCTGTTTTCTGTTAGGAATTATCTGCAAGCAGGCAGGCTTTTATTCATTTGTTTGGGTGAGATTTCAAACCCCCCTTCTCTTACTGAGCCCTGTTCCTGGGATGGTGGTGTTTCCAAGAGCAGTTGCTCAGTGGGAGTGGGAGGTGCTCAGTCTCACCCTTTGTTAAGAAAGAGTGTCTGAACTATCTGGGCCAGAATCTGACAATCTCTTCACACAAGAAATCGGCTTCTACCACAAATGAACCCAGTTGTTGCAGTTCAGTAAGCTCATCCTAGTCTGGCTCTTCATTTAGAATGATTCCCATTCCTCGGGTGTTCATGAACAAGTCACTGTGACAGAGTTTCCTGCCCTTTGTTATCCATTATGTTTTGTGTGCAGTCAGATCCTGCTTCAGCAAGTGATTTCAGGATGAATTGAAAGAAGCCCCGTAAGCTGAATTGGGAAAGATAGGCACATACATTGCGTTTTGTTGAAATCTCATTTTCCTCACCTACACTGCTTTACTGTTCACTCAGGTGTCTCTGGTATGACGTCCTTTACAGACAGAAAATGCTTAATAAATGCTGAATCACAGCAAACTGTAATAACCAGAAAATACCAGATTCTTTTATACATTGATCATTGATGAGTCAAGGCTTTTAATTCTTCTCTGTATCTGATAAATTTAAAAATACAATTTAAAAGTATTTATGCATATTTTTTTTAGTAAATTCATAAATAATGATAGGATGAAAATAGTACGACTTCCCATCAGTATCATTCTGGATTTTATATTTAAAACCAACAAAACCCTAATTTGATACTCGTTCTTAGAGTTCTCACAAAATATCACTACTCCTTTGTGTGTACTAAGCCAGTGAACTATTAGAAAATAACTTGAGTTTTAAAAGAAAAAGCACACAAGCTGACTTCCAAAGATTAATTGGTAATAGAGACAGAACTCATACTTCTTATGCAGGCAAACCTACCATTGACTTAAAGTGCATTTCCCTGAATGAATGGCATGTTGAAACTCCTGGAAGGAAGCCATGCTACAAAGAATTGAATTGAATGGGGTCAGAAACAGTCCCAGAAAGCCTTTTTAAGCTTGGAAAGCACCCTACTGAATTTCTTGCCAAATGCAGTATTTGCTATCACATTATATAAAGAGTAGCCTGCATTCCTTCAGAACTGGCTTATTAGTATTTGCCAGTCTGCAGGGTGCAGGCAGTGTAAACAGCATCCCTGATCCATCCATCTTGCACAGGCAAACCCTGTCCAGGTTGTCGCAGTATCCTGGCCATGCTAGATGCCGTTGATCTGTACAAAGTGCTGTTTACTTAAGCTGGACCACAGACTTCTCAGTCTTCCCTGCCAAAGTTTTCATCTTGACATACATCTAGTTCTTTTCTTTATTATAGCTTCAGCATCATACAGAGGCACATAGTGGGATGGTAAATGTATTTACTGTGTTTGTGTATTTCCTGATGTTGGAAGTCTTCCGCCTACTTAGAATGCCAGATAAAGTTAGTAGAGCAAAGCTCAGTAAACAAGACTAATTACCTTGGCAATTTAGATTAAGTCCTTGAAATGGATTGTCAGAAATTAGTTTATTTATGTTACCAGGCTAAGGATCCATTTCTGTCAGATGTTTCAGCTACTGTGAAGTAACCTTCCTACTGATAAGTACAAAGAGTGGACGTGTTTGTTTCTTATTCCTGTGCATACTCTTGAAATGGAATTTTAAATTGCTCTCAATAAATGACTTGAATTTGAGATTTTTAACTTATTGTTTCTTATCAATTTTTCTGCTGGGTTTGCTAGCTTTTCTACTTAACTTCAGTTCTGTTCTCTAAATGATTTGGTTTTTACACCTAAATAGGTAACCAATAGGTGGTGACAGCAGTACACTTCTTGATTTAACCTAGTTATGCATGGCTTAGCAGCCTGGTCTTTCTTTTAATGGTATAATTACTTACATTGTGAGCCTTACTGATGCTACTAGAAAGAAAGAAAATACATTGGCTTTTAAATTTCGGAGATGCTTATACTGGTATTAGTCTGGAATGGCTCAGAGTCTGTGGTAGTACACATAAGAAAGTAGCACAGTAGACATTAAAATAGCCCAAGATTTTAAAGTCTCAAAGTAATTATTTAAAAACAAACTGTACAGAACAAAAGATATAGTGGTACACCTTTTAAATGAATCACTGTTCTAGTTCAAAATTCTGCATCTGCAAAACTAAAATCAGTATTTATTAACTTACAAATCACAAACGTTGTAAGAAACGTGTCAGTACTGTGTTAGGAGAATCTTATTGTTTAGCAGTATATTGAAGACCTGATCATTCAGCCTATACAGATGTAGGTATAAAAACCTTTTCTGGAAAGTTAAGATTCTATGTTTAAAATACAATCTAGATCTTTGATACTGTACAGGCAGTGTATGAGTTAAATCACACTATGCTTACAACAGTTAACTCCATCTGCTTTCCATTGTTCTTACCCAGAGTTAGAATTTTGTCTTAATTTTAGAAATGTAACATGATGAAGCTGGCATGATAACACATAAAAAACATAAAAATAGTTTCTATTTGATGTAAAAACCTTCTCCCAGAGCTTTGTTAACAAAGGACAAAATTCCAACTTCAGATGAAGTTAGTGGGAATTTTGCCATGCATTTTAATAGGCCACAGTATTAAATTCTTCATTAATATTTCACAGTAAGTCATTTTTCATTACTGGAAATAATTTTTACAGCTATTTGCTAAGAAACAGAGTAATTTTTTAAAAATCCTTTCTATTTGAAGTGTTAAATTTTACTTCTGTCCTTACTTAAGATGTGAGAGGTTTTGTTGATATACCATCTTGATCCCATTTTTTTACATTTGAAAATATAAATTTTCATTAAGATTGTGAAATGTATGATTTATCATGATCCATTTATGGCGCTGTCCTTTTTATTTGAAAATATGAAGAAGTTTAGAAAATCTGATGATGTCTCATTACTCTACTTTGCAGAAGTCTGCAAGCCAGCATTCCAACATAGAAAATCACAAGAGTCACAAGTAATCGTTAGATCTGCAGGATGAAGAAAGTGTTTACTTGAAGCTCCACTTCTGTGTGGAAAGAAAGAAAGAAGAAAATAAAGACATAGGCATACGTAATAACAGATGACAAAAATCAGTCCAGTATTTCAGCAGGTAAGAACCAATGTTTAAACTGCTTTAAAATGGTCCTGAATACTCTTGAGGTTTGGTGTTAAGCTGTGGATTTGAGACATGGTGTATTAGGCCTGACTGAGAACTGTGGTATTTCAGCAGCTATATTGAGGAGTGCAGTTATGCTGATTCAGCAAGAGCATCAAAAACATCACCATCAATGACTGGCATTGGTTACAGACTCAAAATATCCATCGTACATGAAACACGATATTTGTTTTGAGCTGTTCGGTATGTTTTATTCTAACTTCAACTTTTTATATTATAATCAAACTGTTGCATTCCAATAAGTGTTATCAAGGAACTTAATGCTACTGTTTTTAAAGAAATGCAATCAAATTAATACGTTCCTGGAAAAAGTTTCCTGCAAAAGAATATTCTTTCAGATTTTTTTCTTCTATTTTGCTTGTTCTAGCTGATTACTTTCTAGAACACTGATTGTAGAATACTACATAGGAAGAATGAAGGGCGGTGGTTGAAAACAGCTGAGAAGAAAACATCTTCCAGTCAAACAAACATACAACAGAAATACATGAGAAGAAGCTAAAGGAGAAGGTACAATGATTTTAGAGCTGCTGGTAGTAGAATTTCCTGAAATATATATTCCATTTCATTTTTCAATCTGAAGATTGAAAGAGATCAGGCATTTATACACACTGGAAATGTGTTCTAAGAGGTGTTCTTTTACCATAATATAAAAGATTTCTTGTTTATGCTTAGAAATACAGATTTCCGTGTCTCTTTTTTTATCCCAGATGATGTAATATCTTCCCTTCAGTGTTCAGTACACATGATTGTTCAAGAAGTCCATTCATATGATCCTGAAAAACATGAATTTCCTCCTATTTTAAAGCTATAAACTCAAACTCAGAGTACTAATAATTTGGGAGCAATGCTACAATTATCACTGTCGTCCTTGAAGGTTTAGCATGGGTAGCATGCCAGATGTTGTTTCTTAATATATTACCAGAGTGTTATTCCTGCTGGCCAGTACATTGTCAATACATCATGTGAGCAATAATCCCGCTGGCCATTACTCTGTTAATGCATCATTTAGTGTCATTCACTTGATTCATTAAAAGAGCAGCAACTACCAGGAACCCATTAAAAGGCTTCAAAGTCTGTGTTTTATTCCAAACAACTGCACATTTCTTAGAAGAATGATTTGGATGGAATGGAAGAAAAAGAAAATCTAATGAATAGGGTTGGATGCTATGGCCCTAATCCAGTGGCTGTTGAATGAGAATCCTTTCATTGATATCAGTGGACTTCAGAATTGGGCTATGTGTCTTAATTAACAGAAATGACACAATATTATTTTGTTAGCTTTAGAAGCCAGATTAAATGCTGGAAATTTTTGAAAACTATGTTATTGTTTTATTTTTAATATGATAGCAAGAAATTAAGGCTATAGTACCACCACGAAGTCAGGCACTTTTCTATAAATATATACATGTGCATAAACATATTCAGGCATAGAGTTCTGGCAATTGCATCTGAATACTGATGTGAGCAAAATTTTGTATACAAAGCTTGCAAGGTAATGTTCAAAAGTGACAGAAACAGTCATTCTGGATTTTGTTGTGTTTTTGTGGAATTTGGAGGGAAAGTGTATTTTTATAAAATTATTATTGTTATTATATATCTTTAATAGCCATAGGATATTTTGACAAATGGAGATTCAATAATTATAAACAGAACTGTTCTTTACAAATCAACATGCCATAAATCATATCAGAGCAACTCTTTTAAACATTCAAATGAATGGGGAGTAGATTATTACCGTCAGGTAAATTATAGTATAAGATAATGTTGCCTTTAACAGCACCACGATCACAAGATCAAATTTTTATTTCTTGTTTGTTGGGTTGCTTTTACACGTGGTTTTCCTGTTACTTAGACATAGATTTTGATTGCTGAAACATTTGAGTTTGTACATACTATTACTCCAAAATCTTGCTCAGGAATGTGCAGTAACTTGGATCAAGTATAGTCTCCTTACCTGATGAGTTTAAAACAGATACGGTAACATACAAACCTAGTGGAAGTACCATTAGGAGTAAGAAAATGGGAGTCAACCAGTGCTTGCCAGGCACACTTAAAATACTATTATTTTCAGGAGAAAACATTTGAACAAGACTGTAACTAAAGTCAAGCTCTCAGAAAACTATACAAACCTGCAAAGGTCTAATTGACTTTTACCAGATTGGTGTGTTTTATTGATAGCGTCTTCTAGAGGTTTTTTAGGTGCAAGATTGATTCACAATCTTAATGTAGTACCTTAGAAGAAACATTTGTAGGAGGAACTGTGAAAGGAAGTTATTGAGATTCTAGTAGGGATTGAAATATTATAAATCATTATGTGTTAACCATGTCTCAGGCAGTGCTTTTGTAACTTTTGAAAATTGTGATTGACTGAAGCAATGGTTAATGTTCCTGCTGCTGACTAAGGATTTAGAAAGCTCATGTGTAACCTTAAGAGCGAGACTACACTTTTAAGGCTCTGCTCTGCACTGTGTTCATCTCAAGGGAATTTCTGGGTGAGACTCTGCTTTGCAGGCTTTGCTTAGACATTAAAAGGAGTATGGTGTTTGCAGCCTTAGGTTGATACTTGGCATACTCTTTCTTTATTTGTAGAGATCCATAAGGGATCTCTAAGCTGTCATTTGATCTCCTCCCGCCTTTCACTTCCTGAGGAGGGAATTTCACCATCTGGTCAAGAATGTGCTAGGAGACTACATTTATGCAGAGAGAGGAGAGGATATGAAAAACAGAAGGTGCCTGTGCTCTTCCTGTTCTTGCACATGTATGTGTAGGCCCGTAACAGTCTCTCCTTTAAACATCAATAATGTGGATAACTGTATTCCTCACCCTGCCCTCACAGAGGTTTTCATACTTAAAGAAAATAATTATATAGATAAAGCTGATGAATAAAAACACAAATAAGATCTAGACTGGTCTGCACTCAGGCTGCAGGCATTCACCTGAAATCCTAGGACAGCAAGTAGCTGAATTTGTGCAATAATAAAATAAGGAAACTGTGTAAGTATTAACTCTGCAGGGAAGAAAACAAATGTGGAGTATATTTATAAATGCTGCTAGGACATACTTTTTGAGATATGGATTGTGTGACAGATTCCAGAACTGCTCAGCTTTTCTTTGTATATTTTCATGCATATATGAAAATGAATATTCTGATGAAATCACAAAATATTTTGTATTTATACTTTCTAGTTATTTTCAATCTGGAAATTTCACATTGTCTTACAAACATTAATACATAACCTTGACAAATGTTATTCTGGACAGTAGTGTAAGTTTTTCAAACTGTAATTAAACCAGAGAAATGCTGTCTCAGTGGAAAAAGAATCAGCCTGTGAAATCACCTTCCTGAAAAAAATGTGCGTAAAGACCACAACTAGAAATCCTCCAGATTGCATCGAGTTAGGAAACTTAAGAACATAGTCATCACCAATAGCTAATTCATAAAAAAAATAAGGTAGGCAAATAACTTAAAAGTATGCCTGCTACTTACTGAACATACACCCATAATTTACCCTGTCAGTGAAAGGACTGGACTAAATAATCTCCAATAATACTGACTATTTGGAGGTGATAATTCTGGAACATGGAAATGTGAAACTTTGAGGGGGTCATTCTTTCGATATGTAAGGTATCTCTGATATATTGATAGAAATATGGATATGTAATGAAGATAATTCACTTACTGCTCTAAACTGCTTGCCTTATTTCTTTGACAGTTGTGTAAGTTAACCTCTTTAAAACGTGCATGACTCTGGTAGTCTTTTCTTGCGTGAAGCAAGAGTGAGTTGAGTTGAGCTAAGTTGAATTGGGTTGAGTTGAGCTGAGTTGAATTGGGTTGAGTTGAGGGGCTGAACAAAAGGACCCATAACCCAGGAGTCACTTTGTGATAGTTCCTATGATTTCTCAGAAAATGTGGAAGCAGCAACAAACCTTCATGTAGGCCAAGCAAATATTTCCTTTTTAGAACATAAAAAAAACAACCTTTTTTTCTCTACCTGTCACTGGTTGGAGCAGAGGTCAAAAAAGATGTTCCTTGTGGTGAAAAAAGTATCTGTATCAGTTTTATCTACCTTCATGACTTCAGTGAAACAGAAGTTGTATTGTAAGAGAAACTCCCTGGATGGCTAAGGGTGGACAGAGGGATGTAGAACATCTCTGCAGAACGTGTTCTGAAGCCCTATGTAAGACTTCTTTCTTCTCCCCGCTCTTTCATTAACTACTCTGGCTGACAGTGCTATATTTCTCCTTGACCTTGGCTGATGCCCTGAGCCCTTTCCCCTGAGATCCATCCTCCAGAAGTAGATGTAGAAGTGCAGGATGATGGACCTTGACTTAGGTACAGGGAATGGATGATTTCAGATCTGACATTCTCATTTTGAGTCGGGCACACAGATCCTCAATAAATCATGGGATTTTGGTATCCCTTATTTGTGGATCATAAGAACTGCACGTTCAGTGGATACAACCTGTGCTTCTTTATGAATGTACATATGTATCATAATAAGTTGATCCTGCTTTACATTTTAATACTGTATCTACTCTATATACATTTATGTGTATCTATAAAATAATCCTGTGTAAATAAGACTGCATGATTAACAGCTGAAAATTATCTGGTCATGCGACAGTGCTCATATATTCTAGCTTTGATAATAAATTACATTAATGTTTTTGTTGAAACAAAATCTGTGATTGAATGAAACAGCTCCTGCTACCCTCCTTTTCTTTTTAACATAAAGCAAATAAGAAAAAGAATTTTTATTGCAAGATATTCATCATGCACATTCTGGCAATGCACTCTAACAAGGCTAACTACAAATGAGACTGATTCGACAAACCCTTATAACAAGTAATCCTATTCACTTCACAGTGTTTGTTTGTATGTTTGATATATGTCTACTTTCATTGATTGCTGGAGCTTCATGTATTTGGTTACAAGAACACCTGCTTTATGCACTTGTATCTCTACATAAATACACCTGTATTTTTTCTGGGATTACAAATTCTTTTGTACCTCATAAGACTGGTTTCAACTAATATGCAGAACAGACAAACAGATTTATTTTTTCTTTTTAAAATCAGTAGCACTACTTCTTTGGGCAAGGACTCAATTTTATTTCTAGTTCTTACAACATGATACCAGAAGTGTTTCATCATAATCTTATCTTTATATTTTGCAAACATACAAAATCTCTGTTAAAACAGTAGAAGTCAACAATATATCTCTATGGATTTATTTTGTTCTGAACAGCATGTTAGGTATTATGGTGGAACATTAATTCTTTCTGCTTGCTTTTTTAATTAACCACTTAATTTAGTATTTGAAGAAAGTACAATCTATGGTTAACATCAATGTGGTGATTCCTTAACTGTAAGAAAGTGTAGTTGGTTAGTAATAAATCTTTAACTTCTTGCATGTTTATTTAATGTAGATTAATGGTTTATGTCACAGTCTTTATTAAAATAAATTCAACTATAGGAAGATAAGAAATTTACACATTTCATATCAAAATAGTATATCATTTAGAGTAATAGATTCAGGAATATGTTTGTAGGATAAGAGAAATAAGTCAATATGTTTTTAAATAGATTATTAAGCATCAGGATGTTGCAGAGCCTACTGAAATAGTATACCATATATAGCATAAAAAGAATATGATGTCTGCAGTGTTTATGTTGTATGTTTAGTATTTTACAATTCAGTATGTTTATATGTTAAGAATACTGGTCTGTGCAACAGGGTAAAATGTTCTTCTGAGATTCCAGTTTATACAATCCAAAAGAACACTCATAAACGAACATTTTAAATTAAAACATAGACTGGTTTAGCAAAAATGTTATGGTAATTTATCAACAAAGGTAGACTGTACATGGGATGCACCGTTGTAAGGGCAAATAATTCTGTGCTTTCAATCACACAATGTTACTTAAACAGCAGGGTTAAACAATAATGTTTGTTATGATCATGTTTCTAGTAACCACCCACTGATGGCCCCAGATGGGTTTTTATAAAATCTGACTCACTACCTTATGCAGATATCCATTGACAAGTGACTAATCCTTTACTCTTGGTATGCCATAAGTATCCGTGTTCCTGCGGCAACCATGACCTCTTCATTCTTATGATTTTTTCAGTATTTCTAATACTCTAGATTTACAGGGTCCTGAATTTATACAGAGATGCTTTATTATGGAAAAATCTTGGTAATTTACTTGGTGAATAAATATCAACCAGAACAGAAAGCTACCTAACGAACCTTTAACTTCATGGTTGATGGTACTAATTTTACATCTATTACACATCACAATAACAGAATCAGGAGTCTGTAGAACCCAGGTTTTAGATTTGCATACCAGCCATTTTGCATGCTAAAGAACTGGTAATTCAAAGGACTTTAGCACATGCTTTTGCAACATCACCGTCAAAACTCGTATAACTGTGGATATTTGCTTGTGCACATTTAAGATTTGTGATGCTTTCTCCTTAAGGGCTCAGAATTTCTGAGTTTAAATTAGTTTTGCATGTAGATAGGTCTCCATACACTTTTAGTGTTGTGTGAGTGCCATGGTTCACCCAACAGTTCTGATAGTAGATTTTAAGACTGAATTGCCGTACCTGCTACTGGGAGATCCTGCTTATGTTGTCTTTCCTTTTGTTTATCATCTGTACAGTACAGATGGTAACAGGCCTGTTTTTCAGAGTTGGTTCAATGGCCAATTATAATGTTTTGGTTGTAAGCTGCTCTATTATTAGTCTCTGGGTAAATACTTCGCCTACTGAGTAATGTACCTGGCATTCTTAGGAGTAGGTGACAGTGGCATTAAAATATTATCTGTAAGAATTATAGAATTTTATCTATTGTCATACCACTGAAGCTGTGCATAAATTCTTCCATAAAGGAAAATTACAGGCATATCAGTCAGTGATCCCATAAAACTGACATGTACTACGGTTGTCAGAGGATACCCAAGAAACAATGAATCACTAAAAAGGAAAATTAAAGAATTTGTGATGTGTTTTGATAACATTTAGGGTATTTAAGTAATTTTTCTCAATGTATGGAACGTATTCAGTCCACCTCTGGTGAGTGGTGGTTGTTTAGATATGGAGTTTTTTACTGTATGTGGATTTAATATTTTTAATTTTACTTGTTACACAAATATTCCACAAATATTCACAGCAAGTAGGTTGTCTGATGTCTACAACCTAGTGAGATACTATGATAATGAAGTGTACTAGCTTAATACTATTGTTTTACACTCTCATATTGCATCATCTGTTACATGTTCACATTGCTGCTGATAAAAATATGCTTGACAAAATTTGTACCTTTTGGGCTGGGATTTTTAATATAAATGATTCAGGAATTGCCAATCATAATTCACCTTTTTATTCTGTTTGTATTTCTCCTTGTGTCAATTTTCTCTGTAATTTTCCTTTGCTTTCTCTCATCAGAGGTTTCTACCATGCAGTCAGATTTAGAGTAGCTGAAATTTATTTTGATTACTTCTCATCTCTTATTATCTGAAATATCCGGCTTGAAATATTTGGGCTCCCTGAAGATGTGTGTTCAATCCTACCACAACCATAGCAGACAGTTATCCTTCTGAAATTAATAAATTGCATTCTGTGAAGTTCACAGAGTGTGTTGCAGAGGGGGTTTAGCTGGAACTTTCAAGAATTAAATCCTGTCTACTCTGTTTAATTACTGGAAATAACATAATCTTTCTGTAGGATTTGAGATTTATTCCTATGACTTTATACTTCTTTCCTCAGCATACTGGAGTCTGCTATCCAATTAGTTACTGTCTCCCCTTACCAATAATGACCGTACTTCAGCAATGTTGTATGTAAGAGAACAGCTTGCTTGGTGTAGTTTGTAGAAGTGTAAGATCATTTCAGTAATTACAAAAATAACTTTCTGATGTGTTGTCCTTAATGACAGTTTTTAATAATTCATGCGTATTCACAATCTTATTTGTTTTTAACTTCAAATACAAGTAGTAAATTAAAATTAGTATTAGAACAGCCACTAACATTATATTTCTGTGCTTGTCATGTTGCCTTGCATATTTGAATGTAGAGGGGTTGAGTAATACAGCAGGTAATGTTTATATGGTGCCACTGAGGTCAGTAATTAATCCTACTTTAAACTCTGTCACTATAGCAGTGGCATTCAAATTGTGCTACTAAGAAGTCTCCATAAAGGCAGCACAGAAAACTAGCACAACAGTTAAGTGTTTTAATGATACACACTAAAGGAATGCTACTGATTAGATTCTTTCCTAATTACCTTCTGCTACTTCTGTTGGTTATATTTCAACAAAATAGACACACTTATTTACAAATTACATTGCTTTTTAAGATGCCCCTCATTGCTAAGTTCTTTAAGCTCAAGACAGAACAAAAGTTTTTGAAACGTTATTTTAGATGCTTCCAGGAACACAAAGCCAGTCATTTTTGTAAGAATACCAGAAATCATTAGAAATAATCACTAGAAATTTACTTTCTCTTTTTTCCTAACTTGCTTATACTCTATTCCAAATAATTATACTAAAGTTACATAAGAAACTCTGTGATATGGTATTGTTTCTATAGAAGCTTAGTAGTTGCTGTAAACCTTGCCTGATTTTACTTTAAAGTACCCCATGTTGCCTTGACTTGGATTTGGACTGCATTTAGATTTTCTAGGAGAGAATTTGTATGTCATTTTAACTGGGAAGGAACTGCGTCTCTCCAATTGATAGAGGCTGTTCTGTAACAAAATGTGTAGGTAATTCCCAAACAATTCTGGAAAATCAAAATGAAGAAAAATTTCATTGTATTAAGAGCAAAGGCACGGGCCTACATGTATGATTACTAGTGGTATAGCTGTATAATTTCTACTAATATAATGCCAACTCTTATCTGAAGATTTCAAAGTATGAAGATTATTTTTAAATATTTGCTGAAAAATTGCTTACCGACAGAGCTGATGCAGTTCTGAGTCATTGAATAGATACAGAAATCAAGAAACATCTCTTACATGTGTAAAGAGAGATTTATATCCATCTATATAAATATATAGATATACACACACTCCTGCCCTGCTTTACTGTTTTTATCCTCACTCAATTGCTAAGCAAACATCTTTAGAATGATGTGCAGTCCTCTGTTCTTAATCTAACCCAATATGCTCCAGTCATGCCTTTCAGATTTCTTTGATAGCAAAGGCATTGACCCAGAAATTGTCTCCCGAGAGAAAATGACATTCAAATGCAAGTTCTCTCACATACTAGATCTCAGCTGGAGTAGTTGAGATAGAAATGTCTCACCTGTTATAAGTGCTTGTCTCCCCGGTGTAACAGAAATGTAGAATAATAAACTGGTGGGAAGTAGTCCAAGTATTATGAACAATAATTGGATTGATTCCATAACTCGTAAGAGACCAAAGAATGTCCACTTCAGAAAAAAACACAGTTCAGATCAGTAGAACACCCTTTGGGTTTACACCTGCAGGGTTTTGCTGTGTGGGAGGTTTATTACTATTTTTCCACCAAATTAGATCCTTCATCATGAGTCATTCATAGTATGATGTTTCTAATAGAAGCAAACACCAAAATATAACCAAGCTTTTAACGTTGCAAAAGGCACATCTCTCTTCTTTCCAGGGTTTGTTAGACGTAGTTAGAAACTGAAGAAATCTCCAGTATCATTTTTCATGATTGTCTGTAGAGGTTGACCAGAAGGCTACCTGATTGTTGATTGACAGAGCAGCCCTCCTGGTCATCACATTCAGGTGCTAATTGTTTGGTAATAATAAAGCTAATTGCCTAACAAGGGGGTGGACCTTAAAAGGCAGGGCTCGAGGCACTAGAGTACCTTCAGTGGCTGAGCACTGGGGGAAGGAGCAGGATGTGCTCTATGAGTTGGACGTTGAGATACTACTCAACCTACAATATCAGCAAGAACATCGAGTGCTGGGAAGGGAGGCTGGCTCTGTGCTCTCTGCGCACCCAGCTTGGGATTACATCGCCTAGCTTCGCCTGGATCCCCAACAATTGTCCTCTTCTTTTCTGTGGTTCATAGTCCTCCTACAAATTGTACAATATTTTGTCGATGTCAGATGTTTGCTCTTTAATAACTAGGGGAGTTGGCAATTTTGTCGTGGACAGACAAGATCTTTGTTCAGTAGAGGAGCTCCTAGGAGCATTAAAAATATGGTAAGAAAATATGTGTCATTTTTGGTAGCTCAGTACATTCTCTCAGTACTAGCTGTTAGTTAAAAGAGTGAAGAAATTGAAATGAAAATAATTGCATTATTATAGAGGAGCAGGATTCTGTTCTCTTTACATGATTGTTCTTATTATCTAGTAAAACAGGCAGAGGACAGAAATACAAAGATCATACATATACAGATAATATTGCTTATGGTCACTTTGAACTCAGAGTTAATTTAATCCTGAGCTCTCAGCTTTCGTTACAAGAACGGACCTTAGCACAGAATGTGAGACTCTTCTGGAGACTGCCAAACCTATAGACAGGGTAGAAGTGGCTTTTGGATCTTTCAGAGTAAGCATTTTTCATGAATACTCAGAAGCTTTTATACCTCAAGACTAACTGAATCTGATTATATGCAAGCTTCAAATTGATTAGTTTTTCAATTTATAGTATTACCTTATAATCTAAATTCAGGTGATCTTAATAGAAGATGAGAGAAGATTGCAGAAAGCCTACTATTCAATTTAAAAATAAAGTACAAGAAAGAAGAAAGAAAATATTTTCTCATGAAAATTCAGCATAAAAAGCAATAAAATTACTATAGTGGATAGCAACAGAATTTTTTTCCTTTAGAAAGTACCCTGTTGATATTTATACATATAAATATGTAGTGATTTCCTGATGTTTTAATGCAGTACATATCGCATATGATTAGGAACAATATCAATATTGATTTTTTGTATTTTTAATTAATTAATCACAAGTTCCCTTGTAAAGGTTTTAATTTTCTCTGACTTCCTAGATCAGAGATTCTATCATGAGGCAGTTTTATCACTCATGTGTACTAATTAGAAGACCAGCTGTTTTCAGTACTCTTTGATTTTCCAACTGGATTGATTAGGTTCTAGTTAGGGTTGGGTCAGCAAGTAGTAGCCTTTGCTCTGAGACTAGAACAATCTGTGTATCATGCTTTTCTAGCAGTTGTGTTGCATCTTTTGTGTTGATCTCTACAATGTAAGAGTAGTACAAATGTAAATGATAATACATCTAAATGAAAGTGCAGTTTGAAATGTAAACATGCTTAGAAATACTGAGTTTTTACTAATTCAGTTCTTGGGTTCCTATCCCACAGACTATGAAATTTATCAGACATTGATGCAAGAAATGTGGTTTCTTTTTCTAATATTCGGTTAAGTCTGTTTTGTATGTTAGATTTTTGTCTTTGACATCTTAAAATCCATAGGATGATATCAAGTCCACACAGATTTTAAGAAAAAGACAAGGAACTGGCTATGAGAAAAGGACAAAGAAAGTATGCATCTTTGAACAAATGATTTTTGAACGTTAATGTAATTTCCAACACTAATTTCATATTCGTTTCTAACTATGTGTGTGAAATATGTGGTATTGCATCATTTTTGGTTTTGCTTAGCATGTGAATGGTGATTCTCAAAGGTCTCTAATACCAAATCCTTTTCTATTGTGACCCATCTTGTTATTCTGCCCAATTTCTTGGATGAGTAACAGTCAGAGAATGTCACTGGGCTGGATCAGACTGTTTTTGACCATCGGCATGCTTCATGGTGCATCAGTTCCTCTTAATGTGAGGAAAGAGTCACCTTCCCTGCTTTCCCATATACTGCAGTCTTCCTTGAGGACTGCCTGGAGTGCTATAAGCATGAGGCACTTTCCCACTTTTTTATCCCTTCCTGAAAAATATGGGGGTGAGGTTAACATAATAGCTGTTAGTCAAGGAAAGCTTTCCATAATCTGTTGGTGGATAAAAGTGAATAGAGTGCACGCCAGGTTGCATCTTTGTGTGTATTTGGTGTTCTTATAGTCTTTTCCTAAGTGCCTCTCAGCAGCTGCTGTTTGAAAAAGGGCATTGGGATGGAAAGGCTTCTGGGATAACCCAGAATGTTTAATTTTAGGGTCACTGAAGCCTTTTTGTGCAAAAGATGGTTAACTGTTTTGTTGAATTGGGGACCAATCTGAGAAAAAGAAGTAAAAGTATGTGACCATTTGACAAACATGAGGAACCCAGGGTATTAAAAAAAAAAGTTTCTCACCGAACTCTCTAGAGCGTATTATTATCAAGTCTTTTATTCTCATGTTATAGTCATAAACTACAAAAACCCACCTTGACCTGCACATTTTTTACTCTTCCTCTAAATAAGGCTTATAATTTCTTGGATAAATTACCAAAGAATCTAAATTTGTCCATGTGAGAAGCTTTTTCCTTCTAGCTCTTTTATAGCTTAGTACAATACATGCTGAACTATAGCAGTTTATCAAAAGCAAACCTGTCATGTGGTCGTATATTGATTGACAGACAGGAGTTAAATTAATTTACTGTAACCTTCCTTAAAAAGTTTTGTTGAGTAAGTAAAAGCCATTATCACACAACTGACCTTTGCCAACAAAATATTAATCTTTCACCAGCTCTGTTTTGTTAGTACATGTATATCAAACCAACTGTTCTCAGAAATGTCAGCAACCTAAA
Source organism: Aegotheles bennettii (assembly GCA_013398125.1). NCBI lineage: Eukaryota > Metazoa > Chordata > Aves > Caprimulgiformes > Aegothelidae > Aegotheles > Aegotheles bennettii. Next base: position 1,324,810 of record VZRW01001045.1, on the reverse strand, counting down.
ATAAGCATGCAACATGCTGCACATCAGAAACACTACCAAGTGACAAGGAGAGCATCTTATTGAAGACGCAAAGGGGACTGAAGATTGAAGAAGCATCCATATGGAGGCAATTTAATAGGCATCTATAGAAGTTCCCCTCTGTACCACCTTATTATTCTCAGTTATCTGGTTAATTAAATAGTTCTTACATAAATTCAATAATTAGTTGCCACCAAGACAGACAAGGTATTTTAAGATTAACATGAGTCATGAAATGGGTTGGGTTTACAGAGTCCCACGTTCCAGCTAAATAAATCAAAAGGGGAAGTAAGATATTTATTTTGAGCAGAAACAATGTGTTCTTTTGATTGTTGTTTTTCCTTCTTTTGGTTAGCCTCATGGGTGGGATATTGAGCTATTTGGTTATGAGATACTTATTTCAGTATAATTATTCAGACTTTTTTGTTTTATTTATGTTCCTACAGGGGCTAAAATCTCTTAGGACCATTAGAAGATACCCTTCTGTACAGCTTAGAAACTGTGAAAGAGGGTAAGTAACACCATAAAAGCAATGAAATGTTTCTTGGGATGATGTGTCTGATTTGAGTATCACCTGACTGTCGCTTGGCTAAAGAAACAATGTAAATGCATTGAGTAAATACAAAATTTGTCTTTCCATTCAAGCTTTTATCCACTTGTCTGCCTTTATACTTAGAGTTATTTTTAAATTAAACAATAAACACTTCTATGAGTCCAAGAACTGCCTGCATCTCTGAAGTCATAATGATGTAGTTTTTCCAAGGATTTTGTCAGCTTTGATGTAGGTGCAGAAGGGGAAGCTAAACAGAGTCATCTTAAATCAATGTAGCAAAAAAGTCAGAGCTCAATTGCTCATATTCCTCAACTGTAATTTGTAACAAAGCTGAAAGTTCAAGTACAGAAGGAAAACAGAGGTAAGAAGTTTTGTGTGATCACTAGTACAGGCAACCTGAATTTTATTATGGAAGGCAGATTTTAGTAAACTTAAATTATACTTTAATGAAACTTAATGCTCAGTGTAGACATCTAATAACCAGAAATTCACATTAGATTGCCTGTGGCTCTCTTCCTTAAACTCTCTGAAAAAGTCAAAAAAGATTTAATCATTGAACAGAATTTTTTCAGCTGAATTATAACTAGCAGCCATTATAGCCTATTTGGGCCAATAAAAACCCTCAAAATAGTATGAAATGAAGGTTATCTATTGTAGGAGAAACAACAAAATCCAAAGATTACAATTTTCTTCTTACCAGGAAAAAAAAAAGCTGCAGAACTGTAGATACTTTTTTTTTAAAGGGGCTTTAATTAACAAGCCTATTTGTGTTAATAGCTAGTTACAAATAAGGTAAATAAGGTTACGTTCTACTTCTGTGTACATGCATATCTACTAATATTGGCTTACCAGGTGGGCAGGACACACCAGTTTGCATGGTTCTAGTGGAAAGTTGGCTCTGGATGTGAATACACTGTTATTACTACTGAATCACTTCCTTCTAAACAATGTCTTTTGCACACAAACTGGACATTGCTGCCGGTCATGCAGGGTGAGATCTGAAAGAACATGGTTCTGTTTAAAGTCATGAAATATATGGCTGTTAGGAACATCTTGACATCAAGGCCAATAGAGAGAGATCTTTTGATCCAGGATCAGCAGACCAGATTAAAACGGCATTAAACTTTTACTATAAGATATCCATGTTGATATATATAAAATAGAATTCTCTGAGTTATTTCATAAAACCCAGAATATTTGAAGATGTTGTGGCTTGCTATTATTTCAAAGTTAAAAGAAACTGTTCTAGAAGTGTCACTGTGGTTACCATTGTTGTTGGGGGATTTGTGGTTTGGGTTTTGGGGGGAATTTTTAGTCAGTTTTTTGTTGTTTTGGGGGGGAGTTTTGTTGTTTTTTGGGGGTTTGTTTTTTTTGGGGGAATGGGGGAGCATTGGTTTGTTTTTTGTTTGTGTTTGGTTTTGTTTGTTTGTTTCCTGGAAATGTGTTACTTTTATTTAGGAAAATGAGGCATGAGATGGAGGATGTTGTTCCTTCTTTCCAGAAGTTCTTGAGCATGCTTGCTGTAGCAAAGGTTGTACAGATCACACTATGGAGTTGAGACACTGCCATTAGAAAATAGGGAGCTACAGAGGAGGTGAAAAGACTTTTGTGGGAAACAGAGGAGAATGCACAGGGTTTGCTTTCATTCTTGGTCTGTGAGTGGAACAAAATGAAGCCTGGAAATGAAAGGCATGCAAGCTCACAGTAGATAGGGGAGGTTGGCATATGAAGCTGTTGTTCCTTTTTGCATCTGTTTGCTCTCATGTTTTTATTATAATAAAAAGCTAAAGGGTTTACTTCTGAAGTTGAAGACTCAGAAATTTGAGTCATCTTTGGTGTACTAATGCTTGAAGACTGAGCTTGCTTCACCACAAAACTCTGGCTAACCTGGGGTCTTGTCACTGTCACCAGTGTATACAGATTCGTGCTGTGCAGTGGGCACAAAGGAAGTTTTTTTCAGTAGAGGTGATGTCTGGAAAGTTAGAAGGAACAGTCTGACAGACTGTCCCTGAAAACAAGTTTTCATCAAAAGATGAAACATCCTATTATTAAATGTAGCTTATATGTGAAGTTTAAGAAAGTGAAAACGGTTCCAATGTTCATGTGTGTAGCTATACTTTTTCTTCTAAGGAGCTACTTCTCACTGTGGTCTCTCATAATTCTTCTGGAATAGAAGGGATTGAAATTGAAGAGGTCAGCATTTGGGGAAAAAGTTTTGTACATATGTGTCAATTAAAATTTCTCCAGCAGAATGCAAAAATACTGTCATATTAAAAATTTTAACATATTCTTTTCACATGCAGTTTGGGGAGAACAGGAAGGCTTATTGTAAAGGCTGTTCTTGGTGCAGGATGAAAATACATAGCCCAGAACAGCTTTTACATAAAAACCTTAGATACAGCTACAGCAAAGACAGACATTCACGAATTTCCACACGTACTTCCACCTGTGCAGTCCTTACTACTTATTCAAAAAAACCCAAATGAAATAACAAAACAATGCTAAATTTGCAATAGGATTCCAATATTGAATTGGCAGTGGGTATGTATGTATTTTTTTTCCTCTGTGCTTTTCTGGCTGTTTAGAAAAGAGAGAACTGTACACATAAAAAGCTATGGTTAGACCCTGAACTTTGTGATTTCACCTAGACAACCTTAATATAACTTTGATGTGTTTTAATTTATTTTTGGAAAAAAATTAAGATGCTTAAAAACCATAGATTAACAGATGGGAATGAGCTGATGTTCCTTTAGATTTAAATCAAATTAACTATGTGAGAACAGTTAGGGCAGAGTGGAGAGTCTATGTGTCTCTCCTCAGAAAAACAGATTATCTGTTCTCATTTGGAGTCCAACACTGTGTGTGTGTAGATATTGTAAAGCACAAAAGAGTTTTATCTTTTTTGAGAGCTTGTTTCTTCCTTTAGTTGATCATCACAGCCATGGTTCTATTCTTAACGGAAGGCCATGTGAGGACAAATAGCAGGTGTGCAAGATACATTTGCATGTAGTACACAATGGAAAATACGACAACTGCAGTGTTAGTGTAAAGATGGAATTATTTAATGAGTTAAATTCATCTAAACATTTTGTATTCCATTTGTTCTAACATAATTATTATGTTAATTTTTGTGTGCTTTGGATATTGAGCTGAGTACATCCTAAGATGCTAATGACCGCTGTGTCAGCTTTTTATTAAACAGGAAATAAACACGCAAAATCCTACTACAGCAGCTAATTAGTTTGCTGTTCATATCAAAGAAAGTGAGACTGTTTCTCTGTTTTGTAATTAAATGTATTTGTATTATTTGCCAAATTGCCATTTCTTGAATAAAGCAGGTTACTCCTCTGGTTGGGGGAAAAGAGAGAAACTGCAGTTTTACTGGAAAGACTTGTGGCTTATAATATATTGTATTAATATGCAACAGTAATAATCACTAAATAATAAGGCATTAATATCTTGCCAATACTGGGAAGTGTTGTTCAGTTTGGATGTCTTTCTACTTAGTTTGAGCTCTAGTCGTAAATCCTTCCTTGTTTCAGTTAATGGTCTTAATGGTCTTCAGTTTCAGTCTTAATCTGACAGGTATATTCTTAAATCATGAAGATTTTTTTGGAGATACACTTTGCCTTTGTCCAGTCTTTGTACCCTGCTGTTGCCCTGACATTACCTATCAACCCACTTACAAACATGTGAAAGCTTTATTGTCTTTTAAGGCTTGATATCTCTCAGTTCAAAATCAATTTACTGTCACTAGATAGTAAAAGCTGAGCAAATACTACATTTAGTTATTGATGATATCATTATGCGGGCTGAAATGAAAGACTGATTCACTACTGTATGTCAGTTATTGATCAAAATTTAAGCAACTGGTAGACACCCTACCAGAATCTGAGATATTACCAATTACCCTCGTCTTTTTGGTTATACAGGGCAATGGCTGTAAATTTAAAACTCCTCCAAAGGATGATCCGATTCAGCCATGGAGTACTCTGATACATGAATCATGATCCAAAAGCAGGGGGATGGGGGAAGGGTAACGAGCTCATTTGGGTGGAAATAAGCTTGTTACTATGCCAGTTTGTGATAGTCTCTGTCACAATCATTGCCAACAAATAATCTCTGGCTGCCCACCTGCAGCCAGAAGAATTAACAGCCCCACTCTAAACGAAGACTGAGTGTCAGTCATTTTAACCTGCATCCGTAACTACAAACTGGTAATAAGAAAACAAGCAAAATCTATTGCAGCATCTAAAGCAAAAGCCTTGAGAATGTTTAGGTTCTTAAATAATATAGAACTTGAGAGGAATGCTGGTGGGAAGGAATGCTGAATGTAATGACATACAACTGTTGAAAAAGTTGAAAGGGGGGCGGCTTTGTAATGCAAAGAACGAAAAAGTAATTAAGAAAAGAGAGAGGCTGTAAATAACTCCAGCAGCCCATAGGAGTAAGATCAATAAAGAAAGCAGTGCTATTCATGATAATAGCATTTGATAGCTATTGTTTTGTCCTGAAATCACAAAATCCTCAGGGGAGTGATTTAACTATGACTAGTGTATTAGAATTATGTCTATTTTCAACAATGGTAGTGGTATGAGAATAATGAAGTTTGGTCCTGTATTTCTATATATCTATGTACATACCTACAAATAAATCCAAGCAATGCATATTTTTATAGTTCATCTAAACTTTATTACATTGATGAACTCGTTCTCTGGTATTCAGGGCACTGGTAACCTGTGTTGCAGTTCTGTTTCTATCCAGGGTCAAAAAATATTTATAATAGTGAATCTAACAGCACTCATTCTTCTGTCAGATGAATTTTATCAAGATCAAACACTTATGAGCACTGCCTTTGTTTGAAAATTTTACAATATCAAAATATGTCAGTATAAAGCATTTTTCTCTTGTTTCCCAACAATAACATAAGACAGGAATTAAATAAAATTAGTCACACAACTGACACAAACAAGTGTCATGGAGGGCTATTGAACCAGACTTCTGAGAGTCTGGTGGCTGAAGAAAAGAATGAAAGCAACACTGAAGGCACTGAACAAAGCTTGATTGGTTGTTAATTCTTAATTTTTTTTTTACTTCTGATGATCAGTGGTTCAAAAGTCATAGCAGAGAGGCCTTGCCTTATGTTTTGTTAAATATGGTTAGTTTCCACTACATGGTCACCAATTTTAAGGGCTTTAAATGTTACCTCATTAGATTGAAAAAGTTTAATTTTCATAACACATCACATACTATGTGTATCATCAGTTTGCACCTGTTATTAACAACATTCACATTACTGTCTGCAGCCAGGATCATGAAAAGAGTTTTGTCTTGTACACGATGATTTCTTTTCATCCTTATTAACTCATGAAAATCAGAAAAACAAACAGAAAAAGCTATTTGTTTTGATGCTTTTTGTTCTTATTTTGCTTATCATATGTTCTTAGTATGTGATTATATTTATTAAAATCTCTGTTGAGCACAACAGTTATTTAACCACACAGTAGTCTAAATGGAATTTAGGCTATAAATTATTCCTGGGGTTTGTCTGTTTAATGAGCCTGTATTATCAGAACAAATAACTACATCCATCAGTTCACAGGTCCGAAAACACAAGCTGGTATCTAGAAATGTGGCTTAGTAAATATAAGGTTTCTCTGCCATCAGCCACTAGAAAACAATCCTTGAAGGAATAGATGTTAACTAACATTTTCCTGTGGATCTTTGCAGCTCATGGAGTTGAGTGACACAGACTGTCCTTTGTGGGGAGGGGAAAAAACAAAAACAAAAAAAGAGGACAGAAAAAATGGAATAATTATTCAGTGTCTCAAGATGCTGTACATAAAATAATCTTATTTATGATTATTCTGTTTCCATAGCCCATTCAAAGGCATCATGTACAATTAAATTATGTATAATATGGCATTGTTATAGACTCAAACTGATTAAGAAAAAATATGCTTGTTGAGGTTAAATCCTGACCCAAATTGTGATTATGAGAATAACATGATAGTGATACAGTGGAAAATTAATAATTTTTACATTCTTAGTCTTCTAAGTTCTGGAACTGTGCCCTGTACCACAACATCATGCTGTTAATTCTTTCTTTCCTTTCATCACCAATCCCCACTGGAGTCATAGGCCAATTAGTGGGAGCAATAACAGATAAATGAATTACGGACTATGTTGGCTACTCCAAATAAAAAATAAAAAACAAAAACAAAAAAACCCAACCAATCAAACAAACAGAAGTATGACAGGAATTTACGTAAAAGGTTCTGAAGTAATATTAGAATAAATATATAAAGATTATATTGTATATTAAATGCACAATGAAAATGCCTAGCAACTCTCAAGGTTAATAGCTTCTTTACTTACACATGCCGTCCTTTATGCTTGGATAGTACAGAGGAATTTCTCTGTGGAATCAATGGAATTTTTACATTGACATTCATAGGAGGTCAGTGAGTTCAATATTATTTAGTGATAACTACTGGAATCTAATGTTTATCAAATGTATTCTTTAGTAAAATACCAGTTTATGAGCTGGTGTTTTGCAGGCATAAATAATCATGGAGCAAACTACTACTCCTGGGACATAAACGCGATGACCTGATCAGCATTCTGCACCATTCACTATGGCTAGGTAGCTGCATTCTGCATAAAGAATTGTGATTCTTTTTCTTTCTCTCTCTCTCTTTTTTAAAAAACAAACAAACAAACAAAAAAACTGTTCTGGTTTAAAACCCCACTTTTTTTCTGTGTTGTTTTCAGTGGCACTCTACAGATGTATCATAGGAATGTATGAATAATATTTGTTCACCTACTCCACAATGTGAGAAAGGTTACGTTTAAACATCTTCATTTTAGCATGCATGCATACATCTCAGGTGTTCTTCAGTAGGATTGTGAAAAAAGCATCAGTTAAGTTAGAGGAAAGTCAAGTTTAAATATTCTGTTGTATGACATAATTCACAATATACAGCAGAAGTGAACTAACTAGTATCTGACAAGTCTTTTCAGTTTTTATGTTGCTTTCTCATGTTCCCTGCCTTTTTACAAAAAGCTGCACTGACATTTACAGCTCTGAAGCTTAGTACCTCTTAGAAAGATTTAACAGTTTTATTATAGGCTCATTATTTATTTAAATCATTAACTAATGCTTTATGTAAATATTTTTATTATTTTTTATTTTGCAAGGATACTTTCATTTTTTGTGCATAAAATCTGAGTTCAAGCATATTATGCAGACTGTATAGATGTGCAAGGAAACAGAATTTTAATGAAGTGGAAAAACTCTTGTTGCTCACTGGAGAAGCTGCTCACTGACACAAATGCATAAGTTTTTCTTCTTGCATTTTCAATTGCTGAAATAGATAGTAAAATGAAATACTTGCACTAGGTGCAGCTCTGGCCAAGATAGAGGAATTGGATCCATATTGATAAGTGCTTGAGCATGGGCACAGACCTGCTGAATTTAGTAGCAGTTCTTTGGGATCTACCTGCTGTGGTATGTAATTGCCAAATATGGGACTGAAAACTGAAAGAAAGATTTGAAGACTTTTACTGATGATATCACAGGGAGCAACTGGCTTTTTGTGTGTGATGTGTTCAGATCAACTGAATTAAGAGTATCGTTTTTACCTTTTAGACCAATTTATTCTGTGACTCAGCATGATCTGTCCAGACTGGGAGCTGGACTTATAAATCAGTTGTTCTAAACATATCATACAAAAAATAAATAAATTTCTCCAACACAGAACACTGGGAAAATAGGAGTGGTTCTCTATTTATATTACAGTATGCAGTTGTTTACCTACTTCAACAATTAGCGGTGGGGATTTTTCATTTTATTTCTTGGTTTTCTTAATGTAAAATAGCAACATAATCCTAAAGCTATCTGGGTTTTCTTACCATAACCTTATGTTCTCTCTCAGGTATAATTCAGAGGGTTTTTTCCCAGCATTTTATTTTTTTAATACAAGATGAAGGACAATGATTAGTAGTGAGTATGATCAATGTAGCTATTGCAGTAGATAATTTAAAAAGAACTCATTAACTTAAGTAAGACCCCATTTATAAGATTCATTACCTATTTTTAAAAGATCTGAGCCACTCAACAAATTGCAAGAGTTTTTGACATCTTTCTGGACACATTCTAGCAAGAAAAAACACAAGAAAACCTATCTGGACTTAAATTTTTTTTTGTTTTCTTTTTTACTGTCAGCCAGGTTACCCTTCTGGCATTCAATTTTGCTAGTCCACTCCTCATGTTATTGCAAAGAACAAGAACTAAGTCCTCTAATAATATACATCATGGCCAGCAATGGTAGATCAGAGACGGGCAGTCTTGATTACTGGGGCGATCATAAAGATGGTACTTTTTTTTTTCTTGACAAGTGCTGAATGGACGTGTCACTTTAGCATTCAAAAATCACCCAGATAGTAAATCTAAAGACAAAATTTGAAAAAAAATACCTGTTGGATATTTCTAGTTGACAAAGAAGAAGGCATAGAAGACAGTTTCAAAAGTCCAAAGAGTTAGAAGCTAAATCTATTTAGCTAAACCTCTCTTATTCAGAGTTTTCATTAAACTTGGACTTAGCCTTGCAAAGCACTCTAATACATCCTGAACAGAATGCACGGTGTGCTGTAAAAGTCATATTTAATTTTCCTTTCCTAGATGGGAGCTGGAGTGGTTAGAATTAGGAAAGCTCAAACCTACTGGTGATCCTCCTTAGCTCTCTTTTTGTGTTTGAGGAGGGGAGTGGTGAAGATGCTTTTAATTATTTGAGGGAGAGGGACAATACATTTTAAAGTTTTTCTTAGATTTTGATTTAGAAAAAAAGAAGCAAAATAAAAGCTCCACAGTTAAGGAACTAGAAATATTTTAGTCTGCAACCTCACCTGGTGTAAATATTCATAAGTAATAGCAGTAGAATGTCTCAGCTGTTAGAATATCTGCATCCTTCATCTTTGCTTAAGGTTAGCCTGTTACATTTAGTATTCTGTAATATGCCAAATATAAAACTTTTTATTATACTTTATTGAAATTTCTGGATGTCCTCATAAAAGTCTAAATGTTAAAGGAACAATATTAATAAGTCATCTAGTTCCTTTTGCATTCACACATATTTCTTGGCAGTAAAAGAATATTGCATTGCATCAGCTGTGCAGAACAGAATTTTGATTCTTGTTCTGGGTCAGTTATAATGTGCACATAACAAAATCTGAGTCTGGCATATGATACTGGATCTTAAGTCTTATTATGTGCTGTATCAATTTAGGGAGGATTATCGTTGGGTTTTGTTTGCTTTTTTTTTTTAATCTATGCCCCTCATTTAGCAAACATAGGAAGACTTCAAATAAAAAAATGGTCACTGGTGGCTCTCAGCTGAAGTGTATGAAAGGATACAATAATCAGATATTCCAATGAATTAATTTTATACAGCTAATGTTAATGCTAGTAAACTTGGTATCTTCTATATTTGCTCCTAGGTACGGAATAATTAAAAAGAAATACAGGTGTTCTTGCAACAGTGGTTCAGGAAGAGGCAGGAAGGTTCCTTTAGGATAAGCTGGTAGGAGTCACTATTCCACTTTGGGCCATTATGAGAATGTTTGAGAAGATGCCTGTTTCACAGGTATGCTTTCTGGAGACTTCTTTATTATGTACAAGGGAGATTCACAGGGTGTTTCTCAGGGGTCCCTTTAGTATTCTACACAAAGAGGATGCAGAGCAAGATAAATTAACTTCTGCAAATGAGGAAAAGATGTGTGAATTGCTCTCTTTGTGCTGAATCCCTTCACTGGCAACCATTGTGTATCAGCTACCTGAACATTGCAGTTAGCAAGTACTTCTTGTGTTCAATGGAACATTATCAGCAAGTGTTTAACAAAGCTTCAGCAATTACACAGAAAGGACCAAAATTTTGTATTACCAGTAACTTCCTTCTCATCCCTAAACTGAGTGTGGGCAAGCCAGGGACAACAGTTGCCACTTACTCCTCTTAAGTCTTAGGTAAATGTAGTTGATTCTATTTTACTTTTTTTTGTTGTTGTTAGAGAGACTGTCATTATGTGTAATACTATTGATTCCTAATTTACTATTTCATTTATTCAAGAACGATCAGCCAGCCTAATAAAGCATTTTGCTTTCAACATGGTTTTCTTCATTTCTCAACTAACAAGAAGAAAAGAGAAAATTGCGATCAACTTTGAAATAGATCAACATTCATTTATTTGTAAGTACTACACACAATTCTGCATCAGTAAATATTTGTTATTGCTCAAGTAAGATTCTGCTAGAGTAAAAGGAGAGATTTTTATTCATGTGAGCATCTACTAACAGACTGAAGTGATTTGTTAAAGTCAAGTCAGCAAAAGGAACACCTGGAAGAAAACAATAATGAGATTTGTGTAGAAAACAAATATGAGAGTTTTGGTCCCTCATATAGTCCTGCATCTGTGCTTCTTTTTTTTATTGAACGTTTTGTGTATTTTCTGGATGAGTTATTACACCTCTAATCGACGGACGAGTTAGTTGCCAATGATCTTGGAACTAACTAGTTGCATTAGGCTGCTGCTGCATTTGGCCAAAAACCCTCATGTTTGTTCCAGGAGGGCTCTGTATGACTCTAAGAGAAAACGGGAAACATGCAGCTTTTTTCTTTTTTTTTTTTCTTTTTTTTTTTCCTCGGAGGCAGAAGAGTCTAACATATATGGTTTGAGGAGACAGGTTTGGTTTGTTGTTTTTAGGGGGTTTTTTTAAATGTAAGGAACTAGGACTGCTAATTATTATGAAATTTACATATCATTCAATAAAGGAAGAATATATCAGAAATTATTTTCTATGTTGCAGTACATCCTTTTTTTTTAATCCTGGTTACTTGTGTTTGCTCTTATCCTGGTCTGTTTTTTGTACTAGATATGGGCTTGTAAACTGCTTTAATCTTTCCTTCAGGAATAATTTAATCCTGGGGAACATGTTCTCCAACATGATTCACAACTTTTAGTGTTCTTGGTCAGCCCATGAAATAGCTTTTACATTTAGAAAATCTTTACGCTGTTAATTACTGTGTTTCATATTCCACCATGAATATAATCTGTATAATACATCACATACCATAAAAACGCAGAAAACTTACTGTCAAATTAGAACTTTTAATATACCAGTGAATTCTGATGACAATGCTGTAAAAAGCAAAACTTTCCTTTGCAATAGCTGCTTTCACATGTGCCTTACTGAGCAGCTTATGATACACCTTCAAAAGAATAATGATAGTATATCAGATTTAAATAGCCTAGAATACTCCTTAGCAAAGGGTTCTTTCAACTAGTGTATCTTGACTGTGCACAGAAATGTAGCAGGCATTGAAAATATTAATGATGTTATCCTATGTTCTTGGGTGTTCAAACAATATCAACATGTAGAGAATGCTGTTTGGTTTGTGGGGTTTCTTTTCTAGTAAGGAAACATCTTTCTGATTTTATTATTGTCATTTTATACATTTACAGTATTAATTAGTGCATCACGCTGGCAGAAAAAAGAGCTCAAGTACTGCAATGTATTTATACCTGTAATCAAAAGACATATTAAGGAATATACATAGCTACAGATCCACTCTTCTATACAGCTATAAAGTGCTTCTGCCTTCAAATTGTTTTAAGTCCAATGCCTTTCTCTAAAAGGTGAAAATTAGTGATCTGGATCAGAAGAAGTTTTGGATTTTTTTGGAACTGGAGTAATCTTATGTAACAAGATGTTCATAAAGTAAATGTCACTTGAGTAATAGGTGTCACTTGAACTAGTCCTTTAGGCTACTTTTATAGTTGTGAAGTAGGAAGTTTTGTAGCATGATTTGTCTTACCCTAAGATACTCACTTCAGGATGACATGAATCATGCTGTAAAAGGTGCCTATTTCTCTTCTTTGACTTTAAAGCAATCAAGGAGATTAGCTGAGCCATAGATGTGTATATCTTAACAGTTAAATCCCAGCGGCAGTGTTTTGGTAGCTTATAGAACTTTTCTATTTTACCTGCCTGTAAAAGCTGCCTGTGTGAAGATTAAAATCTCTTGGAAAGTGCAGGTAGATTGTTCCTCCAGTCCAGAGTTCTCCTGGCTCTCTGGCGGCCTGACTCTATCTAGGATGCAATAGGAGCACAGGAAGAGCAGGAGTGGGGAAAACAGAATTTCAGAACAGGAAACCAGTTTGTGGGTGTTGGATTGATCCTAGCTTCAGGGTATGAGTTCACTGAGGAGGCTTTGCAGGAATAAGAGGGCAGGATATGAACTGAGTTAAAAAACAGGAGACCTGAACAAATATCTCCAGGTGTAATAGACATTGTAGAAGAACTGATGTTGGAACTTCTCTATGCATAATAGGATCAAATAATGAAAGGGTAAATGGCTGCTCATGAATTTACATCCTCAAAGCACTCGTTAAGGTGTTTGAGTCCTGTCTAAAAGTTATTGCAGTGGCTGTGTTTCACAACCTCGATATATCTGAGTAGCACAAAGGCACTGTAATTGCAACTCTTTAAATTTTCAACGCCATGATTTGTTTTACTTAGGGCTCTCTTTTGAGTACTTAAGCCTAGCATATACATTTTTAATTTCAATTGCTCAGTGAATTGTATTATATACCTTCTAAAGATGCAATATAACAAAGTTTTGTACATCAGTTACAGATGCACTAAATATAATTACACGTTATCTAGCACTTTTTTTTACTATAAAATTACTGAACTTTAAAAAAACTATGTTAGCAGCAACAGAAAGTATTTATATTAACTTCTGCTGTGCATGTTTTAGTTGTTCTTTCTATTGATTTTAATTTAATTTATATTAATCACTGATATTATAATACTGCATGGTATCTTGGGATAAAGAGAATTTACTTTATCCTTAGGTCCAGTTCTGATATTTGGATTTGTGAAGTAATGATAAACAAAATGTAGTTGCTTCTCAGAAGAAACACTGAGTGGGAGGGAGATTAAAAGTTATCCAGAACTGTAAAGTTTAAAACCTCTTCCAAAATATTTTCTAAAATAAACATTGATCTTCACTTCCACAGTTAAAAAAATATCTCATTGGTATTGCAGACTATTCATAGAAAGCAAATTACACCATATCAGTTTATATAGGATATGCAGCACTTTTCTTTGAAATGCTTGTTTTCATTTCCTTTGGGATATAAAATGAGAACAAATACAGGATGGACTTGATTCAACGTGTTCACTTTAAATAGTCAAAACCAATACATTTACTACAAACAGTGCCATTAAGTAAATTATATGGGTCTGACTGACATGGATAATGATGTGAAACAACGGAATATTTAGTCTATTTAAAGTGCTGAGACACACACAGGTGTTTTATGTGTGGAATAGGGTCTAATCCTTGCTGTTTCTGCTTTTGTAGTATCTGAATGAAAATCCTTTTTTGTATTTAAGAAAGATGATTTTAAAAAATATTTCGAATTGAGGTAATGTTTAATGAGTATCAGCATCAAAACAGGATAGATGTAACTGTTTTCTGAAAACAAAATTATAAAAATAATGAGAGATAAGGCACTTAAGGAGAAAATATCACAATGTGAACTTCTAACTGGCAGCTCACTACCTTTATAAATTTAACCTTAAGTTAAATAACTTCACAATACTGAAAGAAAATATTCCCAAACACAGTCATAAGATCTATTCTAGTTAAAAGAATAGTAGGTCAGGCTTGGTATGCTGTTAATTGACTCAATTGCAACATCCATGTGCTTCCTGAAAGGTGAATAAAATTCTGAAGAATTGAAGGAGTTAAATTCTACAAAAAGCCATAGCTATGTAAGGCAATGTACTTGCAAAATCAGCAAGTACTTTGTATGTGTTTTGTGTTACAGAAAAATCTGAATTTTCACACTTCTTGTCACCAGAAAGAAGAAATGAAAATAAATGGGAACTCTCTATATAAATAATTTATCAGTTTATAATTACAGGTTGTTCATAGCAGTACAAAAATAAGAGATTAAAATTGAACTTATGCTTTTGTTTGGTATACGCTCCCTGATATCTGAGACATTCAATTCTTAAAGTCAAGAATTCTGACCTGCTCTTGGGAGTAGGACAATGTATTGTTATAAACAGTTTCATCTGAATATGTAGAGTTCTAAAATTTATTTTAAATTTAGCCATATGCAGTGTTAAATGAAATATTTCTTTTTTCTACCAGATCTGGTCAATAATAAATGAGTTTTAGAATTTAAATCAAGACACAGTGGATTTCTTGTGGTACATTATTGATAAAGCATACTCATTGTAATAACATTTTCCAAGGGAAAATACATTATTTGTTAGTTCTGTTAATGCAAGCTCTAACATAAGTCTATAATCAGCTTTTAAAAATAATTTTGAGTACATTGGAGGAAGTTTTGTAAGAAGCCTTTTAAATAATTAGATGAAAAAATGCAATTTGTTACCTTAATGAATAAAATATTATTTTTACAATAGGTCTTCAAATTCAGTTTCCCATATGGCTGAAAAAACCCATGGTGATAATGATGTATTTCAGAATATAACAGTCAGAAATATTTCATTTAATTTTTAGAAAATGTTTTCTTCCTTTCCTAACAGCTTATTGAATATATGCAACAGGAAATAAGATGCTCCAGCTAGTAAAACATATGGGAGTTTTTTGTAATTTCCCACAGTTCCGCAACAGTTGATAATTCTGAATATTTTCGTCTACTTCTCAGATCTATTTAACTGTTTATTTATCTGTTAACAACAGTTTAATTAACTATTAACAATTTAACTGTTTCTATTACTATTGAAATTCAAAAGTGCGTTCAGATTTGCCACCCTAGATACCTGAATATCAGCAGATGTATGTTCTTGTGGGGATCTCATACACCTATAACCTGCACCACTTCTATTTTGAAACATTACAGTCCATTTGCTCATTTCCAGACAATTTCCACTTGTAATTTATCCAAGGGAGTGTGATAATATATAATTAATGAATAGTGCAATAATCATGATCCGTCCATGCTGTGGAGCTTTGACAAGGATGATATGACCTGGATATGATAGCACCAAAATTCCAGAGTAGTAACATCTCAGCAATAACTACATAGTGCTCTATTTTCTCCTGAAAGTTTTGACCTTTTAATCTTAAACCACTTCTTGCTTAAGAATGTATATATTTTTAAAATTTCAATCTTTAATGTTGTTTGGGAAATATACTTGGGTGACAGGACTGTAGTTGGAGCAGGGAAAACCCCAGGATGTCACTTACCGGACTTAAAATTTTTAAACATTGACAGTAATTTAGAACTGCTTGGAAAATTTTATTGTCTGCTAATTTTAAGTGGAGTTTTTTTAGCCACTTATTTATATTGATAGATGGATTAATTCTTTATGGCTGTATGTGTGAAGAATATTGCTAACAGGAAGCAGTGTTTTCAGTGTTAATCAAAACACTAAGTGTTTTCAAATGTCATGTTTTTAAGTTATGAAGTTATCTTTAAAATATCTATGTTCTTATTTACATCAGTGCAACCTCATCGAAGTCATTTGGCATGTTTCCAGCTAGCTGGTACTGCTGTGAGAGTTGCATTTCCAATCTAAATAGATAAATCTGTGGCTGTTAATATCAAATAATATCTCATTATATTTACAGGAATAATAAGACATGGATGGATGGCTATTGAAGCCTAAGAAGTGTGTTAGCTTTCAGCATGCTTGATGGTGGTTAAAATGTTAATGAACAGCATTAGAAAGGGAATTTTGCACTACTTGGGAAATTTTCTTGACATGAAGAAAGAAGTTAATTTCATCCCTGCCTCATTAATCAGATCTGCCTACAGCTAAGAAAGTGTCACCTAAGTATGTTTTGCTTTCTGCTGTGTATTGCTGATGAAGATACTGACATACAAAACAGAAGTAATTGGATTTATGCTAGAAGGCAATGGCAAAAGTAAAAAGCAATGAATTGGAATGTGCTTTATGACTGACCTTTGTAAAGAATGCCTTAGGCACCTCAGTGTGGTGACTGTCATTATTAATGGTGACTATAGATTCAAGTTTATTTAAGCAGTCATACACATGAATTGTTTTGCATGTGTCTTATCTGCCATAGATGATACACACAATCTTTGCATGACGGCAGGGAGCAATAGCCTTCAGGTTTAGAGAATTATCCAAAGGGACCTCTGGACTCTGGGTGTTCATCATTGCTGTTGTATTTCCCGAAGGTGGAAAATAAAAGAAAATTCTTAATGTGCTGTCCCAAGACTAGGCCATGAACTGAGATTAAGACTTCCCACATGAGGGAATGGCCTGAGTCAGGCCATTTCTTTGGTTGCATTCTGGGATTGTTATATATCTCCACAAGGAGAAGCTGTCCTAGGAACTGGCTTCCCTGGGGGATAGTCCAGGGGCAGCTCACAGTCCACCTTGCTTTTGTTATACTGTGTAACCTAAAACAGCTTGAGCAAAGCAGACATTAAGGTTTTGGGTAATCAGTAAACCTAGAGTTTATAGTAAGCTCTACTGTGACAACAGGATGGGAAAGCATATTCATATCCATGTTACTCCATTAAGTACCAAACAAAGTAGGAAAGACTCGTTATAACGTTATGTAAAACCTAAAAGCTTAGGTCTGTAAACAGAAACACTTCTCTTCCCTGATTTAGTTCTTACAGCTCACTGAAACCTCCAAGAGTCCCTGGACTCGGACTAACTCTTTTCAGGTAATTTCCAACAATACATAATTATCCTGGAAAAAAAAGTATATGTCTTTCTAATATTTCACTGAAGAAATTTAGTTGTTTTATGTAAAATCTTTATGAGGACATTGATTTTTATAATGACCCTGCTGTCTTTGTCAGATAAAATTGTGGTAGTGCCATATAAGCACATAACACTCTTTTTAAGAGACAAAAATGGAGTAGGAAATTCAAGGAAACTTTTATAGCAAAGAAATTGAGCATGTTGGTGGTATAAGTAGTTCTGATGGAAATTAAAAAGAAAAGAAAAAGCAGCAGCCTGTGTATTTACCATTTTACAATAAGCATAATGGATGGTGATTCAGTGGCAGTCAGGACAGGGAGTGTTTGTCTGCTGTCTAGTTAAAAAAAAAATTAAGGGCCACTTATGAATACAACCAAAACTTTTGCTAGTTATTTATGTTCAAACATTTAGCATCATGTTCTGAGCTCCCTGGGAGTTGTGACTCTATAGGAGATCTCAGTACTTAAAATCGGTGGTATGCCTGGTGTTATGTTAGAAGTCTCTGTTTACTTCCACTTTCTTTAGAAATCCACAGAAATATTTATAGCATAGAATTCCTTTGGTATCCTTACAGTTCTTGAAAAGACTAGCATTGTTCAACTGAATTTCATCACTGACAGCATTATTTCTGGCAAAATCACAAAATAGTGATTTATAGATAGCAGTGTCTGCTCTTCTCAATATTAGGTTATATTTAATAAATTTCTCCAAGTAAAAATGAAGTCTTGACTACCCAAGTGTATGTTTGACCATAAAAGGTCACACTATGAACAGAAATCTGTAAGAATCACTGTTTTTATGAATAGCAATTTGCAGAAAGAGGTGGAAGTGTACACATAGAACCAGTGCACACACCAAAATACGATTTTGCAGGGGACTAAAAACAAACCCCAAAATGAGAAGTTGTAGCTTCTCTTCATTTAGAATAAAACATTGTTGAAGAAGTTGAATACTCTACTAGTGTAGATATAGTTGTCCAAACCTCTGTGGAATGGGTCAGCTTTTCAGCAAATAAAGAATGAGACTGAAGTTATTATGTACTGATAAAAGCAATGCCTGGTGGTTTGGATAAAGAAAAGTTAGAAAGATTGTTAATAACCAACAGAGCAAACATAAGGCTTTGAAAAGATGATAAGTCAGAAGAAATTTATTTAAAAAAAAATATCTGGTAACATAATATATGAGAAGTAGTTTAAACTGTTCATCGCTCAGCTGTGCAGAATAGATGTCTAATCTCTCACCGCCACAGCTAAAATGTAGATTTTGCACAAACCTTTTCCTTTAGTAACTGGTAAAGTATTTGTGACAGAAGGAATGTGAATCTCTTTAACCAAGTTTACCAAACTGGAGGCAGTGGTTGAAATACTGCAGGACAGGATTGTTGGAACAGAATTTGTTTCCCCTCTTCACCCTAGTCCCCTCATTCAAGGCCTAATTAAGTATAATGAAGACAAATGCCAAGTCTTGCACGTGGAGGAGAATAACCTCCTGAAAACAGTGCTGGCTGGTCACTGGTTGGTTAGGTCAGTCAATGACATTGATTATCTAAGTGAACATGAGAGAGTATGCCTGTGTGGTAGGCTAATTGCATACGGGGCTGCATTACAAAGTGGTTCTACAAAAAGAAGTGATTCTTCCCTTCTACTTGGCATCTGTGAGGCTGCATCTGAAATTTTGCATCCAGTGCTGGAACCCTCAGTACTAGGGAGAGATCGACAAGCGGTTAGGAGTCCCACAGAAAGCCACTGGCATGGGTGAGGGGCTAGCACATGTAGTGTGTTGAGGGGAGCAGAAGTGTGGAATCCATGACAGGATGAAAAGAAGATATGATGAGCATGTGTATGAGGAGACACTAAAAGGATCTGTGTATCTCCTACCGAGTTGAAGACTAATGAGGACTTTATAAGCTTTTGCTGCCTAACAGGCTGGGGTGTAGTTAAGACAGACCCAAACTTTTCTTAGAAGTGTACAGCAAAAACAAAGTTGGCGATCATTTTAAAATTTCAGTAAAAGAAATTCCAGTTGGGCACAGAAAAAACCCTTGTCACCATGAAAGCTGCTTAGGGCTGGAGCAGGGCCCGGAGAGCTTCTGTAAGCTCCATCTGTGGAGGTTTTCAAAACTTGTCTGGACAAGGCCCTGAACAACATGATCTTGCTTTGAAGCTACCTCTGCTTTGAGCAGGAAATTGAACTGGGTGGTTTCTAGAGCTTACTTCTAGCATGAATGGTTCTAAATGAGAATGGTTCTAAATCGGAAACATCAGTGACTCACTGGGCTTCATTCTCAAAATAGTCTTAATGTTAAGAGACTGCTGAGGGTAGGTTTGATCTTTCTCTCAGCAGATAAGCAACTAGGTTTATGGTAAATCTCTATGAATTTATGGTAAATTTATTTTCTATATTCAAAATGTGAAGATAATCTTTCTCTTGCAGTGTCTCATGCACATGCATATTTTAGGCACATATTTCTTAAAAAAAGTAGTATAATGCAGTTGCAAGAGAAGTTCCTTTCCTTACTGCATTAAAAAGAAAAACAAAACCAAACCATATCCAAGTTCAAGACTTGCGACTAGAATCAAACTTAACTTACATTATTGTGATCTCTATCAAAATAAATATTTAATACGTAAAGCTAAGTCAAGCATGTCTAAATATATCTTTAGGCTTTTCATTTCTTCTGGGAAAAGAGAAAAGTGTTTAGCAAGAGTTCTCAAAAGGATAACTAAGCAGTTCTTTGTTTTAGTGCCAATAATGTCCTAAAGGTCTTGACCAGAATGGTGGAAACAGACCTTGGTGGAGCAAGAGGATAGGTCATCTCTTCTTTTACCATGTTTTTAAGTGAAAGTTTTCCTTCATGACTAGTAAGAAAACTAACAGTGATGAAAACGTTGTTGGTGGGTTTATTTATTATTTTTTTCTTCACTTTATGATGTTCCAGTTGCTGGAATCCACAAAAGTGCATGTGAATCTTGGCTTGCACTGGGGTGGGGTGCTGACAGAAAAAAAAAAAAGGAAATTTTGTACATGTTTGAAGCATTATTTTTTTTTTTAAATATTACCTTTTTATATTTCAAGTTTAATTCCAGTGTAATGGTGAGGGTGGAGATGAATACATAATATTTGAATTCATAGAAATGATGATAGTAAAAGAGATCATAACTCCATCGTCTTGAATGGTAAAACTTGGGTGGCAGGTCATTACCTGCTTACATCATCGATAGCCAAATTAAGTACCAGATTTTTAGAGAACTTTACAAAGTTCACAATGAAAGCCCTTTTAAAAATACACTGTTCTGTATAGCAATGTGTTTGCTACTTCTTTCCTTTAAGTTTTTCATCTGAGAGATGTGAAGTATTTATAATTCAATGTAAAAAGAAGCATTTTTGTGAGGTTATGATGTAAAGTAGCCTTTTGCATGAAGGTGGAGGACTCTGAAAAGAAGCATTGTAACTGCTTAGTGTTACTACTTAGTGTAGCTGCCTTACAGAATGCAGTTGCTAATTGCCAAATAGTTTTCTTGAAACACTTTAATTTATGAAGAACTGGGGGTTTTGTGTTTAAATTTTATCTAGGTTTCTACCTGTGCAACAGAAATGTTTGAAGATGTGTTGTGGAAGCAGATATGTTGAAACATTGGGATATCAGAACAACACGGAATGTGGCTATTAATTTTGGCAGGATGCTCCTTCACTTTCTTTTGTTTCTTTCCTGATAGTAATAAATGGAGAATTAAAAAACCCTTTCAGTGCTAAGGGTGACAAGTCTGCATGAAAATTAGTATTAATATAGTTGATTTACATAATGTTAGCTTTTTAAAGCAAATGTGGGCTGTGTATTACTCAGCAACCAATATTAGAAGCCTTTCTATTGTACCTTTCTTACTAAGTTAGTTATGTGGCTACTTTGAAATTAATTGCTTACTGTACTATTTAATATGTCAAAGAGTATTTACATCTGAAAGCCCTTACTGTATCTTTGCAGTTAAGAAGTCCCTATTTCGGGGAAAAAAACCCCATCACAGTATTATTTACTACATTTGATTTGGGATCATTTACTTTCTTAATTCTTTCCATGTCGGTTCTTATTGTCTAGACTTGGGTATAAAGAGAAACTTGAAGTAGTTTGGATGTAAAAAGATCTTTGCCTGGTCATACTATTATGCTATGACAGGAGGGAGCTATTGTTATGATGCTCTTCTATTTTCTTGGATTGACTTATATTTGAAGGAAGTATTCCTAAGCCCACAGAATAAATCTAGGATAGAATAGCATTGCAACACCTTTTCTTTAGCAGTTGTCTCTTACACATTTAACCCAAAAGTTCTTCTGAACTGGTTTCTCAATGGCTTATCCATCAGCACAATGCTAATGTATAACTTCAAGGTTAAAACAAGGAGGAAGCCTTTTGTTTTAATTTTTAATATTCATCTAAGTGAAGAACTAATGATACTGAAGACATATATAATGCAGACAGAAATTGGAAAAGCTTCCTTGCATGTGTCCATTAATGTACCACTTTATGACTGCGGAAGAAATTTGTCATAGAAACATTGTTATAGAGACAAAAATCTTCACCATCCTTTTATTCTTCTTTTAAAGACCATAGCTCCTTATCTCAATAAATAATAATCTCTGCCAATTTTTATATGGTGGATCAACATGTTTAATACATTAATAGTCTTAGAATGATTACAAATATTGCAGAATGAATACTGTATTATTTTATTTTTTACATGTCTATTCAGGCTTGTGCAAGGAATTTCTTTGGCTGTTTTAAAAATGCATTTGTGTTGGACTTGTGTAGACTTCTGAGCAAGTGAGGATGCAAGCCAAGAATGTTTGCAGGAACAGCAATTTTAGGTGAAAACTGAGAATGTAAGTGGAATACAAATTTTCGGTTATAGCAAGCAGAGGGGAAAATTAGATATCCTCAGCAGAAACAAAATTGTAACTTATAGACAGATAGAAATATAATATGAACAAATGCTTAATCAAATTAGCTCACATTTGTAACTTTAGATATGAAATAATAAAAAGAACTATTTAAATAACACTGGCTGAAGGGCCACATATTTTCTGCAAAAGGAAGGTAGATTAAAAGAAAATAAATTAGAGTATACTGTGATCTAATCATGTGTATTCTATATGTGTGGTGAAATTTGTCACCTAAACTTTCTTTAAAACTAATTCACTTGTGCATACTTACAATTAGACAGCAGGGAACAGGAAGGAAAAATATATGTAGGCTTGTTTGTGTTCACTAAAGGTAATTTAAGATTTTTTTTTTATCAATTATACTTACAGAAAGCAACATAACTGATAGAATGATTGGTCTGAGTTGGCTCCAGTCAAGAATAAGAAGTTGATCTGTGTGAAGTTACTGTCACAACAGAAGGAAAATAAAAATTCAATGTCTTTTAAAGACTGCTTATTATATTACATTTTATCTTACAATTTACAATTGAAAACAAAGCATTTCTGTAACCCTACTTTTTGTATATAAAATCTATAGTATCTATTTGTCTACATGTATGTGTACATATATATTAAAATATATATATTTATAACAGTATATACATATGACAAATTCTGTTGGAATATGTTAAGTTTATAACATTTCACATTCTCATTACAATTATTGTCAAAATAATAAGTTCACGTTTATGTTATGTTCTCATTACAACCTTCAATGAGATACTGGAATTTAAAAACCTCATATATTCAAAGAATTAGGGAAATATACTATATTGCTGTGACCTTTTCAATATTCTATAAACTGATTGCTGAAAATTTTACTCTTCTGCCTTGTTTACTGCATTTCTCTTTTCCTCATTGTTAATTGTATGGGAAGAGTTGAAATGGATGACCTTTCCAGTGTTTTGTATTTTGATTGGACAAAAGATGTGTCAGACTTGCATAATACTGTATACTTAACAACATAGTTATATTACATCCTTTTATTAAGCTATATAATACTTATAATTTTTGCAGGTATATGAAACTGAAGTAGTATCTGAGATAGATAGAATGGCATTTTGTTTCAAAAATATTCCCATTGATGATGAAATGAAGAAGATCTGTAATACATAATTTTTAGAAGATCCAACTTCTGGAAATTGCAGGTATTTATAGACATTTATGACACCGAATTTGGAAGTTTTTAGACACAAAAACTCTCTTATATTCATGTGTATATAGCTGCCTGGATAACACTTTTATTTAGTACTACTTGTTGTAATGTCTCTTTTTTTTTTTTTGGTGTTTAAACGAGAATGGAAAACTATCTTCAATACACATCTCTTATTCAACAAGGCAGTACTGAGAGTAGAAGGGTGATATATTTTCCATTCCAGTAATCCTTTAGCATTAATGACTTGGAAGCATTCTGTAAACGCTAAAGGTCTGTTAGCCTTACATCTGTGAAAGAATTGCATTTAATATGCTTTTTCTTTCTAGTGCTGTGCACACTAACTGCTACTTAGTATATAAAACCTCAGTCCAGGTTGGTGAGGGTTGTCTTTTTTTTTTCTTTATTTTACTTTTTCAGTGTTAAAAGGAGTGAGAAAGGGTATATAGGAAAAAGACACTTTCAGAAAAGTGGTAAGCCTAGCTGAGTGATGGCAAAAGGAGCAACTTCCCTGAACCAACACTAATATCTGAGTATAATCCCAGGTTTGTTGAAATTAGTGGCATACATGACTACTGTGTTCAGTTACTAGGAGAAAGAATTCTAGTAAAGCATTCTGTCAAGTCTGTTTTTTATGAAGAGTTGTTTTGTCATTGTCTTTGCCAGATAAAAGTTTAGCATTTCAGACATGATTTTAAGTGGTTTCTACATGATTCATAACAATTCAAAAGATAATTTTTTTTTTGGACGAATAAACCCAGATAATGGAAAAAATGTTTGCAGTATAGCTAGGAAAAAATAAAGAACGCTAGATAACAGTCTTGCTTCTTACAACCTGTTCTTGCTTCTGTTGTAGTGAAATACAGCCTTGCCTATATCATTCCTGGAGCTGCCATCAAAGTAACTGCAGTGTGAAATGCCTCATGATCTTTTTGCCACCCATCCATATAGCCTGAGCTTCCAGGCTGTTTCAGACAATCTTTATGCATACTGAGGGTACCACCTGCAGCCTTTGTGTATGTAAAGACAATAAATTGGGTATTTAGAATGAGCAGCAGTTCTGGGAATCCATCAAGATGAGGGATTCTGTAATCTCTCCCATTGTCAATGGTGAAAACTGTATTTGAGCTTTTGAAAGTCATTTTCTAGAACCAAACTCCAACAGTTCCTTTTGTTAGAACTTTGATACATTTATTTCCAAGCGTCACCTGGGATACACATATGTATATACTACAAAAAGTTAAACAGATTCCATATTTTAATAGTCACTTTAAAAGACTATAATTTCATGCATCTTCTTTGTGATTTTTTGAGGGCTTAATTGCTATGTCATGGTAATGCTTATCAGAAAGCACTGAAAAGCTTTAATTACTTTGTACTTTGGTTACTTATGAATGCATGCAAAATTTAACTATTTCCCCAGAAGCAAATAAAGTTCACATTTATTATGTTACATAAAAGTTATGGAATGATTTAGAATAATGAAGCTAAAGGCTGTCTTACTTGGGATTTAGCTCATCTAAATGATGCATAAAATTAATCTCAGAAAATAATTTCATATTAAACTACTACATGAGAAGGAAGCATTAGGATCTTCTCAGAAAGTTCTTTTAGTAGGAAATGCAGTAAACTACAGTTACACTATATCAAGCAACAGAATTGCATTGTCTAAATTTCTCAAATATAACTAATAAAATAAAACCATCAGGGAAAACAAAGAGAAATTAAGAAGTGTAAAAGAAGATAGAATTAAAAAACTATAAACCAGAAGAGGAGAGAGTGATGGAAATATTCGGCAATTTGAGTGTAAAGTTGAGAAAATGGCAAGAGATGCAGGTAATAAGAAAGGGCAAGAGGAAAAATCAAAAAGAGCCTTGAAATATTTACAATCAGTTTAACTACTACAACCATATTTAATATCTATTGTTTGTTAAAAGCAACTTAAGTTCCTTCTGACCCATGTTAGTATTGTAACTCTGACTCTCAGGGGATCAAATACTGCCTACTTTTTTCAAGAGAACTATTTATTATCAACAGTTAGAATTGCTTACATGAGTGACAAGAGGTTAAAAGAATTATTCTGTGACAAAGGTACATTAGGAATTCCACAGCTTAATAGTTAAAACAAAGCCGCACTGTAAATGCTGTGATCAGTGTTATGGACAAGAACATGGAAGCTGATGAGTGAGGAATACAGGAAATTAATGGGATCAAAGTAGGTTCGGGATTGTGTGAGGTGAATGAATGACTGATAAGTTTAGGCATGTTGTCTTATCAATTCTGTGTACATTTTGACATTTTATATATTCAAATAATACTATAAGATATGTCTAATAAGGATATCTCACTGCAGTGGTTTTCTAGGAGTGATCTATGAAGCTCAGGTGGCAATGACAGGCACATTGAAAGCTGTCACAATTGTTAATATTTAATAGAACTCCGGGAGTGTAGTTGTGCCAAGGAATAGATGGATTTTCTATATGAAAGGACTAGATTTGTATTCCAAGTTTTTCTAAAGATAAATTAAGGTGTGGGATGCATAGGAACATAGGAAACAATTAACTATATCAGAAAAAATATGGACATTTAAATGATCAAGACAGACTGTATGGAGGATTTGCCATTGAATAGAGAGGGATGAAGCTCTATGAAGTTTCACAAACTGACAGCTGAAGATTTGATAAACTACATAAAGCAAAAGGTTCCTTAATACATGCAATTCCACGGTCACAAGACAGAGCACTTGTCATCTAGATTTGGCTGAGCATCATCCCCTTTGTTTATGAGTGTTGTACCTGCCATGATGCAAGAGTGATCAATAGAGAGTGCTCTTTCTGTCTGTGAAATCTTCCTTTTAGTTTCTCCATGCATCAGAATTTGTCCATGCAGGACAAAGGGTGAGTTTGAGCAAATCTAATTTGGTGGGGTTTTTCTAAAGGAAAAACTGCACGTGTTATCCTGTATCAGAACAACATTGCTGTAAGACAAAAAATGTTCTTGGTAAATGAAGGTAAATTCACTGATGATACAAAAGCTTTAGTTGAGATTACTTCCTGCTGCACTGTGCTAACTGCAAGACAGTACCTCATTATTATATCTCATTATCTTCCTGAGTTCTTTTTTCTTAATCTAGTGTGATTTCAGAGGGTAGATTTAGATTAGATATTAGGAAGAAATTATTTTCTGTGAGTGTGGTGAGACACTGGCCTAGGTTGCCCAGAGGAGTTGTGGATGTCCCTCCCTGGTAGTGTTCAAGGCCAGGTTGGATGGGGCTTGGAGCAACCTGGTCTAGTGGGAGGTGTCCCTGACCATGGCAGAGGGGTTGGAACTGGATGATCTTTAAGGTCCCTTTCAACCCAAACCATTCTATGATTCTATGACTTCTTATATCCCACTGTAACAGATTTTTAAAGCTTGAGAGAAATCCTGAACTTTTTATTTTAAATTTAAATGACAACCGGCCAACTCTGAAAATTTACTTCATTGTGTGATATAAAAAATAATTTAAGAAAGTTTAGAGATAATTCAGAAAATTTCTTGGAGGAAATCTTTAGTAACATAGTA
This sequence comes from Aegotheles bennettii, assembly GCA_013398125.1. Taxonomy (NCBI): domain Eukaryota; kingdom Metazoa; phylum Chordata; class Aves; order Caprimulgiformes; family Aegothelidae; genus Aegotheles; species Aegotheles bennettii. The sequence continues at coordinate 1,297,765 of VZRW01001045.1, read as the reverse complement.
TGTACTCTTCATATAAATTACAATGCTGTATGAAAAACAAGTAAATATTAGTATACTTATCCATTCTGATTTTATCTAAGTTCTATTACTATTTACAAAAAGACAATACTAAATTATAACATTTAGTTAATGAAAGCTCCACAAAGAAACTGTACAATTCTCTATTGTAACATCAATATATTGGCAGTAAGGAAACCTCTGCTTTCTCAGCTGGATGTTAGTAATTAATATCTTGCTGTCTAATTAGATTCTTTCCTTCTCATTTGAATGTTGATTTCTGAAGCAAATGTCCATGTTGCCAGCATGTGCGGTGTTCTAGCAGAACATAACATCTGGCTGCCCACCAATTAATGTAATATAGGAAAGCAGGGCTTTCAAGGGAGAAACTCTACTGAGTTTAATATGAACAACAGAAAGTGTGAGATACAAGCATTAAATAGATGTTGGCATATCACTATCTTCGAAATGCAAAGAGATCAAGGTTGCCCTCTCTGAAATTTCTGTAGACCTCAATGGGACAATGGCTTATTTCCACGTTTTTTAAAAATTGTAATAAAGTTAAACTTACGTTTTCTGGGAAAATTTAAAGTAAAAATATTTTCATCTGAGAAATTGGGCTAGATCTACAATCAAAAGAAAATTTTTAAGAAGACCCAATAAAAATAATGCTTTGCTGGAATGTAGTTAATTTTGGGATGACTCTTTTCTTATCAGATAGATGTAACCCCAAACCGTCTTCTAAGTTGGGACATATTTGAGGAAAGGAGGTCTAGACTTCATGTAAGTAGTGTGATTCTTTAGAAATTACTGTAGTTGTGTAAGTGTCTCTTCTTGCACTTTTCTTCTTTGAGTCCTCAAGGTAGCTGTGTCTCAGAGCACACCTCTGTTCCCATAGTCCTCTCTCCTTGGTCCATGCAGGAGTGGAGAGATGGGCAAAGAAACACCAATTCTGTGTATGATAATTAGCTTTTCTATCTAGTTTTTCCCCTTTTTAATATATCTATATTGAATAGGGGTAGTTGGAAGACAGCAAGTTAATCTGTGGAAGTCATCCTTAGTTGCAACAAGGATAGGTATGAGTGCAATTTCTAGCCGTGAAGGTTTCCAGTGGTTGTGAGTATTTGGGAAATGGTAACAATGTTGGACAACCTTCTTTAAGAGCAAAAACCAGTAACAGGCCCCTTAAAAATCCTGGAATTACTTGTTTCAGTAATGCGAAGATCATCTCATACGTTAAATTCTGTTCAGTCTGAGAAACCAGCAATAGAAACCTTCAGTTTGATCTAAAGGTGGGGGTTTATTCTGTAAGAAAGCTTCATCCTCATGCCTGAGGAACCGGTGCTTCTGAGAATAATGTGCAGAACACAAAAATGTAGTCTACTAAAATTTATTAAAGCTGCATTTTTTATTTTTTTTTCAGAGAAATTACCAGGTTCTCAAAGTGCTGTTGTAAATATCACTTTACATAAGCACATTAATGATCAAATATTAGATTACCCTTTTGTGATATTTTCTCAGCTTTAATTTTTATTTAATTGAAACTATTAGTAGTGCTGTAACATTTAGAAGAATGGCTGTTGTAAGGTCAGGTGCTGTTTATCCAAAAGTACATATTTATCCAGTGAGCTAATATTGTTAAGACATTGTAATATTAGCCATATTATATATATTTTCTCAGAGATTGTGCTGGGTCGGGGCTGTAAGGTTTTAAAAAATATTGCATAAAATGATTACAAATACTTTTTTAAATAATGAAATTTGCACTGCCATCATGTTCTCTAATATTACTTTGTCAGCTTTCCATCTGAAAGGCAAGACTTGAATAATATTTCATATGAAGTTACTGAGTTTTCCTGTAAATATTTTGTGCATCATTTTTCTTTTCCTTATCAAATGCCCATAGAATGATTCAGAAGTTCATTGTTGATATAAGCAGCCTCTGAGATCCTTTTCTGAAGACTCAGTCTGAACTATTTTACTAAAAACAGGGGTGGTTATCTTTTTCCAGCCTTCTCAATTAAAACTTGCCAATGGCACTCCTGCAGTAATCATCTCTGTGGATTGTCTTCCCTTTCCTGGACTTTCCCCAGACAGTGGAACAGTGCCTGGATTGCACTGTATGTTGATCCACTGGTGTCTCCATGGCATCTTTTGTCTTAGAAGACTCTGAGGGTAATCTTGGAGATTTCCACTTAGACCTTATATTTGGCTGTAATGTTACATAAAAGCATCTGATTCACCTTCACCATACCACCATTGTGTGATGAGGCCTTGTTCCCTTTTTATTAATCTCCATAATCTCCTCTCAGTCATTTCTCGCTTGAAGACATTTTATGCCATCTCATTTTCTTCTTCCTCCTGGATCAGATAGACTTCCTTTCAATATGTATGCAGCAATATGTCTGTATGAATATATAGATATATTTGTAATTTTACTCTGTGTAATTGCTGACATTGCAATAGAAAAAGCCTGTTGCTTCCAAAAGTAACAGACTTATGAAACAATCTAAATTCAGTTAAACAAGATAGAAAGCATCAGACATTAAAGAGTCCTTTCAAAGTACTTTTTGTTCCATTTTGTCTTTGCAGTTAATCAGGAAATCTTGTAGATATGACAGCTAGAGCTCTGTTAGCTGTAAGTTTTCTGCCTTAGGTCCCTCCTCCTGGTGGGATATTTTGCTCCGGGATTCCTGTGGAGAATCTATGATTAATGTAGCTTTTAGAATGAGTGTCTTATATATATTTTTCTTTAATTTAAATAATTCCTTTCATAATACTATTGGTCTCTTGAGTAAAGTGCACATACTTCCAGTACTAGATATTTCTGCTTCCTGCTGAAATGAGCTGTTGCATTTGCTCTTAAGTATGTACCAATAATTTTAGTAGAATTGGCTCCTACAGGCACATACTTTACATATCATAATAATGTTTCCTCTGCCTCTCAATTCATTTATGCAAAATGAGATGGAAGATTTTTTTCTTTTACTTCTTTATGCTGTCTGTTAGATTACTTCTCCCAAGATAAGTCTTTAAAGACTGGGAAAAACATGGAAACAACCATTCATTTATCTTCTTTGTAATGCTTCTCTAAAACAATTAATTTCTCTTTTCAGTTGGACTGCTTTGAATCTAAGCAGCTACTGAGATTTATGTGGAACTTTGATATTGTAATGAAAATCCTTCTCTGAAGGCTGATTTTCATTATTAGAAAATTTCTGGATTGTACTCATTCTTGTAAAACCATGAAAACCTTGAACTACAAGATATGCTTTTATGTTGAAAAGTACTTGTTATGTTGTAAGTAATTGTTGAAGATATGTGTGCTAATATTGTTAAAGAAGTTGGAAAGAATTTTTTTTCAAAGACGCAGTTTTAAATTTCTTTTTATCTACAAGAGAAAGTATTGATAAACAGTAATGATGACTAGAAGAATCTTCACAACTGATTATCTGAAATATTATGGTTACAGTCAGGTTAATTATAGTTCTAAATTAGTAAGATGAAACCAAGAGGAGATTGTATTTTGGGATTTGGGATGTGGATAGGGTAGCTAGTTGGGTTTGTTTACATGATAGGAGATGTGCTAGTTAGAGATGTACGTCTATGTGGAGTATGAATAGATTTTACTCAAAATAAATAAACAAAAAAGACATTAAATCAGGTTTTATTTGGGTCAACCCAAATAAAGGTGAACCCTAGAGGTCATTTCCATTTCTGATGTTTATGATTCTAGGACTATTTCCTTTAATTAGTATGAATTTTACACAAAAGCTTTAGATCAGAAAAGGGACTATATTTTCTGGAGAGAAAAGCAATCAAAGTTTTAATGCAAAGTGTGTTGATACATGTAGTTACTTTACCTTTACTAATAAATACCAATAATTTTAAATGTTTTCAGGTTTGTTATTAATTGGCATATAAGCAACACAGAAATTGCCAGATATTAATTTGTTGAGTGTTGTTTCGACAGAAACAGTGGAATATGTGAGGATTCAGACTGGTTTTACTGCTTTTTATTTATTATTTCAGTAATTTTCAAGGACTAGTTGTCATTAATGTCATTATCTGGAAATTTTTAACAACATGCAGCAGTAAATATGTTGATAGCAGTAACATAGTTGTGTTAGTTACCTTTTCAGGGATGCATTTTGAGATAGTCAATATAAACCTGTTGTACTTGTAGCATGTTCCTTAATCATTACTGACATGGAAGAAATTAGAATATGGATTTGTATATTGTGCTTGTTGACTGTGGGAAATCAAGAACTGGTAGTACCCAGACAGAGATAACAAAATAATGTGCCCTAATTTGAAGATCACTAGTGCAATTTTTTACCAGTTTCTGTGCTATGAGGTTTATGTACAGCTAACAGGCTAAATGGATACAATCGCCATTAAAGGTAAATAGTATTCATCCCCACTTTTAGTGACTTTTAGTTCATTGCTTTTACATTTCATGCAGTCCTGTCATTTTTGGTATTATTACTCCTTTGCTCTGTGTGTGGTTGCTATTCTTATTCCTCTGCAGTATGTATGTGTGCGTAAAGAGAAATATTTTGTTCTTTTTGATGGGGGCTAACTTCTTTTACTACATTAAAGATGAAACTAACACACTGATAATTTGCTGGGATGGCTCACATGTATAGGCAAGTTGAGATTTACAAGCAGAACTAATATTCAGCTGATACAGTTAGAAAGAGAACAGAGTAATAGTTCTCAATTTCTATTTAGCTATGAAATACTCTGTTACCATTTCAGAGGACGACTTTCTGTGCATTAATTTCTAACTACTCCAGAGGATTTAATAATATGTTGCATCTCTCAACATATTTGTTGTGACTGAGAGGTATTTATGTACTAGGAGCCAAACTGTACATTGTTTTGCTAAATCTGGGGTTTTTGACCAGCCTTAATGTCTTTCTATGAAGGTCAATGGAACTGCTCCTGATTTATAAGAAGCGATGGCAAGGTCAGATTGAGTTATGATGGATAGCATGTGTTCCTGTTTTGTTTAATGGTTTATTATATAGTGTAGTTTTCTTATGTAATATCTTCTATATTAGTTTATTATGGAATGTATTATGAAAAGGAACGTGCTTATTTTCCTTTAAAAAAAGTCTGTGGCAAGGAAGACGGCATCATTTTGCCTTCGGAGGAAACAAATCCTTTGTTTTTACCTTGTAGTCACATTATAAAGTCTGATTTTCTCATCAGCTGTAATAAGGCTAAGGGAAAATAGTTCATCTTGCATATAATTGTGCAAGGTGTTGAGTCTGTTATGTGGCTTCTTAGAAAAAGGACACAGATGAATTACAGTGAGTGAGCTCATTCCACATCAGCTGCTTGGCAATAACTACCTGGTTTTTCCCTGCAGTCAGTGATGAGTAATTTATGATAGTTTATCCTGTTGCTGAAAGCTGGATGGCTTACTTCCTGTATTTACTACTCCTCTCATGTGCCAGGAACATGTTTGCAAGTTTGTGACATGTTGAGTTACCAATGGAGCTGGAGAGAGCCTTCTGGCTGGTGTTGGTCTATCTCTTGACACTTTAAATCAGTTCTGCTTCTAGGTGCATTGATGTTTGCCCATTGATCTTCCCCTCAGTTTCCTCCTGCACTACACAAAACTCCTTTTGGAGTCCTTGCGGGTAATTATTGATCATATCTTTTCCTCCAAGACAGTAAATTTAAGACGCTTTAGGCAAAAACAATGTACACTTTATGTGTTCAAGACTTACGAGGTTCTATTAGTTTTTGTTTTACTGTGGATGCCTCATAATGCAAAGCAAACTTGTCCCTCAACAAAACATTCCCCAATTAATTCTGTATGATTGCAGAGAATCGAAAAGATTTGCTGATTTTGTTTTAATTACTGCAGTTGTTTACCTGTGGAAATGTACGTATGGATGTATGCCTAAACCATGTATATCGGTGCATGTAAAAGTAACTTCCTGAATTTTGAAGTTGTGTTGTTGAACTGTAGTATATACTTTTATTTTATGTTTTTTTTAGTTTATTTTTATCTTGCTATTTTGGTAAAGTATGTTAGTGGAATTTAGCATTGATGATTTCAGTTGTAGTTTCTAAAATACTTATTTCCCAAGGTTAATGGTTTCTTCCCTGCAAATTTGCTTAGTCACATGGTGGGAAACAGCAACATATCTCGGGTTTGTTCTCCTTTTCAGATACCTGCATTCTTACTAGCTCTTGAGAAAAATTAAGCAGCATAGGAAGAAAATATGGAAGCAAAATTTTAAGATTTATTATAGGAATTATCTTGCGTAAGAATAAATTTTAATTGAGATGGTTGTAAAATATATGGTTGTTTTTTTAAAAAACCCTTATAAATTATGAGTGACATACTTGATGTTCAGATAATGTTTTTCAAAGACTACATGGACTGCACAACAGCATGCTGTCTTTTTTATTTTAGTTTTCTTCTCTTTACAATTAAGAACAAATCTTCACTCTAGCTTATCTTTATGATATAGGCCAGTCACTTTTTTGTTTATAATGTAGCTTTTTTCACAGATCAGGGCTTTCTAGAAAGTTATAAATATATTGCTAAGACTTTATGCTTTTTCTTTTTTTAAAAAATTATATCAACTCTTTTCTTCTGACAGACTACAATGAGGTTTAAAAATTAGATTATAATGCTACAGACAATTTTAATCTACTGTTTTCAGCCCATTTAAGATACACAACTAAGTATATTATAGAAAACACAGGTTTCACTATACATTGTTATATTTGCTTGAAGTACAATAGAGAAAAATCTTGCAGAGAGAAAATTAGAACTAAAGAAAAATTCTAAAGGATATTTTTTGGTATCTGGAAATATGGTGGACAGTTTTATAACAAAACACACACATTCTTTTAAAAACTGACTCATGCCTGCATGGTATTGAGCAAAACTAAGCTGGAATTTATTAGCTTGAACAACCAGTATAATAAAGTAAGTAATTTAAAATTATATTATATTCTTCAAGCAAGCTAATTATGAAAAAAAATTCTTAAATTTTAATTAAGATTAAGGCAAGTTTGTAGTAACATAATAGTGCAAGAATATGCTATGATATTGTTAATAAACACATTTGCATGAGTATTAAGACTATCTCATACAGACTTTGAGAGAAAATTTTTTTACCTGATTAAAAAGCCAAGAAATGCATATGTTAGCCTATCTCCTGCCCCTTGTGAATGTGTATCTTTAATTTCCTCCTCTTCCTTCTCTGCCTATCATTTTTTAATAAGTACTGGTCATTGTGCCTTAGCAGAATTCAATCGTGTCTGTGTGTATGAGGCATAAAGTTGAATGTGCTGATTGAATTTAAGAAATCTGTCAGGATTGCCATGGTCCCATCCTTTGGATGGCCTTATGTTTCTTTTCTCTCCCTTGAACCAATCTGAATGCTTACATTACCACACCAGTTCAAGGCATTAGTGTAAAACTACTCACCTACTTTGCTGGATTAGTTTTGAAAGGGATCAGCTTCCTAAATCAGCTCAGCAGCACTGAGACCCTTAACTCTGCTAAGTTGGCAATAAGCTTGCGTGTGGGCAGACGCAGCACAATGGGGCACCTTGAACCCTTACTAGAGAAATCTTGCATGCTCATGGTCTTGCAAATGTTCCCGTGATAAGGAATGATCTGTAAACTACACTGTTAAGACTCACAAACCATCAGCATCTTGCTGTAGGGCCCTCAGTCCTTTAATGGACCTTGGACCAAGTTAAGACATTTAGATGAAGAGATACAAAAGTGGAGAATTTACAACCAGTTTAAGTACGAAACATTGATGTGAATATTTCTCAGTTTGCTTTATGACAGATGAACTTAAGATTGATTAAGTTTATCTAATTAAGTTTCTGAGTATGATATCCCATAAAGGCAAATTAGTGGAGAATGTCTGCTATGAAAATGTTGTCTGGATTTCTCAAATATTGTTTTTGGTTTTCATCTTCTATTGTATTTCTCTTTTCTCCTTATTCCTAAAAGAGCATTTTTCTTCTCCATCTTTATTAAAACCCAGAATATTAAAGTGCAGTTCAGAAATGTATTGATAGAGCTATATAATGTCTCCCGTTCCCTCTATAATGCAGTGTTACATTTTTGTTTTGCCTTTCCTTTATCCAAAGCATGTTACAAAACATGCAGTATGCTTATGCTTTCCAGCCATTTGTTTAAATTATTAAAAGTACTCTGGAATTCTTCCAGAAAATGTATTATAGACCTTACAACTTTGTTACAATCGTAATGTTTATCTATGCTGAGTTAACCAAATAATTTTAAGATTAATAGTTCAGAGTATATATGTAATTAGCATATGGAGTATTAATCTTCTGAATTGAATATGTGTGTGTACCTATATTTTAATCTATCTGTATATATTTTATTTATATACATGTAAAATATATCTGTATTAATTTACAAGTTTATTTCAGCTTCATATAGGATCATCAGAGTTGGAAGAGACCTTCAAGATTACTCAGTTAAACCATCTACCTAGATCACCTCTAAACCATATCGCTCAGCACCACATCCATATGATCAGTGATTACATACATGACATACCCTGGAGAGCTAAGCTGAGGGAGCGATGCAGGAGGGGTTTCTGTGGAAATATGACAGTGGTATGACAGCTTGCTTGTCTGTATCCTCTCAGATGGTGGGGTACAAGTATGCAACTGGGCCAAAGCCATTGGAAACAACCCAGTTTTGCCACAATGTATCTGCAAGCACTGGAAACTACACACCTTGGGAACTTTAACTGATTCAGTTGCCTGCCTGTGGGAGACAATATTCACAGCAGGAGTAGTTCAATATACCCAGCGTACAGCTAGATGAAATAGACTATTTATGCCCCTTCAAAGATGGACTGCTTTATTCTGGGCTGTGTGTACCTAAGCTCTCCTTACATTTTATATGTGGAATTTGGAGCAAATTTTATATTGAACAAATCACACCTACACTTTTCCATTTTTTTTCCCCTCCTACACAGAACCTTTTGTTTTCTCAAGTTTTGTCTAGGTACTTTTAGTCAACATTAGAGCAAAGTGATTGTTCAGTAAATAACAGTGTTTGTCAGTTTATACTGGCATTCCTTTATGTGCATACACCCATAAAGATCCCTTGCTAGAATATCTCACATTTTCCAAAAGAGTGGTCCAGCAAGGTTGATTGATCAACCTTGATAAATCCATGTCAGTGAGAGTCTAAAATTTTAATACAGTAGTTCATAGTGCTCTCAGAATGAAACTAAGAAATTGAAAACAGTGCTCATGGCACAAATCTTCAGCAGGCTCTTCATCTCTTTAAACAACTTTTTCATAGTCTGCTACTGCATTCCGCTCAGTTTCCAAGCATTTGAACCCCTGCTGAACTAAGTCTTCAACTATTTTAGATAGTGCAAAGTTTCATCAACCAAAAGTGTCTATGACTGAAATGTCTGATTATCTTCTTTCTCAGCCTTAGCTTTCCATAAATCTATATAACACAAACTATTTTAAATCCATCCTGAATACAGCTAATAGTTCTTTATCTAAAGTAGAATCTTGTAGCATTTCTTTAAATTCACCTTTTAATATTCCCTCTGTGACAATAGATATTGTTAATAACCATGAAAACTATATCCAAACTGTAAGAAATAATGTGTATTGTCTTCACATATGTGATGCTCTGCTTCCTTTCATACTTCAAGAGGTATGCTGTAGCTCTCATGAGGAAAACTAGGATTTGTACTTATTCTGTGTAACTTTAAATATACTGCTTCCTGCAGTCTTGAAGGTTAAGTCGTCAGCCTTCCTTCACCTTCTGGATTTTGTATTTTAAAAGTTACTCTTGGGCTGAGATCTAGTATGCCATTTCAGCCTGAAGCAAAGTTTTATGTCTGAGTTAAAAATACAAGGATAAATCCAACTGGAATTGCCTCACATAATATAATATGCAAAAAAGGATCTTTGTCATAGAGACAGTCTTAAGGTGAGCTTAAAGTCAGTCAGCTTTTACTTTTAATTTTTGTACTGTTATATACTCTTCCCTGAAGGAGCAGGAGTGATGCCTTAAGGTCAAACAGGTGCAGCACAGATCTATACTTTTTATATTTCAGTTTATCTTTCCAATTCTCTTCTATTAAAGGTTTCAGCTCTATTGCTTAGAATTTTGGAGCTTATACTAGGAGTTGCTTGCTATGTTTTTAATTTAGGGAAGGTCTTTTAGTAATTCTGATATTTATGTGAAGGATACATGCTCATTGTGCATAAATATTTTCAATGTATGGCTCATTTAGGAGGAACATTGAATTTTTCCGGTGTGTTATCACTACCTTTGATTCATTGTGTAACCTTACAGATACATGACAGAAGTCATTAAAATAGAATGATTTGGAACCATTGAAATACTGTATAGTGCTCTCTTTTTCCCTTCCCTCCTTTAAAATTTGCAGACAGATGATGCCACCATTGCAATTATCAGAAGAGATATTAGTGTTCCAAGCATTGTAGAAATGAACATCCAGTCTTCTAGATTATGCTTGACATATAGTCCTGAATTGGTAATTGGTAAATAGTGTTAAAATTCAGAATTATTTATCCACAGAAATGTATGAAGCTCATGTTCATAGTTGTTAGTAAGGTGGTAAGACACTGGTAAATCAGGGCTTTCAGAACTCTTAATTAGCAATATACAATGTTTCTCAGCCAATAGTGAAATGCTATTTGTTATCTGTTGTCTTAAAAAGGGGCAGGTCCTACATTGAGGCTAGTGGTGTCAATCCCCAACAGGAATTTTAAATTTACTTCTAAGTTATAAGCCTGGCAAACTGTATGGAGAGAGTGTACATGCTGCCCCCATGCCTGGCACCATCACACACCACATAAAGAGGTATAAGCTGGAAGGTGAACTCTGTGACACTTGTGCATTAGCCTTCAGTGGAACCAGAGATCTCCACTTAAAGACATTAAACTTGTCTCTAGTTTTAACTACTAGAGGAAGAGATTTTAGATATCTGACCAACTTGCACTGCATTTCAGCAGAAGTTGTGCAATTAGACATAAAATCATCTCATATATGAATCTTAGAGTCTTGAACAGGTTAACCTGATGTCAAATTGCTTCTCACTGTGTCAAAACTGGTTGGTCTGTTCACAATTTTGCAGCATAGTAATCTCAAGAATTTCAGTGTGCTCTCATTGAACTGGAGGGCAAAACTCTTATGGATGATAGCAGGAGTAGGTACAGACCCTCAATCTGAGTCTAAAATGAACTTTCATTGGCCTTGGAGAACTATGATCTAACTGATTTCTGTAACTTCAAAATACTTAGAGAAATGGTTACAGAAAATTATTTTGCTTATGAATTCACTTTGTGCAGTACTTATAACGATTTGGTATTAATTGAAGTCCATTATCTGATCAAAATCCATGTAGTTATGGGGTCAAATAATTCTAATTAGCCCATGCAAAATGAGACTGGGGGAATAATGTGTTTTTATAACTTTGCACTGCACTTGCTAATTCTAACATACAAGAGAACATGATGGTTCATGTCATTGGCAAAGAAAAAAACCCACCATTTCTTTCTGACAGTGCTTAAGATGTGGCTCAAAAAAACTTCTTACTGGTCCAGAAGTTCTCACTGCCATCTGATCATGGTTGATGGATTATCAGCACAGTAAGGTAATGGTTTCAGTCCTATTCAACCTAAGTCAGTGTTTATATCACAAAATGTATGGCTGGAGGCACCTGGAACTATTTCTGGTTGTTTATTTAGGGAGATGGGGAACTGTACTGGCAAAAGAAACAAGATGAGCCCTGTCTCCACTCTCATAGTGTGAAGTATTTGGACACATTTGACAAATCTGACACTACTCTTTTCCATGTTACAGTGTTCTGTGCTTTAAAATTGCAGTTCTGTAGTTCTTTCCATCTAATGAACTCAAGATACTCTGGAGATGTGAACAAATTGTGCCTTGCAGTCTGCCTTGGAGAAAGAATGGATGGTGCTTATCTTGAATTTCAAGATAAGGGAAAAAGCAGTACAGAGGTTCAGATTCTTAAAACTGCTGAGTGCCTAACTTTGATTTAATTAATTAAAGTTCAGCAGCTGAATTTCACTGACTTGATCATTGCAAAGTAAGTGTTCCTAGTAGAATTGTGAAGTTTTCTTGGGCTTTCTTTATAAGAATTGCTTTGTATTAGCTCAACAACCATGAAGCTGGTACAATTTGTGAAAAATAGGAATAATATAGAATAGCTTTGAACATAGAAAAATATTTCAGTTCAAAAATAGTGGAAATGGAGAAAATAAGGAAGAAGTATAATGCAGAGATAAGAATGCTGCATTCCAATTAGTGCAAGTTTGCAATTAATAAGCCGAGATACTGCAGTATGAGATATTTTTATGAGCAGTATCTGGCATGTTGCTTTGCAAATAAATTGGTGTATAAAAATAAATAAGAAAATAGGCAGAGTTTGTCCATCCCTATCAAATCATACTTTGGTAGGATGTAAAAGTTGTTACTGTTTACATAAATATATAATAAAATCTTACGCTTGCATTAAAAGTCTTAATTACTCAGAATATTATCTCTTGATAATTAATTAAAAATTTACCTTCCAAGAAATTTTTGCCAAAGTTGGTCAATGTACTTTTTATAAAGGTCAATTGGCCCTATTAGCATTCAGAACACAACACACCTTTAGTAACTCTAGGTCTGAACATGCTCATCAAGAGAAGTGCACCTTACCATAACAGCTACTTTCTTTTTGTTGCTGTGCTTCAGCAGATTGTTACTGTATGTTCAAGATTGATACTATATGTTCAAGACTCCATATATAGCTCTGAAGAATGTAGACATCTTTAATCCAGAAAGTGGGTGACAGACTGGAAAAAAAAAAGTAAAAAGGTGAATGATAATACTGTTATTTAGCTGTCTCATCTTCAAGATATTAGGGAAAGATTTTTCTCCACCATCTCTTCTACACCTGGATGAAGTAAAGAGTGTCTTCTGTCCTTGAAGATTTTGTCTGTTGTTAGAAAGGAGCTTTGAATTTATGACTGGGACTTTTTTTTATTTCTTGTTATTTTTCATCTTCTGCTCCTTCACATAATCTGCTCTCTTTTGAAAAATCTTAGATTGTTTGCTATACATTTTTGTGAACTCTTTTGCCAAATACCGTGATGTTGATTAATAGACTAAACTTAATCCCTTAAATTCAAAATGTACTGGCCACAGAAGTTTAAAAGGAAAGTTATACACAAGGTAATCCCAGAATGATTATTGGTTATAAGTGTTCTTCACTATTTACTTAATAATTTTATATTCATAAGAAGTTCGTTATTCTTTCTGTTGTTCAAGAATAAATATTCATGTTCACAGTTTTGCTAAATGTAACATAGCTTTTAACTGCCCTAAGACAATATTTTCACAGTCGTTCCATTAGCTATGTAAATATTTCATATTTAAAACTGATAATACTTATTTACATTACAAATGAGTCACTAATTTGATAGTTCTTGATAAACATGATTATCATATGGTATAACTTTTATCTTATATTAGCAAATACAGAATACTATTAGAAAAATCCAAAGTATGCCTATTATAATCCTCTCTTGTGTTTCCTGTACTCAGTAGGAGTTGTCCCACTAAAAAAGGATCTTTGTGTCATTGTAAAAAAGCATGGGATTTGTCCTCTTGATACCTTAAATTTTAATTATTTCAAGTAGTTGTATATAGCCTAAAGGCCAAGTCTGAGAACTGTTCTGTTTACAAACCCTCTGTTGAAAACTTTACTATGTATGCATCACTGTCAGCAGTGAATGTTTCATAAAATAAGTTCTGTTTACAGTCATGAAGATTCAAACATAGTTTCTGTTACACAGGTGTTGACTCACAGGCAGCTCAGTCCTTTTCTTGGTTCTGCATAGATGACATCCTAGACCTAGAACATTCCTGCTGATGATACATAAATGAAACTTTCCATGAGGTGTTCTGGTCAACCAGACCAACAAGTCTACTAAGGGAAATGAGTCTTATTGATTTTAGGGCTTGGACAAGATGCAAATTTGACAAATCCAGAAACCACACTGGTTTACGAACCCTCTTATATTAGTATAAATATGGAGTAACACAAGAAGAACAATGCTATTTAAACCAAAATTTATAATTAGAAGTAATAATTTGCAGAGCATGAAATGTCTTAGTGTAATATAGATACTCTCTTTTTCAGCCATCATCTTGTCTGCTTAGGAGAAGATCCAATAACTGAGCTGTGGCAAACTCCGAGCATTTTCAGTTCTGTTGACTCAGTTGATGGGTCCCCCTGATCCTGTCCATGACTAAGAGGTTTTAATGTCCCAGACTATGTCTGGATCGCAGGTAATTGTCTTGTTGTTTCTTGAAACTTCTGGTAATTTCCATGTCCTTCCACTTTTCAACAGGATAAAATTATTCTGTGTTTTCTAAGCAAGAGAAAAGTTCAGGTTCAATCTTTGCCTGATTCAGATCAGCATAATTTAAAAAGACTACACATCTATAATCCTCCAATATCAGAGACCTAATTAGCTATTTGCATAGCTCCTTTTCTTTCATGTTTTTTTTCTTTATTGCACCACAATTAGCTAAATTGTGTTCTAAAACATGAATTTTACTCTCCCCTTTTATTTTTTTTATTTTTTCAAGACAAACTCTTTCAATTTGAATTAAAAGTGATAAAATGAATATTTGACAAGTGTTCTGCGACTTTTAAAATAAATTGCATGTATCAAACATGTTAATGTTTTGAAGTGTACTCATATTGTCCACATATATTTTTAATGACAAGTTGTGTCAAGCTGCATCTATTTCAGTCTCATGTATTTTGGTCTCAGTAGGACTGGAAGACTGTTACCACACCAGGTTGCCACAAAAGCATTTCCTTTCATTTTCATCCCCAACTGACAAAAACATAAGGATCTTTACATTTCTGTGTTCAGAAAATAAAAAAAAAACTTTTTGAAAAATGAGACAGTGCAGCACACATTTATACACTCCTTCTGTTATAACTAAAGAAAAATTGTTCAGGCAAGACATCACTGTAGCGCTTTAAAGATTTGCTACCCATCACATAGTTTTGAAAACCTTGCCACATAAACTTGCATGTACTTGGCATTAATGCTTGTTCCTCCGTGAGAGGAATATCCTTTTACAGGCAAGGGATTATTCCAAAAAACAGATGAAAAATATATGCTCTGAGAAAGAGGTAAGTATCAGCCATGACACTTGATTTGCTCGTTGCCTTCTGTCAAGGTAGCAAATATTGACTGGACAACATATATTGATTATTAAAAAAAAAAAAGCGTACAAAAGGAAAGCTGAATAAGTTCTTAAGGCTAAAAAATATTTTTGATGGTTCTTTCTAACTACAGCTCCCGTACTTTCCTGTAGTAATAAGGAAACACACAAATTTAAGCTGGTGGTTGTTAAAGATATTTCAAGTTTACTTTCCTTTTGAAAGCATAGAAGCTTGTGTGGAAAATAATTGGAATATAGATTATAGCTATGAACACAAACAATTTAATTTAATTTAACATTTAATAAGTGAGAATGCAACGTAAAATGTTTTGTGAATTAATGAAAGCTATTCTATCTTCTGAAAATAAACCCTGTCAAAGACCTTCTGTTTCACTATTTATTATGATGACAGGTTTTTCATTCTTCTCACTTGGAAATTTCTTTGCTATATATTTGTTTTAGAATAAAGAAGTAATTTTGAATTTAGATTTGCAGAATGATTCAAGAAAGTAGACCTCTGCATTTCTTTAAGTTTTTGTAATGAAAGTGTGAGGAAACAAGCTAAATCATTTTACTCTTTCAACTCTGCCACTCTGTGTCTACTCTGTTGAAATATTTAATGGCAAGATTTCTCACTCTGCTTTCCAAAACATTTTTAGCACTTGGAAAAACCCTACAACCTAGCATAGAACCATGTATGTGATAGTCATAATCTCTAGTCATGCAGAGAATCATGCAAGTTTCTCACAAAATGCTTTTTTGTGAATGCACTGATGAACACTTATACCTCTGCAGCAAGCTCCTTTCCTCACTGCTAAGCCATTCTTGACCTCAAAATTATGGTCTAATTGAATGTACCAAGCTTGAATGTTTTTTTGAACCTGCTCTAGTCCCTTCTGAATTTGACAAGAATCTTTCCCAGCTGTGGACCCAATAATGACTTTTTCTTTAATTAGTCCCACATTGTAGAGGATACATCTTATCAAACTCTACCTTTGCAGCTGGTACCCAACATTTTTCTGGGTCCATGTTAGTTTCTAGTTATATTTCTAGGAAAAAATGCTACAGCTGCTTCCATAGTTATGTGGTTGTCTGATAAAACAAAAGTAGAACAACTTTCTGCTTGGAAATTTTAAATGTTTGGTATCTGAAACAGCAGCAATTCTTTTGATGCAGTCCAGGATATGGTTGGCTTTTCAGGCTGCAAGCGCACACTGCTCTGACTCATGTTTATCTTTTCATCAACCAACACCCCTAAGTCCTTCTCTCTCATGGCTACTGTTAATCCATTCTTCACCCAGCCTGTATTTGTGCTTGGGATTGCCCTGACCCTTGTGCTTGGCCTGGTTGAACTTCATGTGGTTTGCATAGGCCAACATCTCAAGCCTGTCCAGATCCCTCTGGATGGCATCCCTTCCTTCCAGCCTGTTGAGCACACCCCACAACTTTGTGTCACTGGTAAACTTGCTGAGTGTGCATCCGATCCCACTCTCCATGTTGCTGACAAAGATGTTAAACATCACTCGTACCAATACCAACCTCTGAGGAGTGCCAGTCTTCACTAATCTCCACTTGGACACTGAGCCATCGACTGCAACTCTTTGAGTGCAACCATCCAGCCAATTCCTTATCTGCCGAGTAATCTAATGTAGTACTATACATACACTCTTTTAAAAATGTAGTCCTAACAGTTTGTTGAGCTCTGTAAGGACTCTGATCATGACAACAGACCATTTCCCAAGAAGCTTTTAGATTCAGGTTGTAGTGAAGACACTATTAATTTACTGTGTTAGTTACATATATAAAAATCAATACTCTAGACAAACTACATTTTTTCTTTTTTCAAAGACCTTTCAACCAAAGGGTTGAAAAAAATAGAGACTGGGGGGGCTCTTTTGCCCTCCCATTCCTTTTGGGGAAAAAAAAAAAAAATAACCAACAATTTTTAAATTTTTCAGCTGATGCTTTATACTGTGATATTTTGTTAGGTTGCCTCAGCCATGTCAAATGATATAAAGTTACATGATGTAATTATGTGACTTACATTGAGTTATCTCAATATGACAAACCAGGAAGGCAGCTTACTTTAAAAGACATACTTTCCTGGAAACTGCAGATAATTTTCTGAGAGTGGGAAGCAGTTAGTAGTGGCTGCCCTAGGTAACAACATCAGGTCTGACATTCTTCAGTATATTTATTATTGATTTAGTGGATGGGTTGGTGAATGTTGCTGATAAGAGAAAATTATTTAGACTAAAGCAAACCTCATAGAATAGCAAGATTTCCCGAAGGATCAAGTCAAACTGGGTGACTGAATAACATGGTGATAATATGTTGATAAAATGAAATGTATAACCTTAATACTTTAATGTAGAAGGTAAATAATTTCTTCCAGCATGGCTTAACTTTTTAATACATCAGTGGGTTCAGAATTGAATACTACTGCTGAGATTTTATTTAAGGTGTATCTAAATTTCCCTGTGGACCATGCCTCTGTTCCCACTGAAATTGATGAATCGTCAATGATGGCTCAAAATTAATAAAAACTGAAAATATTGTAGATCAAAAATCTCAGGGCATGCTGAGAATCCTTTAGGAAACTTCTTGATTATTTTTTTTCCCAGCTTCAATTGATATGATTTTGCTATGCAGTTCCATGTCACTTGCTTCCATGTCATCAGCATTATCCTTAGAAATACTTCATACTCTGCTGCCATATCATCACTATTCCAGAAAACAAAAGTAATTAACTTAGACAAGACGAATACTAGCAAAAATGAATAAAGATATGAAAACTACAGTCTGTTAACTATGTTGTGGCCTTCAACATCTATTGGAATACAGAATGATTTCTTCTTTCAGAAATGCTGTCCTCCAAATACGTGCTTCTATATCACCCTGTTGAAAAAAGTATCCTTTCCCCATTTTGTTTGTTTGGTGTATCTGATGTGGGTTGGGTTTTGTTTGTTTGTTTGTTTGGTCATGAAGTACCGACCACAAGATATTTTTTCTGTTTACTGTCAGTAGGAGAATAGAACAGAGAAATAAGTGACGGATGTAGCACAGCTGCAGTAGCCTTCTTAAAAAATCCTGAGCAATAGGAAATGTTTACACCCAATTTTACACGTGCTCTTTAATAGTTCAATTTCAGTCTTTCTCCTGCCGTAGTTTGCCGTTGAACATCTATTTCATCTGATTGTTTCTTTTATACAATTCTTGTCCCAGCTACCTGTACTTGCACAACTCCAGCTGCTTCAATTTCTCTATTAGTTTCTAAGAGTCAGTGGAGAAATACATTGCTCTCACAGCATTAAAGGAGAAAGTTTAGGCCCTCTGCTTCCTGCCATGCCTTCCAAACAATAGTGGAAAGAGTAAAAAAGGAGTAACAGAAGGAATATACTCATAATGTAAACTAGGTACTCTTTTTTTTGTAACATGAAATTAAATTGGTCCTACTGTGTGGAGTGTATGAATAGAGACAAAAGTTTTAAACATGGGTAGCAAAATTACTTAAGAAGTTAAACTAGAATTTATCTGATCTGTTAAAACAGAACTTTAAAAATATGTTTTCCCTATAGTTAGTATAAGTGGTTAATCCAGAGGGATTTATTTTAAAGAAACTTCAAACTAGCCTTCCAACAATCTTGAATAAACTTTCAAAAACTTTTATACAAAATCATCCAGATTTTGTACTTAGTCATTTACGTAGCTGCTAGGGACTGTCAAGGCTTTGCAAATCAAGCACATAAATATGGCTTATTCTGTGTTTAGTTCAGTCAACATTTTTGTGTTGATCATTAACACAAGTAATTTGATTTATTGGACTTTAATGTCTCTTTGATTTAGAATTAAATCAATCCAAAATGGTACTACCCATATGCTGCTAGCAATGAAGAGAACATCACTGATGATAATGTATTAAGTTCAAAATATTACTTATCATGATCGTGTTAAATCTGGACTGAAATGAGACAAAATGGAATAAAAAGATGGTGATTTTCAGCTGACTTTATTTTAGTAGAAGGTGAGAAAAATCAGTGTAAGGAAGACTTAGAAATTAAATGGAAAGTGTTGAAAGATAAATGAAGGTATTTCATCTAGTAGTGAATATACTGTGACCAAAAAAAAAAAGATCCAATGTAGATGAAAAAGGGTCAGGAGGAGACATCTATAAGGTGTAAAATATCTAGACCAAAGGAGAAGTAGAAAGATTAAAGTCAGGTAAGTGTGAAATGTCCTGATGAGAAATATAAAGGTGGAGAATAAAAAAAGTCCTGGAAGTTAGGATAAATAAAATATGTTTGAAATGCCTAAAGGAAAAAGATTATGTTGAAGAAAACTGTAAGACTCTGTAAAAATAGTTCAGAAGTGCTTTTCGTAAGAAAAATATACAGTGAAAATAGTACATAAACCATACATAAATACTAATAATTTAAAAATTAAGCCTGGGTTTATAACTGAAAATGTGCAAATAGGAAAATTCATATTTTTGCTTTATAAGTGTCTAAGTTCTTCTGACTGCTAAGGTAGTTGCAATGAGATCTTCTGAAATGGACTTTTACAATTTTTTAATTCACTCATTCAGCAGAATGGTGCTCCCAAGAAGAAAGAATTGGAACACAGCAGGAATGATTGAGGTGATGCAGTCGTGAAGTAATTTTGCTTGTCTTATCATTTGCAGTGAGTGATTAGAATCAGATGTAAGAAAAAATAATTGCTGAATCAACTAAGATGTAATCAAGTCCTTATTTGTGGAGCAATTTGTAGCGGTTAAAGCAGTTGCCACCTTTCATCTGATTGTATTTTAAAGTTCGACTGCTTTGTTTTGCTCTGAAATGGATTGGAGTTGCTCAGTTGTTTTAATAATTCAGGGAAAAATATAGTAGCAAATCATACTTTATAAAATTGCCAAGGAAGGATTTATGGGTTTTTTTTCAAAAAGGAAATGGTTATAACACAAAGTTGCAATCCACTCAGTAAGACTGGGTATATGATAAAAGACAGAGAGAACAGAAAATATGTATGGGGATAGAAAGTTTTTTGACCCTCAAGTTCAACAGGTTCACGCAAATAGTTTCAAATTTCTGTGTACAGATTCCTTGAGGATTGTTAGCAAACTAGAATATAAATATGTAGACTGATTTGATGGTGATGGTCAATGCTATTGCATTTCAACATTTAAAGTCAAGGAGTTCACAGTCCAGCAATAGTGCTTACACTATAAAGCAAGCAGTACTAGGCACTTCACATTATAGAAGCATTTTAAGAGACTTCCGTGATATGAGAGATTATAGCATATAATCTTAACTGTGCTGCATTTGATATTGAAATGCAGCATTTACTGATTTTTTTGCACGAAACATTGATCGCCAGAATGCTTCCACTTTTTAATGTAGTTACCAGTATGAATTGTTTAGAATGAAAAAGAAGAAAGGCCATGAGGGAGGATAATAATTGATAATATTTTACAGGAATCAGATAACCCATTTGTGTTTTTTACAGGCTGCACATAAAGAATGTAAAAAATAACATTTCTGGGGGAAAAGAAGTTAGTATGTTGCAACAGATGAATCTTTCATCATTTTTCTTACAAAAAAAAGGGTTTTGTTTTAGTTGAAATTTTACATATCTTGTAATGATAAATAATTTTTAATGGCTCAAATAGAATAAAACCAGGACAAGCTGGTAAAATGGCTAAAATTTGCCATTTATGATTTTGAATAAGAATATTGTATTGATATAGTTTCTAGGATAGGTGAGGGTTTGTCTGTTTCTTTTAAACAAAGTAGTCAGCATCAAATTTACTACTGTCGATTGTATGACATTGTTTAAGAGAAAGTAAATTAAGGGCAGTTTTAATTGAAATGTAGAGATTTAAGGAAGGTTTTGAGTGTCATTGGGTTTGATTGCTTCTGTTAATTCTTATTAATGAATGTGGCCGATGCAAATTTTAGGAAATGTTTTCCTGTCTGCTTCCAGGGACTTCCTATTACCACCTGAAAAGAATTAAGATAGTCAACTCAATAAAAGTAACAGAATATTTCAATTCCTTGATAATAAATTTACCTTGGCCAATAGCCAAGTAAGTTACCAAAGCATTCTAGAGAAACTAGAATCTCTGCTTCCCAATGAGCTACATGCATTTGTACTCCATCACATCTACAGAAGTACTAGGATCTAATGTTAGTGATGTTTCTGTTCCATACTGTGAGAGGAATACTGTTACAGGTATAACGTGCTCCATTAAAATTTTTAATACAGAATAAGATTTTTCCTGTCTTTTTCCCAAATAAGTCTTTCAGGACACAGAATCATACCAGTGCAACTTTTCTAAAATGGATTAAAATACTTATCTGAAATGCTCCTGCTAAACTCAAGGTACTCCTTGTTATTGCTCCACTGACCAATCCCATTAAACAAAAGATAAAATCTTTCCTATTGGATCTGACATTTACTCTTTCTAATTACAGAAGTGCTAGTCCCTCAGTGGGAGTCAAGAGACATTGCTGTGTTCTTCTAGCACTGAACTTGTAATATGGAGTGTTAACCAGCTTGTGACCCACACAACAGATGTGATCACCAACTATGTTGATGGAAGCTGTGTGATATAGATAAAGTCACAGGCAACTCTTTGATTTCACTTGAAATATCACAATCTGGCAGAGCTGTTTTGTAATTAGTGGTCCATAATTTTGTTGTTCTGGCAGGTTCACAAGGTGTCAGCATTGGAGAATTCACTCTAAGAAAGACCTTCACTGGAAAAATTGCATTTGGAAACAGACTATTATGACTAAATAATCGGTAAATATTTGCTCCTACTTACTCAAATATATTAATGTGGAATCTGAGCTTATTTAATTAATTCACATTGGAGAATTGATAAATTGTATTTTAGCTACCTTTGTATGCCTGTGACTTTGAGAGTGTAAAATTTTATAATTTATGAACTCCAGATACAGATGAACGTAATAATTTTTCATATTATTTCAATTGAACTAGATTTATACCTCAATAACTTTGCAACATTTAATTAAACAGAACTGTTGTGGAGTTACATGCATTGTCTATAAAAGATGAACATAAACTAATTCCAGAGACCTACTGGCTCAGTGGATGCATTTTCCTGTATGAGGAGTGCACAAAAGGATCACAGCTTTGCCCACAATGCATATTATACTACTTCAGTCTTAGAAGATGCTTGATGCAGACTCCCTAAAGACTAAAGAGATTAAATTTGTCATTTTTTTCTACTTACATAGTAGTGTGAAGGAGAGTTCTTTTCAAGTGCTTTAGCTAGCTCTAGTTTACTGACTCTGAACCTAGCTTTGAATCCAGACTACATAGCACTCCAAGACAAACTCTTATAAAAGTGTTTGCATAAAGAACAGCAGCATGGGACCCTATGTACCTGGTAGTCAGGGAGATATGCTACAGCTCTTTTAGTCTCCCCAGAAAATAAGCCACCTCATTATCTTCTGCATGTATGAGTATTTCCTTATGATTAATGAACACTGAGAGGACACAGAGAGTATTCTCTCCTTTCCTCTCTTGTCTTGTTTTCCCCTGTTCTTTTCTGCATCTTTCAGCCTGTTTTAGTAGAAGTAGTAGATTTGTTTTGAGATTCTGGGGTGTTTGTAGATTTTGAAATGTGAGAGAAAAGCAGTGACTTCTTGATATTTTTTACATGATTCTGTTTATAGTTGAGTACCAGGCTTAATGACTGTGCAGTCTCATGATCCCTTAGACTCGTTCACTAGAGGTCATTATTTCCTCTCCTCTTTTACCTATCCAAGGCTGCCAAACTTTTTTAGTTTTTTTCATTGCAAGAACGTTTCTAAAATTTCTGTTATGTCCCTTTCTAGAGCAGCTGGGCTACAGCCACTGTAACATTTTCTGCCTCGTGCCTGTTAACTTCACTAACCAGCTGAATTTTCTATGTAGAGATTATTTATCTTTTGTCAGTCCTGTTTTGTGTGCAGTTTGCAGTAAAAGAAAAAGAAAATCCCAAGGCAATATAAAGAAGGAAAATTACAACCTCATATCATTATGGTTTCCTTACATCTATCTTTATGTACCAATCCATTAGCTACTAATATCCTTCTCAATGCAATGAAAGGTGAGAAAACAGTGACTTGTGCAACTAACGATGCTGCAGATGCATTATTGGCAGCAGTGCAAAGCTTGACCTTTGTCAATATAGCAGTAACAAAATAACCATCCTGATTTTTACGCAAAATTTGGTCCTGTAAAATACCACAAATCCTAAGTTCTTGTTTTGATTTTAAACCCTTCCTATGGTCACAAGGAACCGACTCTCCTTGCAGCTTCGAAATTACAAAAGGACGAAGAGTGCAGTAAACAACCCTGATTCGCACTCTCTCTTTCTCTTTGTACAACCTTTTAATGACTGTCATTGCTTTAGCTTCAAGAGGTTGTGTGATCTAATTAGGGCAAATTGAATAAGACTGCTTTTATGCTAAAGCCTGAGAAAGTTAATTGAAATCAATCCATGTTTAGTGAAAATGCTGGAGACATCTCTGATAATTTAAAGCAATTAAAAGATGTTGTCCTGAAGCAAGGCTGAAACATTAAGTCTAAGAGTCTGTTAAAGAAAACTACCTGAAATATTTAAATGGCATTATTCAGTTAAGATGGACTAGGCATACCTGAAGCAATTAAAAAACGTAAAGCATAAAATCAGTCATATGTAATCTTCTTTGAGTTATCTCAAGTTATTTGCTTATTGTAAAATAATAGATCTTTTTAAAAATCCCATTTGTGACATTTTGTGAACAAAGGTGTACTAATGATATGAGACAGTACACTTGGAAATCTCCATCTCGCATTTATGGGCCACTGTGCTTTAATAAAATTGTAAGCATTGAAATTAAATTCAAATGCATTTTTCAGATGCATTTTAAATTACTTGTTCATAGGATGCAAAACATTGCATTTGGTAGATATGAATGTTAAAATCCAGACTTGACTTTGTCAAATTCCTAAACATAGCAGTGTAAAGAAGATGATGGTTTTCCTTTTTGAAGTCCCCATATCCATCAGGGTGTACCTGTGCAACTTGATGAGGGGATGAGAATTCGCAGCTTCACAGTTCTGTGGCATCCGCATTTAGAAGTTTCTTCTAGTACAAGAAATAAGATATAAGGTAAAGAATAGCATCCAAGAAACATTTGAAACATTATCTGCAAAAGGTCATCTTATTGTTGTCTATGTTTAGCCTCTGGAACAGACATGACAGACTTGATTGTATTATCTCCCAACTCTAGCAGGACTTGTGCTGTTCATTGAGAAAGTTTAACTGCAATGACACATGCTGGTAATACTGTACAGCCATGAAATTGTATGAAAGATTAATTCTATAAAATATACCATAGGCACAGAATGAAGACAGCTAAAATTAATATGCCAAATAGTAGTAATTATCTTTTATGATCTGACACATCTTGTACTTGCAGACTTGTATAAATCTTGACCCTTGGCAGTTTCTTTCTTAGCCACAGTTAAACATATGGAGAGGTTTAAAAGGACTGATTCTGAATCAATAGCACAATGGATGTGTCTTGCCAAGGGGTCTTAAAACAATTATTTAAGATTATTTTGACTTATTATATGTGTATTCTACTCCCAATCTCTGATTATGCATTCCTGGTTCAGTTTTCAGTCGTGGTTCAGTTTTCAATCCTGGTTCCTGAGTATGATTTGTAGAATGTCCAATGCTCCTGATCATCTGCACAGACCCAAAGAGCTGTCTAGGAATGCATTGCAGTTTCCCTCCCTTGAAGTGCATGGTGCATACGTGGCTTTCACCCAAGCATTCACATTAGGTATAATAGCCAACATGTGGCACAGGCAAAGGTGGATGCTGAAATGTGTGGCTTCCCCATAGTGTATCTACAGGCAGTATAGAAAATCCCCACACATTCATGCGTTTGGACCCCTCAGAACAGAAAGGGAACATAACATTTGAAAGACTTTGCACCCTTGCTAAGAAATACAGCCCTAGGGTATGTATCAGATAATTTCTATTAAATGTGCCAGTGTATTTTGCGTTTGACAGATGTTCCTTCTCTGTATGTGTACTAGTGCCCTACTGCAATAAAGGCAGCTTTCACTCTGCCTTATTACAGTGAATGGTATTGCTAATGTTGATGGTGTTGGTATTTTTCTTTTTTCCTTTATAGTCCTTCACCTTGTAGTCCTGTGAAAGGTAAGTATCTTGGGTTGAATTTTTTTTTACTTTCTACCCCATTTTTTAAACTTTTTAACTAGAGAGTATACTCCCATTCTTTATGACTGCAGAAAAAAAAGCATTAGATACATTATGCTCTAAAACCAGAGCACAAGTTATGATTTTTGAACCAATTTTGTTATTTTTTTGTGTTTTGTTGCTTGAATTGTAAATGCTTTGACTGTGCAATACTGGAAAATATCTTTCATTACTCTGTTTATGTACATTCAACTGGAGGTGGAAGGAATAATATTTTTAGTCAAAAATCAGAAGCAAGTTATTTTCTTTAATATCATTTGTTGATCTTCCATGATCTGCAAGCTGCATTACCAGGGAAAATTGTGCCAACCTTTTGGTCACTCTTTATTGAACTTGAATACTGAAGTTTCTGTGTTTATTTTCAGACCAAAAAACAATATTCTCCTTCATAATATGTGTTATCCCAGAGGATACATCTGCTCTTGGTCTATACTACTGTGGTGCTTACAGGTTCTAACTGTGATTAAAATTTCATGTGCAAAATGAGATGATCAGAGACAAAAAATATTTGCTGAACAGGGCAGAGAGAAAGTAGAAGAAAATAAATATTTTACCCCAAGAAATGTATTGTTTTGTTTGGATCATTCAGGAGTTATGAATAATGTCAGGAAATGGAACTCAAAAGAAGCTGGTATTAGCTGTCTAAATCATAAAACTTTTCTTCCTCTCAAAATATTTCTGTGAAAAAAGTCCAGAAAGCCAACTCTACCCACAAAAAATTATCAGGACTTCTGTGCATATAACATCTTTTAAAATTCCTGTATTTTTAGATGTGCACTTTCCAGTAGTTCCAGAAATAAATAAAGAAAAAAAATTCTGCTCTTTACCTAATCTGAATATGGAAACTTAAAATAAACTAGCATTCTACAAAAGGCTTAGGTCACTTCTCTGGATGGAGTATCCTTTTTGAATTTTGAACAGCACTTACTTAAGTCTCAGTTTAGCTCAATTGGTGTTCCCCTGTCACTTCCTGTTAATTATATATATCACCTCTAACAAGTTTAGTTTTTATGCTCTTTCATATTACACTACAAACTCACTATGAAAATGCCATGCCTTATTTCCTCTGCAAGATGTTTAATCAAAAATGACCCATAATTTCAAGCATGAATGCCTAACATCTCATTATTAACCACTACCTGGGGCATTTTATAGTGTTCTAACCTCAGCTGGGATGTGGTGACAGAATTCAGGAAGCCACCAGTATTTTACAGTTTAGATCATCTTTCAACTGTTTATATTTAGTATGAAACAGTATGGGGAAAGATATCCTGCTCTAGATAGTTACTGCAGAGACACACCCTTGTCATACTGTAAGATTCAAGTAAAGCCCCTTGGTTATTTTTGTTTGTTTCTTTAAATTTCCCTGGGCAATACCTCTTCTGTATCAGCAGTGAGATTCTTGAACTTTATGACCTTGGTCTAATTTGAAACCTCAAGAAATCAGGTAAGAGCCAGGCCAAAGAAAAGACTCTTGAGTTAATTCACTTTCCCTGCTTCTTGACTCCTCAAGGATTTCACTACAAGGACACTTTCCAGTTAGTTCATGAATTCTTCAGACATCTTTCATCACTGACCTTTCACTTCAATTTGAAGAGAAGAGCAAAGTCTGGGCAAAACAGCATTGTTACTGTTGCCTTTTAATTTGTCTCATTTCAATCAGACACAAATATCCAGTCTTTGTAGTCATGTATATCTAGCAAGGCTTACTAGTCTGGGAAGAGCAATTTCCCATATTAATCTTTAAAAATGTGATTTTTTTTGCAAAGTAAATCTTGAAAAATGGGTTGGGAAAAATGATTACTAGAGCTGAAAGTTATTTTTTTCCTATGGACTGATATCCTCAAAATCATTCAGAGATTGTTTTCCTTTTTAGAAGACTAAGTTTTTGAGATCCGTTCATTTTTTTGAAGAATACAGATTCTAACTGGGTGCTATCCAGCTAGCAATGATGTGCAGGCTATGACATCTGTGTTTCTCTTTCACTCATTGTCAATCAAGTATATATCACCTCATTATTTTGTCCCTGCTTAGTATGTTTTTTGAATCTTCTGGGTCATACTATTAAAATAATACTGAAATAAATGTTGCTGCACACAGCTTCTGGGATTAAAACCAGCTCTGCAGCCATCAACACAAATACCGAGAGACTAACCTTCCTACTTGATGATCCAGTTACGATCAATTCTGTGGGCATGCCTCAGGGAATTCTGAGGTCAGTTTTGTCTTAGGACTATATGTAGAAATTTATGTGTCTAGATACAGGTTGAGGAAAATATTAAACAGAATGTCCTTATCCATTGTAATCTCATGTCCTCAACTTTCAGAAACCAGATCTCTAGTTCTGTTACACCATATACTAAATATATTTTCTGTTGAAAAGCAAATAATTTTTTCCCTTCATAAATGTAGTGATTTGATATTTGTTTCAATCACTGTTTAAATAGAGAAAAATATACCGTTTGAGTATTTCCAGATTGTACGTGAATTTGAGTCTGTATTTGATGCTGAATTTGCACTTTTCTGAAAGATGGGAGTCCTAGGAACTGGGGATGATGTGAACTGCTTTTCAAGATACAGGCAGAGCATCAGAGAACTGTTAAGATTCAATTTTCATGCATGTTTTTTGGAATTTAGAACAGTATAACAGGATTTTTCTTCCAAAGTATATGATGTGAGAAAAGGAAAACATGACCTATGTATGTGTATTTTTATTTATTTATTTTTTACTTTTTAAGTATAATCATGGCAGTTTGAAAGTTTCCAATCACCTGTTCCTAGTAGTTTAGTAATGGAGTGTAACGTATACTTTGCTTAGAGTTGTCTTCCCAGAGTGTCTCAGTAATCATGCTGAAATTAAAATGAAGCAGGCTCTGATTTCTTCTGTACCTTAATGAACACAATAATTGTTTGTGTGTTGTGGAATCTTTAAGTAAAATACATTCAAATCTGTTTCACACTGGTCAAACTACCAAAGCCTGAAAGGCAGGCAGATCCTTTAATATGAAAAGTTCAAGCAGCTTATTCTTGCTTTATAAAGGAGAAAAATCTCAAGTCAGTCTTCTCTAGATTAGCAAAAGGCCTTTGCTATCAGTTTGTATTGCTTTAGAGTTCATTCCTAACAAGCTTTTGTCCTTGCAGTGTATAGCTACTAGCTGTCAGAAACCATTTCTGTAGCTTGTGAATTTAATCAGCTCAGTGTGTCTGCTGAAAGTAATAAAATATGATTGAAATTCTGTTTTAAGGAAGTTCAGGCACTAACTGCTTCCCATGTAACTGCAGACAGCTAAACTGTAAGATATGGACCCTATATTGTTAAGCTTTTAAAAAAAAAATTACACTGATATCCTTGGTTGCACTTTAACTTATAGATTAATAGACCTTTAAATCTGAAACCAGCTCATCACCTTGCATTAAATGAAACAAGGCTATTTTGGACAGTTTTTAACAAAGGGTCAAGATAATATTAAAGGTAGATAAATTCAGGCTGGAACAGAAGAAAATTTCAAAGCTTATATTCATGTGCAGTTCAAGGTCTCCATCTCTAGGATTTCCTGTTCTATCATCCTATTGATCTCCTGGGCAACAAAGTTTCTGTACAGGTATTCTGTACCAGTTCTGGACTATGTAATCTGCATTTTTAAGTGTGCATGTGTGGTAAACCTGAACCTTGCCATAGGCAACCTGGAGGAGTGTCTCAGCTGGTCAGTGATCTTGAAAAAACAGAAAAATCTGAAGTGTTTCCTTATTGCATATTGTTTTTCTTTTTGTTGCTTTGAGTTTACTAGTTGCATTGTACAACTCACATCATGGTATATATTAGCAAATTTAGTGACCTAAAGAGATGTCAGCTCATCTATTTGTAAGCTGGCAAATATGAGTGGTTTTACTCAACAGCCTTTATCCTGCAGGCTGGGAATTTTGGTAGGGGGATTTCAGTAAACTCTAAGGCAAGAGGAAATTTTTAGTTACTTTACCTGTAAGCTCATGCCAAAGTTGGAAGAATATCTCCAAAAGACAATGATTGTTAACAAGCATTTGATTCTGAAAACCAGTGATGAAACAATGGGCAAATTCTGGGAGGAAGTACTGACCAAATAGCAATAACATAACCAAAAAGCTTGCAAGAATTGTTTATAGCAGTTTTCTTGCAATCAATTGAAAAAATTCTGGTCTACAAGGATTTAGTTAAGGAGTGAAAACAAATCACTGAGGCCAGCACTGTCCAGCAAAGCATGTTAACCTTCACACCAGTACACACATCGCAAATAATAACAGTATCAGTGGGAAGAGAATAAGTAGAGGCTAAAATATAAAAGGAGTGCAAATGTGGGCGATGGAAAGCGATCCACTACAAAGTGCAAGTGGCAATCAATAACTTCTTAACTAGGCAAGAGAGAAAATAACTCCACATGGTGTGTTGTCAGAGGCTAAAGAACCTAAGGCACTTTCAGAAAGTGAGAACAGTTGCAGTGTGGTAGAGATTTGCTAATAATGAGGCAAGACATTTAAAACCTCTGTGAGATGGATTTCTCAAAGAGCACAGAGAAAAGAAACACAGGAGATGGAACTCAGAGATCAGATTCTATCTGTCTTCATCTCTGATTAACTGGGGTGCAAGGTCAGAATAAGGGGCAGAACCCTTTAGTCTAATTTCAAACCTCATACACAAGCCCCTTAAGACTAATGCTCAGAATGGAAAAAGAAACCATGCAGAGCAAGCCAAAAAAGAGTGTTGAGAAACTGCACTTAACCACAGCCAGGTTTCTCACTTGTTGATGGTTTTGGGGGTTTTTTTCCCTCCATTTTTTTTCAAACTATGATGAGAAAGAGGTCAGATAACATGACTTCATGTCATGAATATGCAGCATATATGCTCTGCAACTCTTGGTTACGTCTCTGACATTAGTACAATGACCGCTTGTATGTAAAGAGTTTGGCTGAAGTTCAGTCTGAATAACATGTAAATTAGTTAATCTGTTAAATGCAGGTGGACAGAAAAGTGTATGAAAACGTCTAGAAGTAACTAGCACAATCTTTCCTTTGGTTGAAAGCATATATCCACACTTGGTTAGCTCAGTCCATAGCTCAGGAATATTTCTGTGTTCATCATTGATTCTTGGATCCAGAAATATCTATGGTTTAATGCTTTCTAGCATACATTATGTCTTTGTAGGCCTTATGCTACCACTGCCTGAAATACAAACACTGATATGTGTTTAGATATACTGAAGCTGCAAGTGCTTAGAAAATTAAAGGGAATAATGGTAATTGAAAAAAAAAATAATCTTTGTGACTTCTCACTAATACACCAGGTATGAGATATTCAGAACTTTTTTCCTTTCTTTGTGTTCCAGATATCCAACATAGAAAACAGAACTGACAGGGGATCAAGGATCATTGCACTTTCACAGGACAGGATCAACCTTATTGCCATGTAAAGTTGGAAGAAGCTTGGAGATTGGACTAGTCTTGGGTATGTTGAAATGCATAGTTAAAAAGTAGTGTTGCCCGTGCTCTTAAAAGTTATTGAATCTGCAGTTCTCTGGAGTTCTCAGCTCGAAGCCTTTCACTAAAACATTTAGAAAATAACATAAAACAAGTAAACAGAAGAAATTTATTTATTTATTTATTTTGCAGCACGAAAATACAGGGTTTAAAGTAAGTCTAGCTATAATAACTTCGGAGTGGATTGCTTATAACTTAGCCAATTGTCTTGATTTTTTTATCCTCTTCTATGATATATATGATATACAGTCATTTCAAATACGGTAGTTGTATGTTTGCAACGTTTTTAGCTCTAAGGTACATTATACTATTCATTGGTTTTTATCTGACTTTATATTTGGCTCACCTTCACATTCATACAGACCTGAAAATGTGCAAAGTTTTTAAGATACTTTATTTACCTTTGTGTTGCAGTCATTCATACTGAAACTTTCATGTTACTAACATCTAGTAGAATTCCAACTGAATTCTTTATGAAGTCTTCTTGACTTACTGTATAGCGTGTCAGCTTTTCCCTGTGGCTGACATTATTTATGGCTGGATTAGTATCCACCACACATTGTGATGTTGTCTGCTCTCTAGTAGAATGGTGACATAATCTTTGATATTGCTTTGTGACTTGGACAGTATGCGTGCACTTTTGTACCCCTTGCATGGAAAATGCTGCAGCTTTAATCTGTGTCTTTGTTTCTTTCAAAAGTACCTCACTAGATGAAGTAGTCAGTTCTGAAGACTGAGGAATAAATTAGGAATCCCCCTCAGACAATAATATATACTAATTAAACCAAGCTAAACATAATTTAATTAGACTCATATCTGGAATGAAGGTAAGACAGGTAGTGATATAAGTTAATTCATTCTATTCAGACTGTGATATAGTTACTGTAAGTCTGAGAATTCTGAAAGGTCATGGTTTCTAGTCCCTGGAAACATAGTCCTCTTTAAAGAGGCCTTGATGTGAAAAGCCTAAAAAACCAAATTACTGAGATAGTGAGTAGCCTTGCAAGACAGTCGCAGTTATTCTCCCATCCTAATTTTTAGACTCTGCAGAATCTTTCTTTTTGCTGTCCAATCCATTGTTTACAGGAGTCATTACTGCCAAACCTTTCTAATGTAGCTAAAGAACAGCTCCAAATGATTTATGTGAAGGTTTCATGGCATATGTTGGGAAAGAGCCAAACTTCACAAAAGAGCTGAGGACCCAACAAATTTGTTTAGACTTCTGAATAAATGACCAGATTTTGAAGAAGGCACAGTGCCAACTTTCCTCACTGCCAGCTTCTCTTAATTCTTCTCAGGTAGTGCTACTGGTTCCAGATAGCTTTCATGTATTTGTATAGGTACATAAATGGCAATGTGCATTTTTAAAATTCTTACCCTAAGAAAAAGGAAGACAAAACCGCAGTGGAGATTATGACATAGAGAAAAAGAAAATAGAAAGCAGAAAATATTCTAGAAGAAATATCTGACATAGTGCAGTCTTAAACCATTGTAAAATTTGCAGATTTTTCTCTCTCAACTCTATTCAAGTGCTAGGTCAGTCCTAACATTAATAAATAAATATTCCCCAGAAATTGTTTGTTAAATTTTATCTGTAATCTACCTTCAATTCAATGAGTGAGAAGCTCAATATAGAGTATTTCAATCTATATGTGGTCATAAAATATCAACAATTTTGAAAGCAGTAATCAAATGCTCAACATATTAAATGCTCCTGAGGAATTATTATAGCTAGTTATTTTATTGGGTTCGAATAGCTAAGAAAGTTATTATCTTCTGCAATTGCACATGTTGGAATCGCATTCATGAATGGTTTGTGAGAAGCGATGTGGTATTGTGGAGAATAATACACAATACTGTTGTTTACTTTTTATTTAGATTTGATACTAAGCCTCCAAGGACAGCAAAGTCTTTTTAACTTGCAGTAATACTTGATGAATTTAGCTCCTAACAGACTTTTCCCTATGAAAACATTTACTCTAACAGGGGGTTTATATGGGTTCCATTCTACTGCAGAGTACAGTTGCAGAGAAAAATTCCAAGAAACACAGGTTCTTTTGCCCTCCTTAAAGAAGTTTGAAGAAACAAGCTAGCCACAGGATTAAGGAGGAAAACAATAATTTTGGCAGTCCTCTATGTCAGGTCTCTTTGTTTACTCCCCCTCTTGTGTGTGCCTAAGTCTAATCTTTCTGTCTAGTTAGGAGTTACAGTTCGATAATGAAGTTGTCAGCTAGGGGAGCTTAACTTGCTTTTAATTTCCCTTTTAGGATCTGGTAGCCCCATCTGAGTTAAAATGGGGATTTGGAAAGTTCTGGTGGTTATCTTCCTTTAGCATGTCACTAGTGAAAATAATTGCAGCCAAAAGTGGACATAGACCTCATTCCAGTAGTCTCCTACAAACTTATGGTGGAACAGGATATTGTATAATATATCTCATAGGTAAATCCCTGATCTCAGGAGATACAAGGACGTCCTGGAAATAAATTGAGATGGTTTCAGACTGGGAACCTTCTCATTCTTCTCACCATGCACTGAGGCTGGTGACCTCTGATCTTCTGCTTGGCTGTTACTATTTCCTTGCATAGATTTTAGGAGAGATTTCTTTTTTAAATTTAACATTCACTCTCTGGCTGCCTAATATAGGACTGATCAAGTCATCCAAGTAGACCAGGCAAGATAAATTAGATGCTTAATTTGCACATCAGGAACTGCAGACAGACTAATTCTAAAAGGACATTTTGATAAAGTAGAATAGTACTGTGCACATATTAGTAATTGGTCGTTCCACAAAATTATTAATGATAAATGAGCTCTGGGCTTTGAATCTTTGCTTAAATTAATGTTTGAAGGGGTAATCCATGAAATATAGACAACAAAACTAATTAGAAGATGTATCGCATAATTTTCAACAGTAAAACATTTGTAATTTATAGTATTTTTCTCTATCACTATCCATAATCCTAACTATCCTATATAAAAATAAATAAAACACATATAATACAGATAGTCACATTGTGAATATTCCTTCCAAAAAATAGAATTTGATTTTAGCATATCTGAAAACATAAGTAGTGTATTCCTGTACCTGCTACTATATGTATTAATAAAGGGATTTAATCTATAAATTAAGTGTGAACAGCTCAATCCAGTGTGTGTTTCTTTCACTGGTCCCTACTGGGACTCCAAGACCCATTCTTAATCTCATCTGCTTCAGAAACCAGTTTCCCTCTGCCTTTATAGTCACATAGCTGTATTGTGCAGGGCTTGAGGAGGATTGCTTTGATTTAGGGTACTATGATACATAACATGGGTAATATAATACTGACAATCCAACAAAATGGTCCTATTTTTTGTACCAGTTAAATACTTACATTTTTTCACCAGATTTGTGGGAACAGAGAACAGTGAAGGCTAGATCCAGCCATTAATCTTCTAGAACTTCACCTCTGTGAAAAAATGGTGGTTGGACTAGAAAAAATCCACTATATCATTAAGTGGCTTGCTTGAGGTTATACCACTAAAGCTTGGCTTCCAGGAATATGCAGTTTTGCTTGTGTTATGATCACGCGGGCTGACTGTGCTAGCCCACTGACTTGCATGAATCCCAACAGATGAAATGTGCCCTGGGACAAGGTATAAATGTGAGGAGACCCTGGAGAAGCTGAAGTGAAAGGGAAGGCCATTGCCCACACAAACCTCCTGTATTCACCATTAAAATTGTTGCCCTTTGAATCTACTTTTGACTATCTGATTGGGGCCAGTAAGAAATGCTTTTTGTTGTCCCAGTTTTGCTTTTGGTGCCACTCACACTTTGATAAGGGAAGCTTAGATGATCACAGTTTAGTTGTTGTTTTCCCGTCTCCTTCTCTGCATTGCTCTGTCCTATTTTAACTGTCTGCCAGTGACCCTCAATTAATATTGATACCCAGAGGCAAACTTTGTTTCCTTCGTGGACAGGAACAAAATTCAATTTTACAAGAGATGGTTAGTATCTGTTTGCATCTTCTGTAGATGTAAGGAGGTGCTGTAGACATTTCAATACCCTAAGGACATCTTTGATATAATGATTGCTCTTGGGCAGAAGCAATTTAAAAATCCCACTGCATACACTTGATATTTAGTATAATAAATGAGGGCAAATGCAAAAGAATCGCAATAAATAAGCTAAACACTGGAGAATACTGAATCTAGTATACAATTAATAGAAGTACAGTCATCATAGCAAATGTTCATATTTATAAACTATATCTATACGTTTTTCTTTTTACAAATCTTTGGGGCAAGTTTGTCTTAACCTGCCTTCCTAAATTTGCAAATTGCCTGTTCTCACTTGGCTTTCTGCCATCCTAAATAAATAAGTACTTTTAATTAAATAATATTTTTAACTGTATAGCTACAAAGAAGAAAAGAACAACAATAGGAGTTTATCTGAACATGTTTTTCCAGGTTATTGTAGATGCATGTTCAACATAAGGTTTGGAGTCTGCAAGAATTAAACCTCTCCTTCATCTTTAGTCATTGTTTGCATGGTCAACTCCATAGTTCCTCAGCTGGGTTTTTTTTTCCTCTTTGCAGTCCACACTTTAATGTTCAGCTTTGTATAGAATCATAGATTTCTAACCTCCATTATCTCATAGTGTTGTTTAGGCACCAAAGAACTTCAGTGAATCCAACAGAAGTCTATCCGTCCTACACTTCAGTAGCCCTAACCTTCGATCTATCATCATCTATTTCATCACAAAAGGACAG
Organism: Aegotheles bennettii; assembly: GCA_013398125.1. NCBI lineage: Eukaryota > Metazoa > Chordata > Aves > Caprimulgiformes > Aegothelidae > Aegotheles > Aegotheles bennettii. The sequence goes on along the minus strand of VZRW01001045.1, from coordinate 1,261,949 downwards.
ATTCTGTTCATATGTGTCGAATAGATCTTGCTCCTAGGAGTTTATATTAAATGTACAGTTAAAGAGCTCTTGAAGGAGGTGTATTCATTTCTGAGATGTTATTTTTTAAAAAAATCATAGAATCATATAACGGTTTGGGTTTGAAGGGACCTTTAATGATGACCCTGTCCAACCCTCCTGGCCATGGTCATAGCTTTCTGCTATGAAAGAAAACATGTTCATTTAGCATGTTTGTCCTGGGTTTTGTTGATGCTATGTGTGGCATCACTAATGAAGTGGCCTCTAGAAGTTCAGAACCAGTATATTATCTCATGTGTCTGTTGCTGGCAGTGACTGGGGAGAGCAAAGAAACTCAGAGAGATTTGACTGACTCACTTATTCATTGATTTGTGGCTCCTATGTAGTTCCCTTTGGGCCCAGCTCTCAGCACAAGTAAAAGCCTTTGCTATCAGCATGCTCTGGTTCCTGCTGGGAGAGAACAAGCTTCAGTTTGTATGACTGCAAAAATTCAGTAAAAACAACTTGCGTGTTTAGCATAAAATAAACTAAAACCTAGACAGAGAGTGACTCAAAGACTGTACTTTCAAATGTGGAATCCTAAAATTCTTTTACCTGTATTTAAGAAAAAGAGATTTTAAATTTCTATTTAAGGATAAATGGTCAGTTCAAAGCAGTGTAAACTGAGTCTTTTTTTTTTCATATTATAATAATTTCTCTAAATCATGACTAACTGTTGTGCATAGCAGTTATGTATTAACTATATACTAACTTATCAGAATTTAGGTTATAATAGAGAAGTCAAAATAATCTACTTTAATCATTAGATCTGGAGATTACTTGACACATACTAAAATTCTTCCATTCAGCTGACCTCCTATGACTGTTTTTTTAAAAAGTCAGAATTTATAATTTTATCAAGACCAGGTAAAAATTCAGTGATTAATAAAAGCATCATGTCAGAAACAGCAATATATTTCTTTTCTGCAATACTAAAATTTGAACAGCATTCTGTGTGAATACATTGTAGATTAATATGCTGTATGCAGTGTGTTTACTCACTTCCAGCCTCTCAAGAGAAATTAAATTTAGACACTGTATTAGATTAGCTTTATGATAAAAGTATATGTTTTTTTATGAACTACACAGTTCTTGAATATATTCTTTCAGCATCCCTATTCAAGATGTTAATTTAATGGAACCACTTGAATCATGAGTATGGTCTTTCCATGGGTAAGATAATTAAAGAGTTTGCAAACTATGATTAATAAATCATTATAGCAAGTTTATTTTCAATTAACATTATAAATGTTACTATTTTAGAAAGTAATTGACATCTGATTAGCATGTTGCAGGGTATAGCTGTTTAGATATTAATCAAAGTTCTAAACCTTGCTTACAAAATTACTTAAAGACATGTACATAATTTTCTTTTATTTACATGGTAACTATGCCTATTTTTTACATGTGTTTGCTCAGGGCAACAACTTGTAGCATATGCTGAGATTATTATTTATTAATAATATTCATCATTGCCAATATGAGTCCGAAGTCTGTGGGGCAACACATCTGCCTTTTTGATACACATCATGTAATTTTAACCATTAACAAGGGCTTTTTAGCTCTCTGTGTGTTAGCTCATAGAACTACTCGGTTTTGTGTCTAAATTTGAGCATAATAGCAGCTTTACTTTGAAAAATGAATGGAACTAATTTGTTAAAAATACAGCGATGAGTCTTTCTGATGAAAAAGGTAATAAAAATGCAATGTATGCCAGCATATTTTGCACTCAGATCCAGTTATTTTGTGCTTGAGCAGTCTAAATTAAATACTATAAATTCTGTCCAAGAAATGTAAATACTATGAGTTAAATCTTACTGCATAAAAATTCAAGCTAAAAAGTAAAAGCTACCTTTAAATTTAATCTTTTACATTTTAAAATCACCGGGCTTTCCTACATACAATAAAAAACACCTTGTTTTAAAGACTGTTGCAAAACCATGTCAGTTACAGAAGAATGCTGTTTCTTAGGTCAGATACAAATCAGAAGGAAAAATCTTGATCTAAAGGAAAATGAGTGATTTATCTGATGTGAGGATGAGTGAAAATATCATATCTCTTTTATTAGAGAGCCTGCACTCCTGAGGCATCCAGTCCAGTAAAGTGAGTGTATTACCAATGGCAAAGCATGTGAAAGTCACAGAACCCTTAGTTCCCACTGAAGTGGAAAGGTAAGGTTCCTGCTGGCTGCAGTTATCAAAAATGGATAGTAGGACTTCACATTATTCCTAAGAAGGATCTGCAGGCATCCATGAGGAGGAATTCACGCAGCCACTTTAAATATGACTTTTTATTTTATATTTTTTTGGTTTTTCTATTTCTAGTCCTGACTGGCATGAATGGCATCACACCAGAAGTCTAAGCTTTGGTCTCCTTTGAGGAAGATAAAGGGGACAATTCATCTTTCTGCAATACTTCCACTCAGGAGACTGATTCAAAGTGCTTTGGCAGCCCTTTGAGGTCACTAAGGATCCAGAGATCTACATCCAGTGAAGGCAGTATGTAGAAGGTCTTTGGGAAGAATTTAAAATGCATTTAGGATCTTGAGAGTCTCATCAGGAGACTAATAGGGCTTTACTCATTGTAAAATTAGTACTGTTCAGGTTATGATCTATGCTGTGACTGCCAGTGACTTTTCTCAGACATTGAGGAGTCTGGTTCCCCTCAAATCCACCCAGACAGTGGGTTCCCTGCACCCCATAGACCCTGTAAGAAATGAAAATAACCCAACGGTGTGCTATAAAAGAAACATTCATCCCCCTTAAGGAAACTAGAGCTTACCACAGGCTTATTCCCCAAATTGCAAACTCGGAGCTGGCTGGATGAGGATCATTACCTCCTCCCCCATCAAAGAAAACCGATTTGTCACATTTGAATGATTTACAGTGCAGTACTTCCCATGTGTCAGCTTTTATAAGTAGCATTTACAGCAAAACAGAAGAGCCCAGTAGAACTTCAGTAGTTGAACAAATCTCTCATCTTTATTCCTTTACAAAGAATAAAAAAAAAATTATTTCAAAATTTGAACGGTATGGGAAATGGGGATTAACTAGGCAGTAAGTGAAAGCAAGCTACAGCCTCGAGCAAATTTGTAATTAGGTAAGTTGCAAACACTTCAATAATGAGAAGCATAATAGAAATTCTGACAGGTCCTGTACTGTTGAGAGCTTGTGAGCACTATTGTAATAAATGAACAGAGATCTATTTGATTTTTTGTTAAAAGTGAAAAGCCCCAAGAGTTTTGTGTTACTCTATTTAGTGCTTGGTGAGGCTGTTTATATGAGACTTTCCCCTACATTTTAAATCACTTATTGCTGCTTTGGCAGTGTCTGTTAGATTCCATTAGATTCATTAGCTCTTCTAAAGAGCATTGCTCTGTGGAAATAGCTGAAACAGCTGCCCTGTGTAATTTTGTTATTGCTTTAATTTACTCAGAATTCTGTTTTAACACTCCAGCTGTCAAATATAGAGGAAAAAAACAATCAATATAAAAGCACTTTCTACCTTAGTATTCTTACGTGTACAGTTTGTGGAAAGATGTGTAAGAAAGTAAGCAAATGTAGCTTTTTGTTATTTTCCAAGAGATTTCTAGGAGCTGCTGGAAATAAATAGTGCCTCTCAAAGTGCCATCTATGGAACACTTCTCTGTGGGGTAAGTTGTTCTCCTCTGCCAAACTACTTCTCTCACACAGTGAAACATCTGTCAGTCTCCAAGCCGAGCTGCATTTTGTCCAGTGCCACTTGTTCACTCTTAAATTTTGGCCAAATAGGAATCAGAAGATCTAGATATGTGCTGTTCTAGTGCCCTTAAAGCTTTTTTTTTCAGAAACATGGGATACGGCTTCATTGATTGTCTTGGTGCAGCAGCAGATATGTTGCTGAAAATGGGTGAATCCATTCTGTAAAACTCCTTTGATTTGTTAACAAAACTCTTCATCTGTAAAAATGTTTATTCTTGTTGTTTACAAGAATACAGAATTGCTCACCTTTTATAGTCCCAACCAGATCATCCAATGAGAAAACGCAGGAAAACTCTTGTTGTTCTTGAATACTGATTAGAACTACAAAACTACAGTACAGGGTGTAATGATGACGACTAGTCTGGCAGCAGTTCAGGGTCAGTATCTCACAGAAGCTATGTGAAGCTTTGTGAAGCTGACTGAAGCTATGTGAAGCTGACTAAAACTCCATTCCTTTTTACCAATAACTTCAAAATACAGCAACAAAAGGACTAAATCCATAAAGGAATGTCCTTTCTCCACCCCCACCCCCAAAAGAAAAAAAACAAAAGATAAATTTTTATCTTATATTTTTTGCTCTGTTCTGATATCTTTTTAGTGAAACAAGGCAGTTATCTTAAAGAGGACTTCAACATGAGTCTGAGTCTAGTATTGCCTTATTCCAAGGTTCTGCCTGAAATCTAGGCAAGTCATCTGTAGCAGTTCAGGGCTGAGTGAATAGATAAAAGTTTCTCCCAAAAATATTTTGAGCAGGTTGCTAGTAGGAGTCATTGGGGAAGTGAATTCGGAGAGTATCTTCAGCTGATTAGAACAGTCTGTGTGTAATATCTAGAGAGGAGAAACCATGCCTGGTCTTTTTATAAACTTTACCAGGTTATCTAATGTAAATTGGATATTGGAAAATAATCAGACAGATGTTTCACTTCCAAAGGTATCTGGGAGATGGAATGAAACTCCCTAAAACTGACAGAGATTGTCCTCTTTTATAAGTGTTTCTTGTTCTCAGGTGGAGTATGGAATAAAAATTATAATGCATCATCTGAATAAATGGAAGAATCTGATGAAATATTTTGGATTTTATATTTTTCCAGAGAATATATGTGGGTTATTTTATTTTGAGTGGAATGATTTCTAGGGACTGGTTCAATAAATTGAGTTAATCTTTATGTTTAATCACATTCTCTGCATTTTCTTGCCTGATATTTGTAAATAAAAAGTTTCTCCCCTTCTTTCCCAAAAAACTTACTTCCACAGAAATAATTTGCTTAAGATCTGTGCAGAGCTTAGAATTAAATAATATTTGTCAATGATGCCAACTTTTGTTTGGTAGCCAAATGATTTTCAGCAGTCTAAGCTCTCAGCTACAGAGACAGACAATTTGCAGGTAGTTATTGAAAACCAATACACAACCTGCAAGAAGGTGAGATTTATGGACATAGATAACTATCCCTTTTAGTGAAGCACCTCGAGGTGATCTTGTTAAATTGTGCTGCTGTGTGCCTAGCTGCTGAAGATGGAATCTGACAGTTGATTGACTTGAACTTGGCACATGGAGTTGCTGTATTTTAGAGAAGAGGGAACCACAGCACAGGAACTATTGCTTTTATTTTCTTCTCATTGTTCTCCCTGTAGATCTTCCTTTTTTCTTTTCCTTTCATCTTTTCAGTGCACATGCTGTGTTGAATACTGGTAAGGCAATACTAGATCCAAAACCAAGTGGCCACTTGATATTTCTTAGAATTTCTAACCATTTCACTTTGGAATGTCAGAAATGTATTTGTAGCACTATTCTGTTTCCCTGGTGGGGTTACTGCAAGGCTTTCAGGAATATTCAGGTTGGCTGGATGTCTCTATCAGTCTCATAGTCTTTTCTTCTTTGAATAACATAATTGGCAATATGATATTACATGATTGTATTTTGGTATATAAATAAAGCCTTATAGAAGTTTTTGAAATTAACTACCCTGGAAAATAAGCACAGTATGTATTACATTAAATAGAACAAAATGATAGATATAAACACTTCATGAATGATCAGAGAATCATTTCATTCATATCTAAGTCATATTTGCCCTTATTTATTAAAGTCTGCACCTGTATTTGTTTTGTATATTTCATGGTGGCATTTTGTCTGCCCTTCAGTGCTGGGGGTGGCAAGTGAATGCAGGTGGGCAGATTCTCATTTCTTCTTCTTTGGTATAACACATCAGGATGTGATCCAGTAACTAAACTTTCTCTATTTCCTTTTTTTGTTTTATGTCGGCATTTCTTTCTGAGAATTTGCATGTGATGAATCATATTTTACCCAGCTCTTCTCTGCCAAGTCTTAGCATTTACTTGTAAAGATATGAAATTACTGATCAATGTTTCTGATGAGCCATAGTATCTGGGAATACTATTTAGGTAGGTAACATGAATGGGAAAATTTCTCTATAAAGTTCAACTATTGATAAATAAATACTAAGGTTATGTTGTTGTAAAACCCTAAAGCAAATTACTGAAGCCAAAACCATAACTCAGCATGAAAACTAATACCAATGGCTGGGATTTACACTGTGATTAGAGGACGGTAAGTCCAAGTCCAGGCTATTCTGCAGTAGGAAAGAAACAAAATACAAATGATTTCTTAAATTGTCTTAAATCCCTTACAAAGACAGACTTGATAAAGGTCTTGGTGGTTTTGGTGTTGACCATATCAAACTTCCCTAAACTTTTGCAAACACAGAAGTTCCATTGCTTTCTTTCCAGTAGGCAGACTACCAGTGCTTTTTTGAACAACCAGTCAGTTGTTGTGCTTAAAGTTGTTGTGTGAATCATATAACGGTAGTGAAAGTAGGGAGATAGTGAAAGATCTGGAATGCTTATCTAAAAAAGATATTGACTAACTCCTTTAATAGCAGATACTGCTCTTCCCCAGAGGGCTTTGGCCTCTAAGAAAGTCATTAGCTCCATTACCTGAGTTTCAACCTATCCATTCTCTGTTTATTTCTTCAAAATTATTTAATGGCCTTTTTGGAAACAGTCATGTAATTTCACATCCCAAGGCCAGTGAATTAAGAATTCTACTGTTGTGCCTTCTTATAAGTAAATGTGTATTTTTCAAATTATTAAGTTGACTTTAAAAGCTTTTTCTGATATTACAGTGTTGCAGTCTAGAGAATACAGAAAGACCTTTTACTTCTTACTGTTAATAAGTCTTCAAATGTTAAACTTTATATTTCTACTGTCAGATGCAAATGTTTATTTACGTCTTTCTCAATAGATGTCATGTTAGTGTCATTCTTTCCTTATTTTTTTCTTTAATTACCTTTCAACATATGGTCTTGAAGATTAAAGGCCAAATACCTTCTTTCAAAGGTCATGCTTAACTGACAGTGTGATGTTCATTACAATTTTCTGAAAGTCAACTCACCTGTCTTAATAGATGAATATGTTGTCATAGCACAGGTATGTAACTCATGAGTAACTAGTATATTTTGTAATTTTCTGCTGTGCACTTTTCCAACATGTTATCTTTTAACATTATTTCATAGTCAGAAGACCTACTTACTACCCAATGTATTCAGAGTTAAGGTATCTTTAGTGTGAAAACCCCAGAAATTAATGTGAACTTTCATCAAGCATTTGCATGGATATAAAACTTCTTTTTCCCCCCTTGTTCATTTGTTTCTAAACAGGTACTCAGGCTCTGGCTCAAGGTGAAGCCTATCTTAGGATTCTCTGTTTTGTTGGGGATATATTTTTTTACCCATTCTGTTTGTTTTTCTGCTGCTTGCTAACAGCTAGAAAAGCAGGCAATGGTGCAAAAGAAAAGCATGCCACTGAGAATTAGCTGCACATGCTATACTATTGTCCAGTCTTTGCTATTAGAATAGATGACTGGGAAATCAAGTGGTAAACTAAATGCTGATTTAACTGGTTTCCTCAGAATTGTTGGTGCTGCTAATCTCAATATTCTTTGCAGCATTAGTTAATCACATCCCTCGTTTGCAATAAAGTCCTCCAAGATTGTCATAGGACAAATTGAGTATAGAAAGTTAAGATATTTAGCTCAGTAAGGGTTCATTGGTCTTCATGAATTGGGGAATTTGGAGAGAGCTAATTATCAATTTATACTTGCTGCAAACTCATCTGTCCCAGTCCTTTGGGATTCATGAAGTGTTGATCATAGTATTTTGTCACCACAGGACCAACTGGGGAAAAAAATAAAACCAGAGAGACCTACACATGATGAACTGCGATTGGTATTTAACATCTAGAGACTCATCCTGTTTGAAGAGGAACTTCTGAACAAAAGGAAGATGTATAAGAATGCTGTCATACCATTCAAATCAGGTATTATTTTCTGATGGATTTTTGGGCTAAGAGTCTTTCCTTACTTTACTGCTACTCAGCAGTCTGTTTTCAAAACTGAAGTTATGCACAAGAGATGATACATATAGAAATACATGGATAACTACTTTCCATATTATTCTGTCCTTTTAGTGGTGTCTTAAATAAGTATTTGAAATATTTTAATACACATATGATGCTATATATTCTGAGCGTACAAGATACTCAAGTACTGCATTCACACTTTTATCATGTTTCGGAATGAGTTTGCAGTCCATGAAATGGCACTAGTTTGGTGTAGAAAGCATGATCTCATAAAATTTGTGATAGGTGCAGTTGAAGGAAAAGAAAGGCAATTTATATTGGCAGTTAAAGTCTTATTCCATGTGACTGTGAAGGACAGTTAAAAGGTAGATATCAGCAACAAGAAAGATTGTAATTGTACCTGGTTCATTATTCATCAAAGAATGAATCTGACAAAAAACCTCAAAGGTAAGTGCATCTAGTCTGTAAAATGTCAAGACTAAAGCAGCCATTCTGATAGTTATTGGATAATCTTTCTACTACATACTTGTATTTATTTATTTATACTCTTGATCTTATTTTTCATTTCCAATATACTATTCTTCAAAGAACTGTAACATTTCATCAGCATGTTACAGGATACTTGCATAGTGTCTGTAGAACACTTCTCAAAGTTTTTGAAAACCTTGATAAAACAAGAAAGAGCTACTGGATGCAATGGAGACTAGTTAAATATTCCAGTGACTGTACTGCTACTATTATTGTGACAGGAATATGTCTGGCTACAGATCTTTATCTCCAGATTACAGTACTTTTTGTCTTGGGTGTGATACTACTGAGGGCTGCAAGGAGGGTTTGTTCATTCCTTTCACAATAGGTCAATACACATATAGGAAGCACAAGGGAGTCCCAGCTCACAAAACTTTCATTCACAGAGACCTGACAGTTGATGATTTATGAAATTTTAGATAAGACACTTTCATATTACTCTGTGACTAAATCTTCTGTAAACCATGTGCCATGCTGCTAATCTACAGTTTCATATGTTTGTTGTATCTGATTTTTTTTCTATTTTTCTGTAATTCCATCAGATGTGGAAAATATAGAAAGGAGAGATTTTATACCAGCTAAAGCACAACTATCTTTGACAGTCTAGACTGAGGAGATCTAGCATGATTATGCACAGATGAAAAGTGTGTGACTAGGGGAAGAATGGGTAATGTGTAATTTATTATTGTTCTCTGAGTCAGTTGTCTATACTGATTCAAACACTGTTCCCAAATCTGAAATGATAACATCAGCAAAGAATTCAAGCTGCTTCACTTGGATCTAATTTTTCAAGAACTCATAGTTTGAACTGAAATATTTGGGCTAACCTATAAGAGCAATCAAAGGAGAACCTATGAGCATAAAATTTGAAATTCCAGGAGATTATTGATTCATTGATGAATATAGAATTTAGGTCTGGAATCTTGTCTAGTTTTAGGACAATGTCAGCCTTGCCCTACTGTTGAAACTTCACTTCAGTGTTATGGTAGCCTTCATGAATTATTTTAGAACATTTTTTGCGCTTAGTTGGAAATCTCTGTAAAAAATAATTAATTAATTTTCATGTATTTTAAAATCATATACAAGTCAACTAGATTAATAATAATTACAAATTCAAATGCTTAATTAGTTCACAACATTTTAAAGGAAGAGGTAATATATTGTAAATTATGGACAAAAATGACGTATGGATTCTTTGGACAACATTTTTTTTTCCTTGGCAGGAAATGCAACAGTCATAATCAGCCAAAGGGGAGGGGTATAGACTACAAAAGGCTGAGATGGCACAAACCCAACAAGATAAATTGAAAAAAAAAATAATAAAATTTCCCAATTTGCCCAGTTGGATGGTTAAACTGATACACACAGCACATTGTGCATTAACCACACAGTTTGTTTTGTTTGTATCATACAGAGCCATGAAAGCCAATTTAGTTTTTAAACTAGATCAATTTTCTTTCCTAAATGAGCTGAGGTAGGGTCACTCATCAGTAAACCTCTGTCAAACAAGCTTTTTTCAGGCTGTCCAGCTCTACTCTTTAATGGCACCATTTTGAATTAGACCTTAATGTAATGTCACTTTAAATTAGTGGCTTTAGTTTGAATGTGGCCATAAAGAATATTATCAAGCCAGAGTAAACAGTTTTCTATCAAAACAAATCAGTCTAGGCTAGAAATAGCAATGTCACTTTTGTCTGCTTGGTTTTCATTCTATTATTGGCTGTACCTTTTTAAACTAAACAAAAGCAAATGTATGTCTTAATGTTATAAAACTACTGTTGTATATTTAACGTAATAGATGCAGAAGTGTAAAAATATATTGCCTCATATTGTTTGCATAGTTCTCTTTTTCTCATTTATCCTATTTAACAACTACTTATTGCAGGGGAACAGCATGGACCTGGTTTATAAGTACTCTACCCCTGCAGTCAGTAGTTGTTAAATTGCCATGCTCAGTAAACCTAAACCTGAGGTAGTTCACTCCTTTTTGCCCCAATTTCAACAATCAACAGATCAAGTCACCCTGTGTTCTAACAGGAAGCTCAGGAGCACTATGCCAGATGTCACATGAATCACTGAGGCTTTCTTAATGTCGTTGTTTAGTAGTAGGAAATCTGGTGCCATCTTTCTCTTGCCCAAATAGCATCTCTATTTATTTACTGAGACATCCTAAGATGAATGTGTGTGTACACACGTAATCAGATATTGATTTCTGTGCAAAGTGTTTGTAATTTACTTATGGGAAAAATAATTTAAAGCAGTTTTCCCAGGGATAGTTAATTCTAAGGGATGAATTATTTGGTTTGGAATTCTGTATCTTTATTGTGAAATCCAACTGAGAATGGTCGTGGGTGAGTTATTTGCCAGATGGCAAAATTTCTCCTGCTACTCATAGTCGATTGTTTACGATTGTGCATTTCCTACTACATACTACAGGGAAAAAAAATCTGTAGAACCCACAGTTGGCAACTGGCAATCAAGGAAAAAAATCAACTGAATTGCTGTTTGTCTCTCTAAACAGTCCCTAGTAAAATGAACAGAGCTTTTCTGAGCTGCCTGTTAAACAAGTAAGGGTTGAAATCAATGGAAATTAATTTAATGTGATTTTGGACTGAACATCTATTACATAATCAGGCAAAACTATATGGAATTGTGATGGGATTAAAAATATATATATGATCTGATCCATCCTAAGAAAACAAAATCAATATGAAAATCTAGTTCTTAACTGTATAATTACCAATTATGGGACTGCCTTATAGAAGAAGCATGAGCCAGCTGTTGCAGCACTAGTCAAGAGCTTCAGTAGCTCAAATCACTCTGTTTTATCATTGACTTGCAAACTGAAAAAAATCAGTGACAGAAATTGCAGATGAAGAGGTGAACTTGTCAACTTCTAAGTGGAATTATTCTGAAGTTTTGTTTCTGTTATTTTTGAGCTTTGTGAAGGTTATAATGGAAGTTCAAGACAAGACAAACTTTACATGGAAAAAAATAAGGAAGACAATAAGAAACAAAAACTGTCTGTGTCTTCCTACTGACTCCAGATCTGGAAGCAGTGCATATGCTCCAGAGTTATCTGTGCAGAGACCAATTCACACGAGCAAGAAAGGTATTACATTTGTAAACTATTGTGTTCTGCTGAGAAGCATAACAAGAGGTAATGTGCATTAACTCAGACATAGCTATACTTGATATATACTTCATACACTTACCCAGCCGTCGCTGGCAGTGTGAGGCCCATGAGGCTGGGTCACGATGAATAGGAGGGCCGCTGCCTCGAAGCCTGGGGTGTGCGCCTGGGTGGAGCCGCCGCAGGTGCAGATCTTGGTGGCAGTAGCAAATATTCAAACGAGAGCTTTGAAGTCCAAAGTGGAGCAGGGTTCCACGTGAACAGCAGCTGAACATGGGGCATTCAGTCCTGAGCGATAGGTGAGCGCCATTCCGAAAGAGCGGGCGATGACCTCCATTGCCCTCAGACAATCAGAAGGGAGTTGAGTTCAGATCCCTGAATCCGGAGTGGTGGAGACAGGTGCTGTGCAATGTCCAGTGCTGGTGTCTCACATCCATTCACAAACCATCCCAGAGGAGCCAGTGGGAGCCCCAGGGAGAGTTCTCTTTTCTTTGTGAAGGGCTGGGTGCCCTGAATGGGTTCACTCTGGGAGAAAGAAATGTTTTCGAGTTGCACCAGGGGAAGTTCAGGCTCAATACTAGGAAAATTTTTTTAACTGAAAGCGTGGTCAGGCATTGGAACAGACTGCCCAGGGAAGTGGTAGAGTCACTGTCCCTGGAAGTGTTCAGAAAATATTTGGATGTGGCCCTTGGGGACATGGCTTAGTGGTCAACTTGGCAGTCCTGAGGAAACAGTTGGACTCAATAATCTTGAAGGTCTTTTCCAACCAGACTGATTCTATGATTCATTCTAGACCTAAGGAAGCAAGGAAAAACATATGGCTCTGTGCAATGCCAAGTGAATTTTCAGATCGTTTCCCACTAACTTGAGGACATCTCCAGTGTGCTCCTTTCAGCCCTAGACCTCCTTCTGTCCTGCTGGAACTATCCTATGATTTACTGATTCAATAGATTAAACCCTGCAAGACTGGAATGGTTTTCATTTCTGAAACCGTAATTTATTGTGGCCACATTCAAAAATTCTAATGTAAGTAGGTCTGATGTCATTAAATGTCTAGAATTTCTAAATACTTTCAGAATCTGATCTAAATAAACCTTCAAGTGTCAGGAGGGTGGAATCATTGTTACAGTGGTGAAATTCATACCAACCTATTGATGATACTGTGTAATTTTAGGGTGTTTATAATTTGATCTTTTGCCACAATGAGCTCAAAAAGACCAGAAGAGCTGTTAAAAGAAAAAAAAAAAAAAAAAAGGAGAGAACACAGCTTAACGAGAATATGAATGTAATTGACTGTATAGAGACAACTCAGCATGAACAGGTAAGATAGAGTACAAACAAGATGGGTTTTAAAGTAAAACAAAACCCTGTCTGTTGGTTCTAGCAGATCAGGACAGATCGTGAAAACTCGGCAGCTTTATATGTTACAGCAAGCTCATACTACCTATTGTTAAAGATCTCCAAGATCCATTTATTTACAAAAAAGTTGGAGAAAATAGCCATCCTTTTTTACTATCTGATTTTAATACCATATGATTCCTCTTAGGTCTACAGTGGGTGAAAAAGGATAATATGTAATGCCTTCTGGACAGTTTGGAAAAGAGGTATCTATCACAAAAGTCTGGGAGACATTCCAGTGATACAAGAAAGATATACCACCTTATTGTCACTGTTTCTAATTAACAGAAGAAAATACAGCACAAAACAGTACAAATAGCAGATGGTTATAAAAAGGCATAAGGAAAACAGGAGCAGCATGAGACCTGATTTTTCAATAATTCAAATTGTGCTAAAGACGTTGGGCAGTACTGATTTTTCTCTTGGTAAAACTGAAGTGACAAATGATAGAGTGAGAAAGAGAAGAGTTAGCAAATTAGTTTCACCAATGAGCTTTGTGTGGAATATGTTAACATTTTGGAGATGAGATGAATGGTTTTATTAAAGATTTGAGAGTGTTTAAGAGCATATTTTGGAGCGTAATGTTAACACCGTTTGCTATTTTGTCTTCCACTTACATTCACAGAATCACAGAATAGGTTGGAAAAGACCTTCAAGATCATCAAGTCCAACTGTTTCCCCAGGACTGCCAAGTCTGCCACTAAACCATGTCACTAAGAGCATTATCTATACGTATTTTGAACACTTCCAGGGATGGTGACTCCACCACCTGCCTCAGAAGCCCATTCCAATGCCTGATGACTTTTTCAGTGAAGAAATTTTTCTTAATTGGTGCTAATACTGTTCCTGATATTGGTGCTTCCTCAAAAAAAAAAGAGCAAAAACAAAAACAAAAAAATACCACAACAAAAAATACAAGCAGAAATTTTATCTTGAAAGCAAACAGAAAAAGGTGCTTATTTAGTTGTTCAGGGAAGAACTGATGTTTTTTGTGTCTGCCTCAAAATGAATGTTTCCACATGGATGATTTCCAGGGAATTCCTCAAGTTAAGGGAAATAGTTGCTAAAACATGTTTTGATTTCAGCTAGCTATCCGTGGAGATAAAGTGCCATCTATAAAATGTATGGTTTAATTTATTGTTTTTAATCTGATGATCCTAAAGTATTTCATTAATATCTATGCATTTTGCTACATCCCATAACCCTGTGCTTTTATTGCTGGACATCTTATGATTTGTCTTTCTGTGTACAAACACATACATGGAGTTCTCAGTTTATGAAATACAGTAATATATATATGAAAAGATAACAAAACAGTAGATAAATTATAAGATAAGGCTTCCTGAGATGTGTCATATTCATGTGAAAATACAGAGTGTTTCTGAAGTGCCCCTGCTTTCTTAAGTTCCAAAATGCTTTTAAAAAACTCATTTGAGTTATTCTAACACCACCATATGTGAGAATAGAACAGATTTTATTCTTTTTGGTGTATCTTCTAATGGCTCATCCTTGCTTTTAAAACTGTCAAAATATTCTGACAGGTGAGGAATCTGGTTCCACGGGTTTCATGAGTTCATAGGAGAAAATTACTCAGTTGTTCTTGTCAGAGAAGGTCCATTTCTTTACTTTCAGCTGAGTATTCTTTGTCATAGTAGATGGAGAAATATATTCTTTTATTAATTTCAAGGAAAGAAGTCAAAGAAAAAAATACCACCTACTTTTCTATTTTCATACGACTTTATAAACATTGATCTAAGCAAACTTCTGTGAATTTGCTTTGTTTCTGCAATTAGTGACTGTATTCAGGACAGTTGCATTGCAATTACAAGCAAAATGGTTGTTTTAAAGTGCCTGTTGTCAAGCAGATTAGAACCTATCCACAAGAAGATATGGTTGAGTCTGAAAGAAATCCACCTGGCTGTGTTTCACTTCCCATATGGGATTATTACTCTGCACATGATTGCCATCCCAGTCAATCTGCAAAGTATATAAAAATGTCAGTGCAAAGATACAATAGTTACTGGTGTTATTAAGACCAAATTATAGATTTATAAAAAGGCAATTAATTGTATATTAGGGTTGAAGAGAAGCGAAGTGAATGCTGCAGTATATTAATAAGAATGTCTTTAAGGCAAGTCATACAAGATCTTAATATGCATACATTTGTATGTTTCTTTATTTGCATTATCTTTTCTAAGCAGGAAAAAACTAATTGGGATCACCTGAATGAGAAACAGAAACAGCATGGTCAATCTATCTCATCATTGGCACTCGCACAGGGTAAAGCAAATCAGCTTTTTTAAATGATGAAAGCAGATTCTGGACATAAGATCTGTAATTCTCAAGAGTGCACTCGGAAGCAACATGAGGTAAGCAGTAGGACAAATTTATGAGTACTTTCAAGGTAGTACCTGCCATCATTGATAAGATTTAAAAATGCATGTGAGAATCTGATAACATGAAGAATATGGTTGTATAATCTCTTTATGAGTAGGTATTGTTTCCTAGTAAAATCAAAGCTACCCTAGAATGGGTCATCATAGCATTGTACAAGCCACCACTTACACAGACATGTGATTTTGTATTTCCCACTAAGAATGTATTTGCTGTTTCCATGTGAATATCAATCATATTGCATCTAGAGGGCAATGGTAGAAGGTCACAGTTTAAGTCATCCATTTCTAGTTACTTTAGTACTACTGCTATTTGAGGACCTTGAAAGGTTGTGCAAAAATTCTGTAATAATTATTACTAGGAGAAAAGTTAGTCTTTTTGCAGATAACTTGGAGAGCTGCTTTTGAAGAGAGGAATGTGCACCATATTGTGAAGTAATAAAATATTTTCTAAACAAACTTGTTAATGTGAATGTATTAACTGTGGTATAGATTTGGTCTCAATCAGATTTTTCTACAGTTCTCCATATGCCATAAATTGATGACTAGTGACATTTTCCATACAATGTAGAAAATTACCCAAACTAATAAATTAATGCTACACATCAGGTACACCTACTCCCTTGATCCCTTTTCTACACTTTCTAAATGTAGAGAAGTTTGATGGTTTGCACCCCTGCACAGTCATCTGTCTTTCTCTCCAAATGCTACAGCATAGGCCCCAAGAAAGAGTGGTAACTTGTTTAATGTGCAATATGTTGAGTAGGTGTTTTGCTGAAGTACCAGCACATTAAACAGTCAGCACAGTCCCGTTTAAACTAATTAGGATTAATTTTCTCTAGCTCTCATGAAAACAGAAAGAAAATAATTTACAGGTACCTGTACAGTACAAACTTAAGTATGATAGACTAAAGTCATTATAGTTAATTTAATTTAAACAAATATTAGCCAAGCTTTGCAACATGACAAGTGACTTTCAATTCACTATTTTTGCAGGTCCAAGTCAAAACACATCTTTCTTCTCAGAAAGAGCTGAGCACTTTTCAAAATGGATGATGCATGTGGTAAGAGCATTTATCATTGTGAAAAACCTTAATCTGAGAAATTTACAGATAGCTTTTGAGAGCCACACAAGTCAAATCCTTTGCATCAATCTTTTTAAAATTTGAACTTTGGAGGGCCCTTTTTTCCTTGTCCTTTAAAATAGGAATAAACATCTACTGAAAAGCTAAGAAACAGTATTCAGTGATCAAAGGAGCTGATTAAGTAAATATCCATGTACTCTCTCAAACAGTGAGAAAAAAAAAATCCATGATCTGTTCTGTAGCACTTATAAAAAACATCCTGACCTCATGTCCCTGAATTTGAAAACTGCCCAACTTTTAATTTCAAAGGGCTAGAAGCAATAGTTGGTGCCCATGAGCCCAAATTTGCTGTAAATTTTCACGTGGCACACAGCAGAAAACATGAATGAGAAATGGGCTAGTTGAAAGTGCAAACTAGATTAATTAATTAATAAACTGGAGGCTTAAAGTTTGAAATGTCAGTTACAAAGATGAGAAAACAGATGTTCTCTTTTATGCATTGCTTATACTAGAGCAGTACCCAACCTACAGCAACTAAAAATCAGTCTTAAATGGAAGTGCTCATCTTTTCCTAATCTGCACACAGCATTGCTGTATGTTGTCAAGTTTATTAGATGCCAGCTATTTTTTGTGATTTACCCATCTTTTTTATTATAACAATATAAAATAGTCTCCCTGAAGTCTGTTTTTACTTAGCCTTTTTCACCATTAGGGTTGTGGGGACTGGTAGCACTCCCTATGGCTGCGCCTCTGGAGAGTAGTCAGTGTCAGCAGTTCAGTTTTCTTGCAGACTGTATCTCCACTTTGCCTCCCACCATCCTGTTATTCCTCACTACAGCAACAGAAACAAATCTCCCGGCTATCATCAACCTCTGGTTTGTCTCCTAACAGTGGTGCTTTTTTTTGCTATTCTTGTCTCCTTTCCTGCTGCTTCCTTTATCATTTCTTACTCATTTCTATTCTGCCCTAACTTAATACTGTTATGTCAGGAGATGTGAGATGGCCCTGTTACTCATAGTTCTACAAGTATTTCTCCATGTTCAGGTGAGATTTGACTTTTCCCAGAAAGGTTGAAATGTATTGTTAGTCTGCTAACTCAGTAGTCGTTGGAGAGAGGCAGTGGTGACTACGCAGAGAGTCTTTCTCCACCTAAATCTCTCTTATTAGAAACAGTTCCTGGAGGAAGAATCAATTCTTACTGAGAATGAGGCTTTTATTGATGCAGGATGAGATTTTGGGATGGAAGGAGCGAGGCAAGTATCTGCTGTGAATGATTTATTTATATTTTAGGCTGGATATGTATTTGTAAATAGAGCAAGCCATTTTTGCCTTAGCTGTCTGCATGTCCCATCTGAGATTGTAATACATGTTCTGCATGTGTGCATCTAAAATGTCATTTCTGCTCGATGGTCACAGCAGCTGAGTCAAATGCACGGAATCCAACTGACAATGTAGGTCCTACAGAAGCATAAGTTTCCAGAATAATGATGTTAATTGCTGATCTGTGTGTAGCTTAAACCAGAACTGCCGGTTCTGCAGTCCTTCTGGGGAAAGGGGTAGCATCAATGATGCTATTGTAACTACCAGTGGAAAACACACTTGGCAATTACAGGAGGTTATGTTGAAGGATGTATAAATAACCACCACAAGGATTCCTGGCATGAGTACTCTTGTGTTCATTGTTTATTTTCTTGACATATATACATACCTACCCTACGTGCTCATCGCTATTGCTAAGATCCACACACTTGAAGGACAGTTTTCCAAGGCTGAGTGTCCTGTTGGCATAGGTAAATTTTGGCAGGAAGGCAGTGTGGCAGGTATACATATTTCAGCTGTCTGATGCCATCCCAGTGCAGATCCCTACTAACCGAGTGTGGCAAAGCATTCCCTAAAACACAGGTTTCATAAAAAAAATAAATTAATTAAAAAAATCACTCCTAGAGCTGAATTAACATTTTGTCTTTCCTGGAAACGTTCTGTTTTCAGTCCCTTTTTCAACCCTCATCTGTTATATAACACCGACTAATGTCCAAGATACAGCAACAACTTTGACTTCAGGACATTTGTATGAACATGTACAGATTTTCTGTGTGATCTGAGAAATTTTGTAAAATCCTTCTTCTAGAAGACATACTCTAACCTTGCTGGGGATCTCAGCCAGCAGGCACAGTACATGCCTTTGTGTGCTTTGGGGCCAGGCTTTGTGCTGGTGTGTGACTATTAATACAATCTCTGCATGGTGGAAGATGAGAGGAACTTGGGGCAGGGACTTCACTGAGATGACCCTTAGCAATGTTTTAGGAGGATGGACCTTTCAGTCCTCAATGGAAGAGCCTGCCCAGAACCAGAAGTTAAGCACGTGAAGCTGAACACATTCTTCCATCTTGCACTCTTTCTTACCCTTTTACCTGAGCTCTTCAGGCTCATCTGTACAGTTTATCTGTGAGTATGGGTCTCAACTTACACTTTAGCTAAAATTAACAGGAGAAAGCAAATTTACTCACTGAGTAAGCTTCAGACCATGCCAGGGAGGAAAACTTGTGGTTTGAAAGGGTTGGACATCTGCCATCTAATGCTCCGAGATCCTTCTGTCTTTGCAACACCTCCTCTAGGATTTCCCAGTGCTTCAGAGGCAGAAGACTGAAATAAGCCTTTTGGACACCAGGTATTGGATGTTCTGCATCTAGACAAACCAGCTTTACTCAGTCATCTCTTCTCAGCTCTCTAGGCTTTAGGTAACATAGAAAACTCTTCTCCGTCCCATCTTAAGATCCCAATTTTTAATGCTGCACGATAACCTGTACAGGTCTGTTGTCTAGCATTTTTCTTTCCTTTTGGAGAATGGTATAAATATTAATGGTAGTAACCATGGATATTCTCTTTTATCTGACATGGTACAAAAGAAGAAAGCTTCTCCAGATCAAATTGACTATTGATCTTGATGTGTCTATTTGTGCAACTACTGTCACCATAATTTCAACCCTATAATTAAAAAAAATATATTGAAGCAAAGTAGCCTTATTCAAACTCAAGAACAGTAAAAAATAGATAAAGCATGATGGATGAACTTATTCTTCTGTCTTATGGAACAAGGGTTAACTAGGAGCCAGGGACATAACTACAGGGTAAAATCAGTATTAAAATAGTGTCAGCCCTTGAATTTGTTGAATTGAAAAAATCTGTGTATTGTGAGAGGAGTTACAGTTCTGTTAGGAGCAGGAGCCTGAAATGAACAGACCTGAAAAGGGAAAATGATTTGGAAATGAGCAAAGACTTGAGCAAGAACTAACTTTGGTTATTTTCTTTCTACACCATCATGTATAGTGATTATGCTTTGTTTAATAACAAGGGCAAACAATATTTTAACACAGCTGTTCTCTCACTTTCATTTTTCTGCAAATAAAGCTATTAAACAGGCTTTTTCTTGCTACCAGCTCTTTCCATGGTAAGAAGAAATGATTGCCCCCCATACGTTCTCTTTTCATTCCAAAGCATAATGATCTCCTGTGGATACTGAATGGATAAAGGATGGAACAGAATGTTTTTAATGTAACTCTGATTGACCTTTGTGTTCACCACACTGTCTGGCTTTAATTCTTCTTAGAATTGCATTAACATTTGTTGAATACATATAAAATTATATTTGTTGAAAATTTTGTATACAAAAAATTCCTTTGTTGCAGACTTTGGTCTTCGATAGAAACATGTTTTTATGCCAGCCATGAGGATTGCAAATATCTGGTTATGGGATTACATTTTCTGAAATCAGGGATTTTTTTGTGACAGAATATTTTTAGCTTTCCTGCATGTTTTGTCTCCCTGCCCTTCACCTGTGAATATGTTTCTTCTCTAAATTTCCTTCTTTACGGTGTTTACTGCATAAAGCACTTAAGAATGGGTGAGGCATCCATTCATATATTCTAACAGCATGTATTCAGGCTGTTTCTTCTCACTCTTTGGAAGAGGAGGTTCATTTTCCACTGTTGTGGAAGTTGAATTAGACTTATGATTTTTAAGCATTTGTTGTTTGAGAGCATAAGCACATAAAACAGTTGTGCAAACTGAGCTGGTTGAATCTCTTTCTTTGGTGTTCCTTGAAAGGGCTTCTTGCTCATAAAGCTCAGCCTGTATTTTTTCGAGACATAACAGAGAATTGGGCAGGATTTAGTTTTCCAGCAACACAAAGTGTTGTAATTTAATAGTTTTATATCCTTATTCTAAAATTAAATGGGGAAGACAGACAAGAAATACAGTGCTCTGGGAGGAAGGGAATGACAGTATGGAAATGGAGACAGGATGCCAAGATGTCTAGGTTCATCCTGTGTCATGGTATTAAGTCACCTACTGAATAAATACATCAGTTTGGGAACTCCTGTGATGACTGTTAATCATAGTTAATTGTACAGTTCCCTGACAGTGTCTCATGAAAAGTATGGAAGATGCACAAAGTGTGCCTGTGATGTTGGTTGTGGGGTTTTTGTTGCTTTTGTTTGTTTGGAAGGTTGTTTGCCTTTCCTGGTCAGAAAATTAAGGTGAAGTTCAAGCTGAAGAAGAAGGTCATAAATCTGACAAATATTGTGAATAGGTAAACAATTGGTCTCTGTAAGAGCAGAAAATATAAGAAAGTAAAAAACCATATTCCTACCTTCTGGTTCGTAGAGGTCCTTAATCCTACATAAATAAGGTGAAATTATCCCAATGAGTAGCTCAGTCAGATAGGCCTTGAAGGTGAGAGAAAGCTTTTTCTTCTCTAAATTGTCTCAGGGAATTATACATTTTTTAGAGAGCACCTGCAGCTTTCTCTGCAGCACTCAAAATCTGCTCACATGATATCTTTGGCTTCAAACGATGCAGCTGGCAGTAATTATGAGACTTTCAGCTCAGACCTGGTTTGTACTTTAACTACTGATGGTCTGCCCTTCCCAGGCAGGGAATTTGTCATAATGACTTCCAAAATTTTCTTCCTTTTTTGTGAAGTCTGAATCCTAACTCCAGCCTCAAGCCCATATGGTGTCTCAATTTTCTTTGTACACAGAAAATTTGAGTTTTATTTTTACTTCAGTCTTAGCTCACCTGTCACTTGAGTATTGTTTATAGACGCTCTTTTTATCCTGACACCTCTTCCTTTGACTTTCAATGGAATAGAATAGAATAGATTATTTCAGTTAGAAGAGACCTACAAGGATCATCTAGTTCAACTGCCTGACCAGTTCAGGGCTGGCCAAATGTTAAAGCATATTGTTAAGGGCATTGTCCCAGTGCCTCTTGAACACTGACGGGTTTGGGGCATTGACAGGCATCTCTGGGAAGCCTGTTCCAGAGTTTGACTGCCCTCTCAGTGAAGAAATGCTTCTTAATGTCCAGTCTAAGCATCCCCTGGCATAACTTTGAACCATTCCCATACATCCTATCAGCACCTCCCTGTCTGCTTCCCCACCTCAGGAATCTGCAGAGTGATGAAGTCACCCCTCAACCTCTTTTTCTCCAAAGACAAGTCCAAAGTCCTTAGCTATTCCTCATACATAGGACATTCCTTCCAGCTCTTTCACCAGCTTTGTTGCCCTCCTCTAGGTGCATTCAAGGACCTTCACATCCTTCTTAAATTGTGGTCCCAGTTTCCTTGGTTTGTGTGTGTTTTTCTGGTGCACTGGCACTAATGTGGTTCTTTCTTGACCTTTGGTGTCAACATGTGGTTCTATGTCTGCTCTTAATCACCCTTACCTAGTGGTTATGACCACTGCGAAGGTTGATGATCTGGTCACCTAGAAGATCAGCCCAGAATCCCTGAGAGACAGTGGTTGTACCTGAGATTTTGATCAGACTAATTAACTTAATGTTTTCCTGTGTTTACGTTTATAAAAGGAAAATAATCACAGAATCACAGAATCCTAGGGGTTGGAAGGGACCTCAAAAGATCACCTAGTCATAATTTTTAAAGGTATTTATGTTTGTGCTTAGTCTTCACCCTTACCAACATTCCGCTGAGAATAGAAACAGAACACTGCCAGAAATGTGTGGGGGCAGCAACAGTGACCACTTTGCAGCCAATCCTCTACACAAATTATTTAATGTAGGTCAAAATGAGACAAGGTCCAAACAACATCTATAACAGGTCCAAACAACATCTTTGTTTTACACCAATTTTGTTTCTTCTTTTTTTTTTCTTTTTTTTTTTTTCTCCCAAATATCTCTCATGTCTCATTCTGTTTGTGTTAAGGACTCCTGGTGAGTCAGTACCTGAATATCACAAGAACCAACCACTCTACCTGATTTTTTTCTGGTGCGTTATGTCTTGAATGAGTGTGCTGTAATGTCAAGATAATCTTTGCTGTTCTTGAGGGCAGCTCATGTCAATATACCTATTGCTGGAGTTATTGGAATAAACCTGTCATTGGTAGAACCACAACAAATTAAGTATTTTAAAGTGGTCTAAACAGAACTTTGACTAGTACTTCTGTACTTATTTTTAGGAAGAAGACACTTTTATAAATATACTTCAAGTACTGTTATTCAAACATAAATATATTTCGTAGAGGGAAGTTTTCAAATTTAGAGTATATTGAGGAAAATAATAAGAGGCAGCAGACTTGAAAGATTCAAAACTGTAATAGTGACCTCTAGTGACTAGACAACTAAGTAGACCTTCCAGAACAAGCTTAAATTTGGTGTAAACCTAGTATTTTACAAAATTGTATTATTTATGAGAAAGAATTCTTCTTTTCTTCCTTTTTCAGCTGAAATTAATGATTTGTAGCTAAAACTGGTATCTGCTTAAGTGTTCTTTTCTTAATAATCCTTGAACATATTTTAATACCTTTATTCTAGTCTGAAAATAATTAAACCTTATTTGAAGCGCATCTGAAATTCTTTGCTGTGTGCTCTCTGGCACATAGAACAAAAAATGAGAATACTGCAAATGACTTCACACCTCATCTCAAACTCTTCGTAAGGACTTAATTTTACAGAATGTTATCTCCTTTGATCTTAGTCCTCAGGTACATTTTACTGGAAACTTCTCACATAACTTTTTTATTAATCTTGAGATAATGTTCATAGAAACACAAAATATAGTCCTTTTAGTGTTATCTTTCTATAAGAGTTGAAATTACACTGCTGGAAATACATTGATTTTGAAAGATGCTGCCTTGAGCACAATGAACACTCAAAGCACCTAATGTTTAGTCGTAGTATAATCATTGACACCTTTGTGCTTAACACTGGGCGTCAGATACAAACTTAATTTGAGTCCCACTGTACATGTACATAGTGTATAGGGTCATTTATTTTACCTAATCACCTTCTAATAATCCCAGTATTCTCCCTTGCACTTAGTGCAATAGATGCACTAATTTAATAGATAGCTGTATATTTCTTTCCGCTGATATACACTAGAAGCATCGTTTTTGTTAAATATGCAACTTTACTTAAAGCGATGTTACCTAAGGGGTGTGATTTAATAAAATATTGGAAGGAAAGAGAAAGAAATGCAAATTATTCAAAGCTCTTCACCAATAAAAACTGAAGTAAAACATAACCCAAATGAAAGGACTAACCTTTACACTTGTCATTCTCGGGATAATTCAGTAAAATTTGGAAGATTACATCTGTGCAGCATCTGTGTACATAGTTTTAGTTCTTTGGAGCCAGGAACACACTAATATTCAAAGTTCATCAGCTAAACGGAAAGAAGGCAAATGAAAGTAAGGTTTGACTTTGCATTTCTCCTCCTGATAAAGTAAGTAGGAAAACCAACTGAGTGTATTACTATAAAACAAAAAAACCCTCATTTAGTATTTATAGTTTCATTTAGATATTACTGAAATGAAAAGTTTTAGATTTTTTTTTCTGTTTCAAGGAAATTATTCAATTGAATAATACAAGGAGACTGAAATATGACAATTCAGAAGTAAGCTGTGCCAGTACTACCTATGAAAAAAATGTGAAGACTGTTGGTAATTTCCATTTGATTTTAAGAAGATGTTACAGACTAAAAAATCTGACCAAAGATTATGATAACTTTATGTAATT
This sequence comes from Aegotheles bennettii, assembly GCA_013398125.1. NCBI lineage: Eukaryota > Metazoa > Chordata > Aves > Caprimulgiformes > Aegothelidae > Aegotheles > Aegotheles bennettii. The sequence goes on along the minus strand of VZRW01001045.1, from coordinate 1,237,207 downwards.
AAAGTTATTTGCTTTCTGATACAAGATTAGGATGCAAATATGCTCTATTTTGATATAACCTCTCAGTGACACCTTTTATAAGTCATACAAATACATGTATTGAAGGTAACTACAGGTCCTATTGTGCAGGAATTTGAATGTTGTTACACGTCTTATGAATAAGCTTATTCATTATTAACCAAGTCTCATTCAGAGGAGATACAGTTTAAAAATATTTTAAATTAGTCATTTAGAGTTAAAAATCACTGAGAATTGAAGCCCCTTTAACATATATACAACATAGCTCATAAAACAAATCCATGATTTGTTGTTGCTCTCTCATGTTTGGTTTGGCAGATCCAATATTTTCCTAGTTTGCTGAATAGGAGAATTGTCCTTGATGAGTTTTTCAGATCCTTCCTGTGCCTTGATGTTGAAAACTTCAGAGAGATATTGATTCTTGATTATTTCAGTGCCTGCAGAAATTTTGATTTAGTTACTGTTAGATTCTGTACATTTATGTCATTGCTGAACTGAGGCCAGCTTACTTGGTCAATTACACGAGATGGTTGCTTGATTAATATTTTGGTTAAGGATTATTTTGCGGGGGAAGTTATTTTGATTGCATGGTAAAGTGATTTACATCATGGTCTGTGAGATAATATAGCAGAATTTACTATCATCAGTAAAGTCTATTTATTTTTAATTTGAAAATTATAGTAAAAGCAAGATTATGTTTTCCAAAGAGTAAATCTTTTAAGAGAAATGGCACCGCTGCTATGTAGAAAAGCTATGGAAAAACATATAATTTTTAATTTGCTAACTTCTAATGAAAATTTAAGATAAGAAATTCAAAAGCCTAATTCTCCTTTATTGAACAGACTTTTTAAAAAAAGGAGTTACAAACATCTAAAATACAGAAACAAACCCAGTATGAAGCATCTGCCTCTGTGTTGTTTTTGTTTTTTAAATAGCAGTCTTCTAAAGCACTAACCAGAATCAGTGCTGATAATAGCACTCCATCTCTTTTTTGTTTTCTTGGGTTTTTTTTTTTTAATCTTCACTTTTTACCTCGACTGAATTGTTTGAGATAGCAAAGCTTAGGGGGAAATGCAGATTGATGCTTCAGATTGAAGAATTACAATGGTGGATGTTTACCACCATTCCAATATGAAGTTAGTAATATAATTTTGAGAGTACTTTATAGATGGTGATGCCAAACTTACCAACTTACAGACTTTACTTATAGAGTCACATGTAATTATGCACCATAAAGGAGAGGCATCTCCTCTTTGGAGCATGCTGGAGTTCCTCTATCGTATAAATAGGCAGAGAGTGAATCCTCCATATTCTGCATGTCCTACATTTGTGGGTAATAGATGTAGGCACACCACTTACTGGAGTTGAAAAGTACACCATGTTGCTTTCTATTTAATTTTTTTGTAATTCTTTCTCTAAGGTGACAGACAGCTCCTAGTACAAGTACTTATATTGGACCCTGTAGACAGGATCTGGACTAATAAGATGCGTGCTATGATTATTTCAAACTCTGCTTTGTCTGTCTCCATTACTTTTTTATTTTTCTGCTGCATGTAAAAGGAAAGCCAGATCTAAAGATTATATTCACTTACCCAAATGTCAAGTTCTGTGTGAACACCTCAGCTGACATTTTTCTCTATGCTTAGTAAAGAATGATCCAAATGTCTGACAGTAGTGCTGTATCCTACTAGCCATGTTCAGACATGAAAGCTCGATTTGGTCATTGTCTAAGAAAGTTGATAAAGACCTGAAATTGGGAAATGTTAACATAGTAGCTTGACATTTTACTTTTTTTTTTTTTCAGCTTGAATCAGAAGTGATTTCATGTGTTTAAGCTAAGGGAAATACACTGTATGTGAAATATTTAATAGACTGATTACTGCCACTTCAGTCTTTTCTTGCACACGTATCTTCTAGCACTATATAACCTCCCCTATTACCAGTAATTAATGCTTCCAAAATGTTAGAGGTGATTCCGTTCTTTAATCCTCAGAAGTTTATGGTATGTATTTGATGTCAGACTTGCAAAATGACGTAAGAGTCAGTAGTATCTAATCAGACATCTAATTAATGGGCTATGACTTTTTATATCTAGACTTGTAAGCCCAAGGCTGACCAGTTCTCACAATTGGTCTGGTTTATCTAAGTTAGTTTATGTGAGGTATTTGAGGCATTGTGGAAAGGAAACTTCTTGGCTAGATGCACCACGATTCAAATATTATCTTAGGCATACACCATTAAATACCTCCAAATAATGATATCAATGGTCTGAAATATGTCAACTGCCTAGCGTGTCAGCTTCTGCTCTGAAGAGATTAAAAGGATTTGTGCTGAATTGGAACCCTGTTCTGGATCTGAGCCAGATCTACAGACATGTGCTCCTGAAAAAAAGGTGTCAGACTCTCTCCTTACAACTGGAGTAGAGGGTGGGGAACACTGAGTGTTTTAGTGACTCAGTGGCCCAGCACAGTGCTACTGCTGGCTGGGAATATATTTAAAAAAAAATAATAATTAAATTAAATTTAAAAAGGAGCAAAAATCAGACACAAAACTCGTTTCAGATGTGGTGTTTTAAATACTGTCACAGTGTTTCTCTCTCCCTCTCTTCCCCTCCCCCCACCTCTCACAGCGTGTGTGTGAGACCAGCACAGCCAATACGTGATATTTTGTTCAATAGTATGTAGAGTGAAAAGCTAGTCTAGGTTGAGGGCCCTGGAGATTATGCTTCACATTCCTTCCATGCAAGCATGTATGACAAGACTTTATGCCAATTCTTGATCTAACAAAATTGCAAAATATTTTAAATTCTTTAAATCTGGGGGGTTTTTTGCTCCTGTTTTCCCAATAATTTTTCGATTCTTCTATGTTTACTTGGGTTTGAGCTAAAGAAGAGAGTTTTAGCCAAAATATTGGAAAAGTAAATAACAGTTCTGGAAAACCAAGAGGCTAATAAATAGAAATGAAGATCAAGTGGTGCTTAGCCAAATTTTGCTAATGAACTAAGCACTGCCTGTGAGAGGTACCACAGCAACACCTCTCTCAATCCCTTTTCTCTGACCTTTATTACTCCTTGACAGACTTTGAATGTGTTCACAGCCCTTTGTGTGGAAGCTTTCATATTAGAAGTAAAAGCAGAAGGCATTTACTTTCTCACCTGTCACTTACTTACAGGCCATGGTGAAGTATCACATCATCCCTGGCATGCTGTGTTCCCGGGATATTTTCCCTTCCCTTCCTGAGTGAGGAGTAAGGAGGTGGCACTTGTGTTTCCGTTGCTGGCCACCTTACCCAGGTAAATGAAGCAGCTGGGAGCAGCTCAAGCTTTTTAGGGCCTTTTCTTTAACTACTCTAGCAACAAAAACCCATTAGAAATATAATCAATTATATGCAATACAAAGTTTATTGAAGAAGAAAAAGGATGTTAGTATTATTTTGAAAGGAAGTTGTCATTAATGCTATTGCACATTAGATGACTGGATAAATTAGAGCTCAAGAATCCATTTATTTCAGAGGTCTGTTTGGGAGAAGATTCAGTGAATGAAGGTCTGTTGTCAAAATAAATAAATAAACAAACAAACAAAAAACCCACAGTAGACAAAAAATCCACCTGCATTTCTCCTGTTGTCCTTGAAAAAGCTTGTAAATAGGAAACACTTGGAACAGATTTTGACACTGAACCAAAAGGAGGAATGTGGGAAATAAATTTAAAATGTTAATTTTTTTAATGGAAAATTTTAAAAGAAAACCTTCCTAGCCTTTTCTTTTCACTTGTGAGACTCACAAGGGAAATTGTGTCATCCAGACTGTAAGAAGACACGTATTGCTGGGATATCACTCAGAGGACATTCAAATCATGACTTTCACAAAATTGTTTCACATTTTTTTGACATGATCGTATTTTGCTGTTTAAAACCCGCTTTTACATAATTATATACTCAATTCATATGAATGACAATGGTTATTTGCTTACTTTAAAAACTAAGCAAATAGTTTGACAAGACAAGAAAGGAATTAAACTAATTCATACTTTGTGTCACTGTTCATGAAAAACAGGCTGCAAATATATAAAGTGTTGACACTATCTGATATTTCAACTGAGACTTTTGCACTATTTTCATGGACTATATTGCTGGAATTTACTGTGCTTCTATTCGGACATTACCATATAATTCAATTTTTTAGTCTTCTGTTTCTTCAGTGAATGTTTTGAAGACATGTAACTATACATTTAGATTTCTGAAAGATTTGTTCTAGATGAAGTTCCTTTGATTCTCCATTTGTTTTGAATTTCTTGTTGTTTCTATAATTTGTTGTCCAAGTTGTTTAGTGCTTTTTGAACTTTTATGTTACATATATTATCTTGAATAGATGTGAGAATTTTTATGACAGAAGCCCATGAGGCACTGAGGGATTGATGCAGTAACCTGATCATAGGTGTCTAGTATCATGTTGGATATCCTATGACATCCAAGATATCATCAGGACTTAGAGAAAACCTATGTCATTTTGGATCACCAGCATGAGGCTAGTCAGGAGACCTCAGGGCATCTGAAATGGCAATATTTATATTTAAGGTGTTAAATCCAGTCTTGAAACTTTTCTGAAAGGAAGATGGGAGTGCAAAAGCATGCTTCATAGATTGTCACAATGTACACCAACTTGCTGCCTTGCATGGTCTCTTAACCCAGATAGAACAATTCCTGGTTTGCTCAAGTAGTTAAACTATTGAGAAAATAAACCTGGAGCAAGTGTCATTCTTATCATCAGTTCTTTCTTTTCTGCAGATAGTGTCCGCATGCTTATAGTTAAAAATAATTGATGCCACCATTTTTCTTCACCGTTTCTTGTCCAAGCATATTTTGTATGCAGTCTTCCATTTATAAGACTCTTGTTTTGGGCTTGAACTGCAGGCTTGAGTATGAACAGTCTTTTATGTACTTATGCTGCTTCAGCACTTTTTGATTAGCTGGCTTAATTTTGCCAACTAAATCTTAACCCTCCAGATTTTTTTTTCTGTAGACACACTCATGACCCAATCCAAAATGTTTTTTTCTCTCTTTTACTTCAAAGTCAGACAGCAGGAACAAACTCAGAACCTGATGCCACAGTCAGGATACAGAAATTGCTCTCTAATACACCTAATGTTTTAATATACTGGATGAAACAAGAACTGAGTGCATTTTCAGCAATTTAGCAGTAATATGCTGTGATGCACGTCTGGAGAGTGTGTGACTCAAAGTTGAAGCGACACCTCCATGATCTCTGGAGTTTGCTCCCTGCTGAGATGAGCTTCTGCTGCGGTGCTGTGCTTTTTGAAGGCTCCTCTCATTTCACAGGCATTAGGCTGTGTATGTCATGGTAGGTAATATTCCCAATCAGTTCCAAGTGTGCTATAGTATTGCAGTGGGGATTACTTTTCTTATTTTGCTCTCGAACAGATTCAGGTAAGTTCCATCATATGGGCGCTTTCTCTTGACTTCATGTTATTATTTCTGTACAGAATGGATATTTTATATGAAAGAAGGCTGTTTACTAGCAATCTAAACCAATGTTACACTATTTACAGCCTGCTCCATATTACAAGTACTTTGCATTTTTTTGAATACAAGTTCTTTCTGAAAATTAGAAAAATTGTTTCTAATCTGGAGAACTGTTCTGACAACTTGTTCAACTACATAAAATTGGGATCTAAATTACATGGACTGAATATTTGAAATTGAGATATTTTGTTCACTGACATGTAACACTGTCAATATGTTGGCTTTTATAACTAGGACTGGGTTTTCCATAATATGTTATATGATATTCAAGCCCGATACTGTAATTTTCAAAAAGATCTATGGATATCAAACAAAATTTCCATTGATTTAAAATCGTCTCTGTGATAAAATAGAAAAATTACAAAAGCTTTCCCTTCATGGAAGGATATACTTGTCATCATTTTTCGCTATAATTGTGCTTGAAAAATTGCAATTGTGCTTGTTCTATCTAAGCTGTTTATAATTAGTATTCCATAATGTGTAGGAAACCCAAATACCTTTGCTAACAGCTGGATACTGTGTACCTAAATTTCTGCCATCTGGTCCTACAATCTTGGCTAATACAGTGGGCTGAACTTACCATAAAGTCAATATTCAATAGAAACATAAAGTAGCAGAAAGGATGAATAGAAGAGGGAAGGAAAAAAAAAATAAAGAATACATATAGCAAGAAGATGTAATTTTACAGTTAGCTGTTCACCTAAAATAGTTTCTTTAATGTATCTTTATGCATTATTTGGATCATGTTCAGTATCTCAAGCAAGCAACTAAACTATATTAATATGCTAGTAGATTCAAATGTTAATCAATACTCTATCTTTAGCCTCTTGCCCCTTCCACCCTAGTCACTGAAAATGTGCCAGAACCTCTACCCTTACATCCCCACCTCTGCTTTTATCTGACTAGCATGTTTCTGTTGCCTGGATACAACTGGAATACATGAAAGAATGCTACTGAGCTGCTGTCAAGATGGCCATTTTATTACAGTGACTTATAAATGGATTATCTGAGAAAATGGCTCAGCCTTTTAAGCAAGCACCCTACAGAGGCATACATAACTCTAATTGGCTGGTTTCAACAACAGGTCTTGCTTTCCTGTTATTTTACAGCAGTAGGATGATGCTTTACTGCAAATGACAGCAATCTAGCCATAAAGAATTAGCCAACTTCTAATAGTGTTAAACTCCCACTATATTTATGCATTTTTCTTGTCCTTTGTCTTAGATTCCTTTGAGGTATCTGACCACCCTTGATCCAGAACCATATTTTATTCCAAATTCTCTGTAACAGTAGGAGGCAATGAGGACCAACAAATTGCCAAGATGGAAAGAAAGTGTTGCAACTGAAAACCATGAACCAGGTTTTTTCCTTTTACCTTGCAAACCAAATACTGTATTGAAGTCAATGTTGAGCGGTCAGCATGTATATCACAGGCTATTGCTTGCTTCATAGAGCATGTTAACACAACTTTTCAATTATTAATCCCTTTTAGAATGCACAGCTCTTATTGCAAGGCAATGAAATTTGCTCAGAACTCTGTGTGATCAAAATTATTTAAATGAGAGTATTTATTTTCTGAAATTTTCCTGTAACTCTTTCAGGAGAATTGCAACCATTTACTGCCACTTTGATAGCAAAATGGCCATATTACTTATTAAGAAGTGTGTTTCTGAAGATTTTCTAGCTGAAAGGATATGGCATCAATAGCAGGGAGTATGTACATTCTCTTTCTTTCTAGCTAGTGTATGGCACTTTCCACCCTAGATGAAAATTGTTGTTTACCAAAAGTAAGACAGACTAGTAATTGCAAGTGGCAAAAAGCATGTGTTTTCCATTTTTATTTTCACATGCATTCAGGATCTTGGGTTATAACAAAGTTATTTTCTTGGCAGCTTATAGAATGTGTCTATTCTAGGCATACCGTTGTTAAGAAGCACATTTCTAAGTAGTAAAATACAATTTTACCTACTTCTTATATTTAATCTCTGGGAGGGTTTAAAAAAACTGAACTTTTTTCAGAAATTGATTTTCATACAAAGAACAGTTAGGCTAATGTGTTGGTCCTCTTTGTTTCTCTATAACAACACAGTTTAATAACACAGACACAAATAATAAAAAGTACATGTTTATACCTTTTGATTCTTTAAAAGCTACCACCGACTAATGTAACAAAACTAGAATTTCTACTGTTATTATATAAAGAGCAGTGTTTTAAACAACACTGCTCTTTGTTGTTTGCTCTTGTATTTTAAACAATACTTTAGACAATGGAAGCCTTTTTCACACAAAATCATTATACCATAGTCTGTTAAAAACTCATGTTTTGCCTTGTATTGTTTTCTTCTAATTCTCAAAACAAAGTAGACCACTCAATTCTAGACTTGCTTTGTATAATTATACAGAAAGAGCATTTAAGCATTAGGAACTTTAATTATACAGAAGCTTTACTGAGGGGTTTTAAATAAAAGATTTGTGCACATCATATTATAAAGAGCAAAGTAAATATATTTCTTGCAGTTACAAAATACTACTCTACAAAGGACAGGGCAATTTAATCAATATCAACTGCACAGTGACCTACCAATGGCTTTTTTTTTTCCTTCAGATATGTTGATACCACAATTTTTAAAACTCTGCTAATTGTGTGTAGGTTTTCTGTCTCTCAGAAAGGCTGTGTTGTCTTTGTAGTACTGCCTAAGGAGTTCTGACAACAACAGGAATGCTGTGGCAGATAAGTGGTCACATCTGTTTCAGTCTGATTCTCCATCACTTGCACCCCAAGGTAATGTGGCAGATGTGCTGTTCAGACAGGTGAGACATGTTTGTTAGCAGTTCAAAAAATATTTTGAAGAAAAGAGCAAAAAGACACAAAAAAATTTCTCAAATCTCACCTCTTCTGGAAAAGTCTCATAAAATCAGAACCTCATATATATCCCATAGGAGTGTTTTCTTTTGCCTTTTCTAGAACTTAAAAAACCCATGCCTCTTAGTTGGACTTCGCTAAGGCAATGGTTACAATGTTATGGTTCACAGCTGTTATTAATGGGGTCACAAATCTGACAAAAATTTACTCCTTATTTAAGTTTTGGGGATCACAATAAAAATAGGACTGTAAGGGGAAGCAATTTAGAAACCAATGATCCAAGGCATTGGACATGAAGAGAATGTCAATTTTAAACACCTCACAGTTCACGTAGCACTCCCGCTAAGCCCCTCACCTTTGAAATTTAAGCATAGGAAGTATCATGAATGTGCTTTAATCCTAATTCAGCAAAGTACTTATTTAAATGTTTCTGCATGTACATTTGTGAAATGCATTAGGCATTGCTATACTGAAGTATTATGTGTGAAATCCTGTCTTCATGAGTTGAGAGAAAAAACATTGATTTTTGATTTTTAGTGAGACTGGGGATTTAACCTTTTCTGCTAAATGGTGTGAATTTCAATATACAATCTTATCTTTTGCATACATCCATTTGAAATTTAGATCTATGTATAGTTGAGAATAATTGATCCATAGTTGTCTAGCATTATGAACAACTTCAATCAAACGTCACTTAAAAATTTTAACCTGTGTATTCTAAAAATAGAAATATAGGATATGACTTGTTAAGGAGTTCTTATAAGGTGTTATAATCAAACATTTGATTAAAGATTACAATTAATAAGCACTGACTCAATTTGCCATAATGACTTCCAGACAGTAGTGTTTTGCCACAAATCCATTGATTTTGCAGATATGTCTAGAGGAACAAGGAGGCACACTTGATATCTTTATATGCCATGATTATGGCCTAGGAAACTATTTTTGACAAAACTATTCATTAAGCTGTTTGAATTTTGTCATTCACAAAGAACAACGCCAGTACTAGAGTGTGTTCTTGATTTTCACAAAAATACGCCAAAAAAGATATGGATGATGGACACATTAAATAAAGACATACTTCCAGCCCTCCTGCTCCATATTCTTTTTCTTATAAAACTGCATTTTACAGACCTTAAAAGGTATGGATGAAAAAACCTATGAGGACAGATGATTAGAAGGAAAAACACTGAATTAGATAAAAAAGTAAGCACCTCAATCATAGTTCTGGCCTAAATTGGAATGAAACACCCTAATTACAAGGAAACTTTCTTTTTGCTAAGTATAGGCCACTATTGAGTCTTATTACTAATCATAGCAGTTTATAGAAAAATATAAATGCTGAAATAATAGTAATTTCAGAAGAAGAAATCTTCTTCTGGCCAGGATCTTGACTATGTATGTAAACTCTGCTCAAAGGAGGAATCAGTAGTCATTCTCCATTGCTGGTTTCTTTCTTTACCAGTTACCAGGAAAGAAAGGAACCACTAATCTAACATGAAAGTGACCTTATTTTGTCAAATAATTTGTTTTAATATGGGTAGAGATAAGCAGCATTCCTTAAACAACCAGCATTTTGACTTTTGTGTGCTTCTGTTGAGCACAGTAACTGCAGAAAATTATGGGTTCTGTTGGTTGATTTTCAAAATGACTGATTTTATTACCTTCATGAATTATAATTTATGGATTAAGCTAATTACACATAAAGACTTGAATCTCAAGTATCTAATCATTATACTTGAACAACACTAAATATTGTTTATATAGATAAAAGATAAATACTGTTTATAGATAAAAGCTGAATACCTTTCCTTGAAAACTATATTATTAATCTATAAGTATGATCATTTCAGCATTTTTGGATTTTTTCTTTCTAGTACTGCGAGAGCAATAGAATCGGTTATGGGGCCTTAAATGAGTATAGTTAAATCCGTTTGGGGGCAATACTTCACTGTGGTTTATAGAAGCCTGTAGGGACAGTGTTGCTGCAGTTTGCTACCTCCAGCCCAGGATATCTGGTCTTTTATTTTCATCTGATTTCTCTGACTGGTACCTTTCTAGGCATTTCCTGATGTTTTCTGAGTGTTGCTAGTTCTGTAACTTTTCCAGGCACTTTTCCTGTGCCTTTTATGAAATTCTGGGTCTCGAAACTTTGTAGGAATTTGCAGCAGGTTTCAGACCTGCCACCCTGGCCACTGTGAAGAAATATGTTTCCCTTACCAGGTTCCCTTAATGTTGATGGTGTTGCTACAGTCAAATATGAGCAAATCAATGTAATCCAATGTAGTATTTCCATGCAAATATCAGAGCTAAAATCATATATTCAAATAAGTTGGACTCCATCTTTGTCTATGTCCTGGTGTCCCCAGGAGAGGATCCCAGGCCAGCCATGGTGGACAGACAGTGAGTGGCCCCTGGCAGTGGGAGCTCCAGCCAGGGCCACTGCCCCCCATGGGCTGACAGGGGGTCCCACCCCACCCATCTCACCCTTGTTATAGGGAGGGAGCTGTGCTGAGGGGGGGTTCACTTTCCTGGGGCTCCTCCTTCTTGGCCTGCTACTCCCTCTGCTACTCCCGAGGACTGGGCTGAGTATAAGCTTAAATACTTTGTGTTGGTGTTTGAATTAGTTCTGGTAATACATTAAATCCATTGGTATTTCAACCCATGGGGCTTCTCTCCTCTGCCTGATTCCCCTTCTTGGCTGGGGAAGGGTCACTGGGTGACAGAGCAAACTGCTTCGGTTTAGCCCCGGGTACAGGCTAAACGGAGACAGCCTAGTATGTAAAAAATTGTGGAGTAGGTGTTAGTATAACATGTGATAACTCTTTACAATCAGAATGCTTGTGTGCTTAGAGGCCTAAACATTTCTATAACCCATTTTCTTAGTTAATAGAATCAGTTTTCTTCTCTGGCTATAGTGGCTCGCAATGACATTATTTTCTTCCTTCCTTAGAGCGCGGGGCTCTTGCCTGCTGCCGTACTTTGCAAGTTCTTCAACCTCAAGCAGGCTCAGAAGCATTAGCACTAAGTTGGACTCATTCTGTCACCTTGAACAATTTCACCCCAGGAAAGAGCAGGAAGGGGTTTTCCCTTCAGTGACAGGTTTGGGTTTTGGTTCTGGTTTTGTCTTTTGTTTTTATCGGTAGTGTGAGTCATAGTTGATTTCCTCAGCATTACAGTCTGGCAGCCTTTTTGTTACCATCAGATTGAAGGCCAATGACAATATCTTTCATATTTCTGTCTCTATTTCTGAACGGGCTGTTTCAGTTATTGTGGCTTATTTTTTACTGAATATCTTACGTGTCTTAGAAGACTCCTAGAAGTGTTTTGTGGCTTGCATTGCATGTTCAGAGGAAAAACAGAGATCTGGACGAGCAACTTCCTTATAATAGATAAGTACCACATTATTCCTATGTTACCTCTGCCTGCAGTGTTATTGTTTATGCATAAAAATGTAGGAACACTTATTTTAAAAACACTATGCAAACTTCTGTCCACATTTATACATGCCTATGAGTGCGCACATGCATTTTGACTGCTGCTACAAACAGAAGCAGAGGTATAATTGCCTTTGCTCAGTTTGGCTATCCTCCAAAAGGATGCAGAAAGTCAGTTCTCAAAATTGTCCTTAACTGAACTATAAAAATATGTCCTGGAGCTGACTTGACAAGAGCTGTATGTATAGTTTGGCATATTCCTCCGTGTAGAGAGTATATTTCTGCATGTTTGTGGTAGGTGCACACAGGAGGCCATATGAAGAGCTGTATTTCCATATGTAGGATTATTTTTTGAAGGAGAAAAGCATGTATGACCAGAATTTGTCTTCACAATTTTTGGAAATGATGTAAAAATAATATACACTGTAGATATCAGAGGCATGTGATCTCAGACAGCCTCTGAAAAAGGACACGGGGGAATTACTGATTAGAGAAGCTTGTTTGCTGTGTAGGGATCACAGGGGCAAAACATACTCCATAACACTCACTATTTTTTAATTATAAACTCCAATTAAGTGATGCAGAATAATCTTCAGCATTCCATCTGGCAGCTATGAGGAGAGAGTGAGAATAGCAGTTAACAACATTAATCAAGGCTTGAAGTAGATGGGTTCAAGTACCGCAGGCTTTGTTTAAAAAAATTAGTTGGGGACAGGGTTAGTCTTTGAATAACATTCCAAAAACACTGCATGCAGCCTGAGAGAGAGGAGCAGCATTAACCCTTTACATTAACCCTTTTAATTCTGGCATTTTCTAGACTACAGGCAAGACAACTGGCGTACTGTCATTTGGTACTAGTTGCTCCTGTCATACATGGGGTTAATATTGAAGCCTGGAAAAGACCATTTTGGAACACCAATGCCTGACACTAGAGGCTGCTTAGGAAAAAAATTGTGTATTTGATCCTCATGTCACAATGGTTTCAAAAAGCAAAACAAAATTGTATTTTTATTAGCTTCAAGTTGAAATAGACTGAAAACTAAATTAAAAAGACCTAAAATATTCAGATGCCCCAAACACTTAGTTCGGCAAAATGTCCAGTATGTTGATTCTTCTTTTTACAGCTTACCATTGAACTGATGGAAAAATGAATCTTTGTTCACTTAATTATTTTAGATAGTTTTTAATTTATACTAGAGAAAGCCAAGGGAGTTTTTCTAGCAGAATCCTTGGTATCGGAAAAGGATGAAGCCACTAATCATAGAAGAAAACAAGCAAAAAAACTTAGGATGCGTTGGTTTTATATCTAACTTTACATACCACTGGTGCTTTTTTAGGGTCTAGTTCTAACACATATTTAAAACAGCAATAACTGGCATTGGTCTGAATCTTCAGAAAGCAACTTAATAGTTTCTGTAAGGGTACACATATTTCTATTAAATGCTGATAAGAAAATCAAACAAATAAAAAGGTATTTGGATGGATAAACTTTATTTTCACTACAGAGTTAATAAGACATGAACACTTGCATTTATATCACATTAAATCTTTTGAAATGTTACCCAGTTGGAAGCTACAAATTTATATCAGAATTCAGAATGAGAGATTCCCTGGATACAATAGGTAGCAGTACCAACCCCTTTACTGGTGAGGGAGTATTTCAAAATTCCTAGAACCTCAACTTTTAGATAGAAATTTAAAATTACCAAATACCTGCCCAGTAAACATCTGAATTAAGCATGTAAGAATTAAGACAACAAAAATTTGAAGAAAATTCTCTAAGAAACTTACTAAGAAAGTAAGTTTCTAAGAAACTTACTCAAAGAAACTTACTTTTTATATGTTGCTTCCCAATGTTTACCTAACTGCATTGCAGTTTTCAACTGCATGTACTACCTCTGCTTTATTGAATGTAGTTTTTCATCATATATGAGTAAAACACAGTCCAAAAGTTGCAGACACACTTTTATCAAAATGTTGCCTGTATCATCTCTGAAAATGACAGTCTCACTAAGTGAAGCTATGCAGATAACTTAAAATTAATTTCCAGAGTTGAAGAGTCTTACACTCTATTGAGAAGGTAGGCTTGACTAGCAGATACTCAGTACCTTATTCTATAATGGACAATAACAGATATTTAAAAATAAAGCCTATCTAAACTATTTAGGATAGGTTACATAATAATTCAGTGCTCTGTGCTGGCTTATTGGTTAAGTCTGGTAAGAGGTATCTGCAGAAGACCTGGGATTGTGATTAGAAATAAGTTTGAGGTCATTGTCTTATTTTGGCTTCTAAAATAGAGTAATTTGGTTTATTTAAGCTCTGTTAATGTAATGGTATAGTTTTAAATACTGCTATATATTACATGTTTTTATATGTAATATATATAAAAAGAAGAAAATGAAATTTGGACAGCAGAAGCTAGCCGTAACTGATTTTCTGTTTCTACAAAAGGGATTAAGGGTGGGGAAAAGAGGTCATTTGGATTTACTGAAATCAATACAGCATATCTATTGATACTAAAAATTAGGATCAATAGAGCATTACCCCAAACATCTGGATTTTTGAGAATTTAATGGACTAAAAATAAATAATATTAAGTCCCTCAGGAAATTCACAGGCAATTTTGGAGATGACGTGGTGCCAGAAAAATGAGAGAGTTCAGCTAAGGGTGAAATGTCTCTCTTTAATTTCCTTCTTTCTCCTGACTTTTGACAGCTGAAACCTTTCATTATTTAAAAAATGAAATAAGCAGGAACAATAGCTCCAGTATTATTGTCTTTAGCTAATTGCATATTATATTTCCAAGTTAAGTATAGTTTTTTGTCGTTCTAGTTTTATGAATTTTGAGTAATTCTTACAGCATGATATAAAGTCAAGCTTACATTTATTTTTTTTTTCAATAAAACACAAATAATGCATTATTTAAAATTGTCAGAATGAATTTATTTTTACCAATTTTTCTTTTCTCATTGTTTCTGGTTCATATTGACCACAGCTAGGCCATGGCAGTAAATCATTGCTGTCTGACATCTGCTCTGCTGCCTCTGCATAGTCATTCTCCATTTCTATCTACCTAATTTTCAAAGTAAATGTCACAAGAGTTGCACCTCTTCCAGTAATCTCAATACTGAGAAAAAGTATTTGGAGCCTTATACAAGCTCATATTATTTATTCATCTGAGCTAAAAAAACATTTGTGTACCTGATGTTGAAGTATGTGATCAAGAGCTGAGGTTCTGAGGGAACAATACAGAGCCAGACCTAAACTTTTTAATGTCTCAGACAGTAATTATTTTTGTCTAAGAAACATAACAATCATCATTTTCAGCACTTTTGGGAATTCAGGTTTTAGTCCAGATGCACAGAGACTCTACAAACTTGGTTCATTAGTGTACTACACCTATTTGTAGTATGCCCTTCTGATGGTGGGACAATCCATGGACTGAGTTAGCTACAGGTGTAGAGGCTTTAAGGCTTTAATTTCAATTGTCATTGCTGATAAACCAATTCCATTCACTCCCTTCTTTCAAGTAGACCTGAGTGCGTGTAACTCTTTCCAAAGATAACTCAGCCTGTCAAGCAGGAGTGTAGGTTATCAATGGAAACACACAGAGGACTGCAGTGGTGGTGTGCTCCTGTAATGGATAAAGCCGGAAGATTTCAGCCCCCGTGGACATCAGCCGTCACCTCACACTAGCACTCTGTGCACTTCTGAAGTAAGTAAGTTGTGAAGAAAAAGGAAAGCTGTTCCACCATATGTTTTTGGAACTGAATCAAAAGAAAATATCAAGTATAATAGGAAAAAAACCCACTTTAATTTTTCTAAGGAAAACAGCACAGTGTTTCAGAAATATGTAAATGGTTGGTAAGTAAGAGTTTCTCCATAATTTATTTTAAACATTTTTCTAATTCTTCTGTAAGCATCTGTAAAACTCCTGTAAAAATTAAAAGCAATTCACTAATTGTCTTTACTTTCACATTCTTGCCTGAAAACACAGACCAAATTTTATGAGTTTGCAGTTCAGATAGAACAGGTATCCATTAAACAATAAGCTCAGCTGCTCAGGATTAGATGCATGTGGTAACTGTGATTTAACTGAGAAGTCAGCTGCCCTGTCTTAGCAACAGAATTCTTAGTTTGATGCTTACATGGGGCTTTTCATTAAATTCATTAATCTTCAATAATGTTTCTGCAAAAGAGACAGATAATCCTTAATGAAAAGGTTTTTTCTTAGGATCAGTTAGTCTAAAGGTATTGAGCTTTCATTAAAAGAAAGTAACTGTTTTGAATTACTGTTATCTCCTGAGGAGGTTGATTTGATTTCCTTTTTTTGTTTCCCAAGCTAAACTTCACCTTTGCCTGCTCTTTACTCCGAATATACACAAGATACTAGTTTAGCTGCTTCTTCATATACAGGCCTAATCTCTTCAGTTTGCTGGAATGTTCGTTTTTACCCAAGTGGATTAAAACATGTACATAAAAAAGAATCAAAAGAAGAATGCTTTTGACACTTATGCAAAAGCATTCATAGGATGTTATGTGTTAAATCTGTACTGAAATGGAAGTATTTTAATACATTTCACATAATTATATTTCTACCCTATAACTTTTCAGTTTATTCTCCTGAATTAGTAGGCTGATATTCTTAGTATTAGCAGCATATTAATATTTTTTAATATATAAAAGATAAATACCCTGAATATTATTAAAAACTATTAGTCAACAAGTATGGATGAGAGCATTAAAAAGGTTTCTGTTAAACCAGTTGTGATAGTTCTGTACAGAATCAAGATGGAATCAAAGACAGCAAGTCTAGATAACTAGACTGTTGTTCCTCGTGTGTTCTCCTGGCAGTGTGTAAGTGCTAATGTTGTAGTTGCCTGATGAAATGATGACCAAGGCAATCAGTTCCCGTCAGTAAAATTCAGCTTAACATTTGCCATTGGAAATCCATTAAAGCTGTTCTAGGTGGTTACAACTGAATGAAGGGTTCACAAAGTCATTCTTAAAATTATTGGGTATGACTCTGTTTTCACTGTAGAGAATGGAAATATTCTAAGGATTTCAGTAAGATAGAATTTACTCATTCCAGAACCAGCCATATCTTCTGGTGAGTTGTCACTCTATCTAAACTAGAGTTAAATAAAAGTTAGGATGAAAAAAATACATAAAGCAGCATGAGGACATGACTCTGTAAAATTGCTATAGGTCTAATTGAATGTAAACATAGTATTTTTTTAAATTTATTTATATTGAAGCCTTATGAGTCTTTGGTTGGATAAAGAAATATTGATTCTGCAGTTACAAAGGAATTCAAATCCCAGATCTCGGTCACAATTTCACCTTTTTTATATCCATAAATCTATTACTGATAGACAGTGGAAAAGTAAATAAGTAAATTCTTTGGTTTAATGTGGTTGGGATGAAACTTGGGATGGAGTAGCAATACCTGCTCAGAATGAATTGGAAATTGTTTGCTGAAGTGAAGTTTCATGACAGGAATACCAATTTGTTGAGTTTATTTCTTTCAAAATATACACAAATATATAGACAAACTTCTACCAAACCACTGTAGATTTCCAAAGCAACTCTAATAAGCTACAACTATAAAAACAAAAACAAGTGTTCAAATCTGTGCCTACCTGTACATCTAAGGGTCTGTTTGTTTCAATGACTCACTCTCATTAAGCACACTCTCAGCACTCTCTAACTTTTTCTGACAGTATCTCATTGTTATGCTTGAGACACATCCCTATTGTTTAATTCTCTCTAGACACGATGAAAACTAAGAACTAATGAAAATTAAGATGCAACTTCCTTAACATTTGCTAGTTTAAAGTATTTTCAGTAGTAGCTTAAATTAACGGGTTTGATGTTTTCCCATGAAATGAACTATGACATTTGGAGGTGGGAGGGGAGGTAGCAGCATAGCAGCTTTTGAGAACCAGAACCCTCAACTGAACTCTGTATTATTGATGAGAGCTTGTCTTCCATTTCTGTGCAAAGCTAAGCAGGCAATTTTTGATCCATTGCAAAAAGTGGACTAAGCTAAACTTACATCTTTAACTTGAAAGAGATTAGAAATGCTGACAAAGACACCTGTATATAAGAGGTGATTTTAAAAGCTTTTCACAGCTTTCCCGTCTCCCTGCCGAGATGCAGAGTTGGATATTCTACCAATTTCAAGACATGGCTGCAGAGTTTCGCTTAACCACCGTGAATGTTACTTAAGCCCAGAGACTGGATCTTAACTGGAGACAGACTACAAATGGTTACATATTCGAGTAACAGTTTCGTTTGAGAGATGGTAGCTAGCAGGTAAGTACTAGATTGTATTTCAGCAAGTTGTGATCCACTTCTACCACACTGCTGGTCTATGCATGAGTGACGTGTACAGTACCATAACAAGCAGTCCAAGCGAGTCTATCTTGCTAATAAGCAAAATATTTTGGGTTGAGATTCAAGGTGGATTAAACTGTCAATACTCTCAACACATACAAACAGAAAATACTAGAGGATTTGAAGCAGGTTTAGTTTCCGTCAAAAAGATTTGTTCAATTATATGTTCGTTTTAGGAAATCATCTTAGTTGTAAGTGAAACAAAAAAATGCAAAAGATGCTGAGAAACTACTAAAATGCTAATAAAAGAGATTCTTTCTATAGAAAGACATTCTTTCAGCATAGAATCAAGTAGTTTATTAACTCACCTTAATTTCACAGGCAGTGCATGTTTCTGTTTATTATTATATTTCTCATCGCTCTACTAAATTTCAGTGTGACCTTTAATGTTCACATTGTGACTCTGTTGTAGTCATCTATACAGAAATAAAATTCTTACAAAGAAACAGCAGCCTTGCCTGCTTAGGAGACAGAACAGTTCTTGGCAAACAGCTAGTCCATGGTTAAATTCTGTTCTCAAAATCCTATTACCTTAAAATTACACTTTAAATGTAAATGAAGGCTTACAAGGCAGAAATGCTTTACACTTTTGTGTTTGCCTGAAATCAAATAATATAGTACAACCTGCTAAAAAGCTGACAGAATCATTACATATAGATGTTTCAAATATAGAGCAATAAAACCTCTGTCTAAAATTAGAAATAAATGGAGTTTCTAATTTCATTTATATAGAATGTTTTGCCAACTTCTGAGAAAAATTTAGAAGAAATTCTTATGGCTATGAAGAGAGAGATTTAAATATAAATTGATTCTAGGTAACTATTTAAAGGAATGATACAGATGACAAATTATGTGCTTCTTGGTATGTAACTATATAAAACACTCCAGACACGAATTGAGGACAGTGTAAGAAGTTTCATCCTAAGTGTTCAAACTTGAATAGCTGTGAAAAAATTAAAATCCAAGGTTTTGGTTATAAGTATTAAAAACTTTTGATACAAAGGTAGCACCTATTTGAATTTGGCAGTAAGTATACTTCCATTTCCAACCTGAATACTGTCTAACATTAGATACTGGTCCAGGGTTCAACTACAACTTCTGCCTAAGATTAAACATAGGGACATACATATGTGTAGATTGAGAAAGGATGGATTTTGTCTGCCTGGAAACCAGCCTAGCACAGTTGCTGTAAACCACTGTGGAGCCAGAATGCTTTGCCCTGGGTCACTTTGTCTCCGTTGCTCAGGCTCAAACTTGCCTGTCTGTGAAACTCACCCTTCTGAACAAGTTGCACAAGGTAAATCACAGTTTGGATATATTTTCCAGCATTTTGGTCTATTTGTAGTTTAAATTAACCTTCTGACTTTGCACTGGAACAGAGCTCTCACACAGTCAGATATACCTGAGACACACTGTGGATGTATTAGAGCATGCTGATGTTTTGAAGAGGTGAGAAATTCTGTGTACATCTAAAGCACAAATTAATATGAAGCAACAGGAGGTGAGTTATTTTTTCTAATAGTAATAAGAGCTCTTGCAGGAAAATGCTTAATATAAACCAGTCAATAAAAATATATTCCTAGTTTCTTTATTTGAAGAACATTACAGTAATGATCACAGTAATTTCTTTTCCTGTACCATAATTACTTTTTTAAATTAAATGTTCCTACGTGATGATTAGGTTTGATCAGAAGCAACTGTTCCTATTTCAACCTTTTGGCATGAGAAGACTACTTGTAATTTTTTGCTGTTTCGCAAGACTAGAAGAACATGATGTAAGTTTAATATTTAGCAGGCAATGGGCAACCTCTCCTCTGTACATCAAAATTATTCTGTGAAGTACCCCATAACAGAAAACCTCTTTCAGCTTCTGTGTTTGTGTGTATTTAAAATGTATCTGAAAGTGGAGGGAAAATGAAGAATCTATCATTCCTAAAGTTCAGTTTGAATACCTGACATTAAAAGTCATGTGCATTTCTCTTATCTTTAACCAGATATTTACCAGTTTTGGCAATCAAACTGAAGATGTTTGTTTGTTTTTTTTACTATAATCTCTTGTTCTTATCTTTTAATGACTGTTAGAATGTATTATCTGAACAAGCCAATGAGGAGAAACAGAAAAATTGAGGATGATCAGAGAAACGAAAATGATTTCTCTGGAACTGAATGACAGTAATTTACAAGAAGCAAGTACTTATATCTGCAAAATAGCTTCACCACAAGTAGTGCTTCTACACAACAGAATATAATTAGACAGTTCATACATAGGTTCAAATGGAACATTGTCCTTTTTAATTCTTTTTTTTTACCATGGAAGAAAAGCACTTGTATATGGCTACTATTTTGTCCTCCGGTATTCTTGTAGTTCGTGGTATGAGGAAATCAGACAAGATGTAAAATGTGAATGACACCATTTAGAAATTATAAATGGTTTTCCATTGTCTGAGAAGGCTTGTGAAGTGAGGGTAGATATGCCCACCTCATTAAGAAACACCCGGAGAAAAGGCATACTATTTTGGTTGCCACTTGTGAGCAAAGGCAGATACACTTCCTGTTTCACAATCTTCTGCTCCTTCTACCCATGAGACCCAAACCATATGCTAGAAAACAATCTCAGTTTCAAATAAATACCCCAGGACTATCTATCAATATATCCTGTAACAGCTGCCCACACAAAGGTTACCTTTAGGACGATTACATTATGGCCACAGCTGTAGAAATGCAAAAACCTGGTGTCAGAATTCACTGAAATCACTTTGTGTCTGTGTACCATACAACATGCAGAAAATTATTCACAAACGTGTCCCTGAAAGTGTATGAGATGCTGCCTTAAAAATTTGTTAGAAAGATGTGTTTGATGCAAAACTTTTGACCACCAACATCTGGACTAGCTGTCAACCATATCCCTTTATACTTCTAACAGCCTGTAGGCTTGCTTATTTTTTAAAGTGAAGGCCTGGCATGAATGGAAGATCTGTGCATCTAGTTCTTCCAGGTCTTTTCCCATTTCATGAGCTAATTTGCTTAATCCTTCCCTTAACAGTCAGTGAAATAAAACCCCTCCCTTCCTTTTACCAAGGTGTCTCATCTTGTCTCCAGTAAAGTAAATCAAAATAGTCAGTTATATACTGGACTACATTAAAAATATTTTTATTAAAGTTAAAAGATGGAGTTTATTATAACAATAAATGACATTAAAATAGTTCTAAAAGTATTCATTTATATATCACAATTGGAGCAGCAGCAAACAGTGTAGATCATTTTGCAAGAAGGAGAAAAATATATGTTTATCTATAAGGTGCTATGAAATCTTTGCTTAAAAAGCACATAGCACTCACTCAGTAAGTGGGAATACTAAATCTGATAATTTTGCTTTACCATACATGAAATAAATCGGCAAAAGAAAAAATGTTATCAGGGATACGTGAACCACATGTTCAGCTAGTTTCAAAAATAGAAGTTAATACTGTTGACTCAGAAAATCTCATTTCCTTCAATATTACGATATCATTGAATTCAGCTATAAAGGAAAGTTTGCATAGCGTGATGGTGTACTAAAATAAAAAGTTAATTGGAGCCAGGTGCATGGACAAAAAACAGACACATCTCAACATTCATTGTATCTAGCACATTTTTATTCACTTCTTATACTGTGAAAAAAAACTTGTGAAACTTAGACCCACTTAACAGGTACATGGGAGGGAATGTTGAATGCACTAGTGACTTAAAAAAATGTTCAGAAAATGGGATTAAATAACAGCAGGCAGATTGTTTCATCCAGCTTTCCTCCTCTGCTTTACCATGTTCTGGTTTGGACCCTCGAAGTTACTATTACACGAGGGAGTAGGGAGGAGTACTGGACCACTGCCTGGTACATTGGCGGGCGTGTAGGGAGGAGGGTGTTTCTGGAATCCTCACATTTTCATTTAATTTGGAGGAGGGTTAATATCTGGTTCCTGTACCAGCAGCTGTGGCAAGAAGGGTGCCCAGCCAAGAACCACTTTGAGAGTGTTCCATGGCTGCGTAGGTGGGTGGGTGTGCAGAGCTGCCACTTTGGGCTTGTCTTCCTCCTCCCTAATAGGCCAACTGAGGGCCAAGGGCTGGTTTAATTCCTCTGCCAAGCAGCATTATTGCCTAGGCTCTGGTGTGCACAATGTTTTCAGGGCCAGGAAACACTCTCCATTCTGGAAGGAAAAGGGAATTGAATGAAGCAGCTCAGTAACAGCAGAAGATGTAGCTCTTAGTGCAGGAGAGTAAAGCTGTAACCTGACTTCACTCCCTGTCAGAGGCTTAAAATCCTCCTGTCAACCACGTCACTAAATTTGTGATGTAGCCTTAGCAGTTCAGTGGTGCCTGTTTCTGGCTCAGTGACCTGAATGCTGCTTGAGGTCCAATAAAGTATATGAAATCTGTCTAATTATAAACACATTAGTAGCATCACTCATGTGGGTTAATATTAAGCTTTCTGAAATGAATGATTAAATCACACTCTTTAAAGTGAGAAGAACAGGTCATTAGTAAAAGTTGCATAGATATCTACCTTTTCATTATTTTCTACAGTTGTAAATAGCATTTAACCAAGAGATTGTTAAATCACAGAAAAGAAGTTTCTAGGTATATCATTCTATAGATAATAACAATGAGTTTATAAATAAGATCCAGGGAGTTAATTACACGAATGATTAGCAAATTCAAGTAGCATGATAAATTATTTGGTGCTAGAAGTATTTTAACTAATGAAAAGTGCAAGAGAAGAATTCAGCAGCCAGTTTTAAAAACTAGCATGATATATCAATAGCATTCTATTCAATAAGCAACATATGGTAGAGCATCTACCTTTCTCATTTTCACTTGTTGCATAGGTATAAAACCCAGACCTCTTATTAACTAAGGAAGATCAGCTCCTGGGTCATTTTGTATAATTTTTTCATCTAAAATCAAATAATAACAATAACCATTTTAATATTCCAGGTATGAGAGGCAAATATAATAATTTTTAATGAGCTGGGCTTATTTGCTATATAATTTCTTTGAACTCTACTTCATCTTCTACAAAGGTACTACTAATAAGTAACAGTGTTTCTATTATAGTACTACCTAGATTCCAAGTCATGGATCAGGATCCCATTTGTGCCAGATACAGGACATAATATCTGGGATATATCTCAGAGAAATATCCCCACTTGCAATAAAGCAAATGTTCTCATACTTTAAAAAATTTAGAGGTAAAAATAACACCTTGTGTGTAGGACATAGCTTTTCTGCAGCAATGGTCAAATTCTTTTTCTCAAAAGAACCAAACTAATGGTTGCCTGCAGTTGTCCTTCAGTGGCTGTTTTTTCTTACGGGAGTAAAATTATCTTGTTTGTTAATAACCGCCTCCTCATGCTATAGTTTTGTACTATGTGAAAAGATGCGTGTATGACTTTGCTGGCCAGCTGATGCCATCTACTGGGATCTGTCTAAAGAATTGAAATGACTTATATATTTCCAGAGGAGTTACTCAATGTTAGTTGATCTTAAAGCTAGTTTAAAAGAAGATTTTTTTTTCTCTGATTCTCAGTTTCTGGGGAAATGAGGTCACGAAAGACAGTAGCCTTACTCATGTTTCTTGATTGGTTGGCTTTGGTTTTTGGTGATGCATTGCTCATTTAGAGAATTTTCAAGTTCCTAAAAATTGCAGACATCAGCAGCAGGGTCCAAAGTTGTTTTGATACAAGTTCTAGTTACTGAGATTACTTGTTCTTTGACTTAAAGAAGCTTTGCACTATACATTCAGTTTTAAATATGTGATTTGTATTTGTTGCTATCCATAAAGTATTTGATATTTATATGTATGTTAAGCATTTGCTTAGCTGGTATATCAGGTATAACAGAAGACAGGGGAAACAGGCCACATGGTTATGTGACTTGCTAAACTTGCTCCTGAGTTTCAAGTTAAACATATGTTTAAAAGCTTTGCTGTGTTGAGCAAATAGAGGGAAGTGTCTGGGCTCTACCGTTTTAGAAGAGAAGGATCTTAATTTTTACCAAAGTAGAAAAATTGCAGTGGGCTGTCCTATCTGGAAAGGAAGTAGAGCCCACTTGGAAACCTCATTGTCCTGTGACTTCTCTAGGGCAGCAGATACCAGATGAAAATGGAGAGCACAGAATGAGTCAGAGTGTGAGAGTGACGTTATTCAGAGGTTCCTATAAAGACTGCTGCAAAAATCCTTTCCATTGGGTGGGTGTGATGGTTCTTTTTTTCTTTTTTCAGTTGTGGAGCTGTCATTCCTAAACTAACTGGGCCAATACTGTAACAACGGTAGCATAAAAGCTGTTGTTAAAATAACAGAAAATAAGGAAGTAAGAAAGGATGTGTGTTTTCCCTTGCAAAGTCAAACAATTTCTGAAACAACAGGTATGTGACTTTGCTTTGGATGAAGTGTTAGAGAAAAGTACAGACTGAAGAAAAGGGAAAAGCTTTTATACTTGTTAATATTGCTACTTTTTCATGGTGACATCCTTTGTTAATCATACCACTTGATAAGTTAGCACATTGATGTATCATTTGTATAGATGGAGGAAGGAGAAGAGTTGTCAAAATTTCTTTTGAATGAATTCACTTATTTATTTAATGGGGATCTGCATCTGCCAGTGAGACATGGAATTACTACAGATGGAACTAATGTATCATAGAGGTCCAAGAGGCAACATTGCTAGTAGTCCACAGTGTGAACTGAAATATTTCAAATGATGGCTGGTGGGCCTAAGGGCTGATACCAGTAGAGAAGGCACATTGCATGTTCAGGACAGATGGAGAGAATAGCAGTCCACTTAAAAGAGTTAACCTGGTTTTGCTGTTCTTTAAACAAGGATCCGTTCCTTTTATGAATCTGTAGACATGATTTCTTTCAGATACTTGCCTTAAATAAGCTTTGACTAAGTCTGATGAGGCAATTGGAAACTTATGATCCCTACCCCAACCCTGTCCTTTTTGATAGCCTGCACTGATTAAAATTGCTTAGATTAGTGCAATTTACTGAAACACTACCAGGGTGAAATTCCTATAATGACTACAAAAAGAGACTCTTGCATATGCTACACTGAAACCCTGTGATTATTGTTCCATCTATGAGGCCCATCATGTAAATGATAAATCTGGTTTGTCTTTCTGAATTCTACATCATGCAATAGCTATGTGCTTTAAATGCCTTTAAGGAAAAGAAGGAACAATCACTGTGTGATTAAAAATTCTTTTTTCAGACATATTATGCTCTTTGTCCTAAACCTTCTGACCAGCAATTAATTCCTATTATCCATTACTGTTTCCATCATTGGTGGGTTGCATTGAAATGACAAATGCCTCCAGTACTATTATAGAAGTATTATTTGCACAATTGTATTTCTGTCATGCTCAAGCTCTCATACTGAAGCTTATTTCAAAGTATGTTTTTCTTAATTTTTGAAGTTTGTTGGCAATATTTTTAAAAATTTGATTGAAAAGTTAAGGTATCTGGCTGGCTGCCTTGTGCTGAAAGAAGCAAATAAGAAGTCTTGAGGTTTTTTTGTCTATCAAATGTAGTATAGCTTTGATTGCCTCTAATTCTTTTGCCTAGACTGAGAAAGAAATAGGATTGTGCACCTTCAAATATTTCATTAAAAAGTCTGCTTGGCTATGCTATTTCAGTATTTCAATAATATTTTAAGGGATATTTCATTCTTATTCTTTATTCTTAGATGACTGCAGATTTATCAAGCTATTGTGTGCAACATTATGTTAGTAAAGTATATGTATTCCATCTATGGAATTTAGGAAAACACTTTCCTCTCATTAATTGAAAAGAAACTGAGACTAGACTTGTAAATATTTCCATAAAATTTATTTTCCCTGTCTCTATCTCAATCCAATAAGTCACCAAGGCATATGCGAGAGAAAAATATATCACAAATAATTTTCAGTAACATAAAAAATCTAGAGTAATTATTTAAATTTAACTGTTAGTTCTACTTTCAGTGGAAAACACAAGCTACCCATGCACAGCTCTAAAAGTATTTCCTTCCTCCTTTCAGTTAACTTGCAGAGATGATACATCATAGGCATAACATTTCTAGGCTTGAATATTTAAGTTTTTACACATTTTGCATGATAATGCAGATCTGGTTGTGGCACTTTGCCTCATTTATAATTAACACTCACTTTGGCTCATATATAAAAATACAAGTAATGTGAAAATTGAAGTAGCTGGGTTGGAGATTCCTATTGCAAGAATTACAGCAGTATTTTTTTAGTTCTTTCTCATTATAACTCTATGTGTTGGATTTCTGCAGTCTGTAGTTATTCTTGTCTGTTAGTGACTAATTTTAAGTGCTTCACAGGAGTTCCAAGATTTTTTTTGTAAAAGAGAAGGTTGCAGGACATCATTAATTACATATTATATTTTCGCTATCTGAGATGCATAGCAAAATGCTGTAGTTAAAGCAGGAAGGTTTAGTCCTAATGATGGTACAATACGTGATTTGGATTTGCAGGAAATTACAGCTATGTTATTATAAATTTCTTCATAAGTGAAAAAAAATATTATTCTACTTCCAGTTAAAAGATGGTTGTTGGCAACAGAATGTAAGCACAAAGCAGCCACTACACTAAAGTAGTAAGAGTTTCCGGTTGTATTTTAGTTTTTTAGACAGCAGAAGAAGATTTACTGCTGTGTAGCAATAAAAGAAGAAGTAGCTTAGCTTCTGGCCAATAGTCTAAGTTTTAAAAAAAAAATAGATAAAGGGGAAGCTATGTTTGGCTTTATAATAAAATCCTGCTGTAGGAAGGACATAATAGATTTCAACATAAGGCCACCAAAAGGGTAAAAATTATCACTAGCAATTATTATCAAATGACCGTTATCTTAGTGGGTAATGTACCAGCCTGCAGAAGATGTGCAACTTCAAAGTTTAAGGAATGAGGAAAAACAGATAGTCAAGAGGAAATCATAAATTGTATAAAGTGAATAAAACAGATCCAGTATTTCCATTAATTAGAGATAAGATAAATCACTTCTTGATGTTTTACTGGCCTACTTCCTCATAGTAACTTATTTCTTACCTACTTAACTATGCTTATGGTCTTGCTATTAATGGTCTAACATATCATAACAATTTTTAAATAACTACTTTCTTTTTTTGTTGTTGTTAATGAAAAGCTGACCTATTTTTTTATCCCTGAGGGTCAACTAAATCTTTGTCTATTACAACTCAAAAATCAAACCACTCTAGATGAAATAACGACTTCTGAACTGTGTGGTTAAGGGGAATTGCTAAAATGTGGCATGTATTAAGTCTTTAGTTCATTTAACTCCTCTGTTTCTTCCTGTGGTTATGTTGTTTTTCTTATTTCATGTTTGGGTTGCAATAGTACTGGGGACTCAAATAAGAGACAGAGCCCTACTGTGATAAATGCTTTGCAAATAAATAGCATGAGATGGCGTGGTTCCTGCTCCAAACAGTGTGCCTGAGCGGCCAGTGACATAGGAAGCAGTAGTATTGATCCTGTAGCAATGTTGTGCAATCGTCAGGTAGGATGGGATTTAGACTTAAGCCTTGTTCAAAGCAGAAAGGCATTCTCCAACCTGCAACTACCTGCAGAATATATCCAACGTGATTTGTCTTCGCATTTTCTTCTTGCATTTCTGCATAGTGGAAAATTGTTTCCAGCCTATATACTTCCAGAGCCTTGTTCTGGCAGAAAGCAGTCAGTTGAACTAAGCCTCTGGTCATTCTACACTTTTCCCACCTACTTTGCTGTTCAGAGCAGAAGTAGATGTGTACATAGACCAACTCCCACCTGTATGCCTATATTTAAGCACCCAAATTGGTGCCGAGGCTTTTAGGTTACCACTGCATTTAAACAAGATTGCTTACTTTCTGCTAACTCAGTGTTCAGAGTAGTCAGATACTCCCAGGAAGTCATTTACCTGGAGGTAGTAGAAGTGTTTCAATCTGCCATTTCATGGGCTAAATCTGGACCAATATTCAAATATATTAAATGAAATTTGCACAGATATGTCCCTGAGTATGTTTGCTGCACAATCTTGTTGCGTTTTGTCCATATTCCTAATGATATTAATTTCCAAATTGATACTTCATATAAGAATGATAGTAATCACTCTGACCTTGATGCAGCCTCTGCTTGTTTAGCAAAACCTGAACCTGTAAAACTAAACCAAAAAAGTCCTGCATTGCTACCACCATGAAGCAGCTGAAGCAGAATAACTACCTACAGCCCTTGGTTAAGCTTAGCTACAGCACACCATACCAGCCCAGAACAGACCACATTGTCCTCCCATTCATCCTCCCATCTCTTGGGGTTGCTCTGCATACATTTCTAAATGTACAGGAAACAACTTGAGGCTCAGAGGAAAGAAGGAAAAATAAGTAAGAGCAGAGGTGATGGATTTCAAACAGAACAACTGTTTTGCATAGGTAGTTAGTGAACTTGCCTGATCTTACTTGATAAAAGGTTACAGGTTAAAAAGATGAAAACAAGCCATTCCAGGCTATGCCTAAAAGTGCTTCATTTTTAATTTAAAAATTCTCATGGTAAAATAAGCACTTAAAAGAGTAATATAATTTAGAATAAGTATCATGCTAAAGGGCATGTTTCTGCATGAGTTCCTTTAATAACTATAGTCTACAGCCTAATTCAGCTTTTCAGATTATTGCAGTGTGAGCACTTTTATTTTTTATAGTCGTACAGTGGGCTATTTTATTCCTGCTGTAGTAAAAACATGATTTTTGTTGTTGACTTTTGATATGGTGATCACTTAATTGGAAACAGATGCTAATGTAAGAGGAAAAACATTTTAATTAATACATTTGAGCTGGAAAATTTCAGATACCTGAAGCACTGTAGCAGTTTTAAAACAAAGGGCAGACTTTGTTGTCCATTAATTAAAATACAGATCACTTTATCATAGTATAACTAGTCAAAAGTTAATGACACCATGGGATGGTTTGTATTATTTAGTTTGTACATAAACTGTCTAACACTGCACAAGCGAAATAAGATCCAGTTTAAGAAGCAATTTTTTACTTGGAGATAGTGGTGTTTACTTTGTTTACTTTGCCCTTCTCATTAAAAAGTCTGTTGTAGCTCATATGTTTTGAGATGTACATTTATTAATTATTGTAGACATACACCTAAATTAAATTAGTATTTCAGTAAGACTCAGGAAAGTGGCAAAAAGGTAGAAAAAAACCCAAATGTATAATTGTTTTTTTTGTTAAGAGGGCATTTCATAAGGGTCTAGTACATTATAAATTAAATTTATTCATCCAAGCGTTTTCATATCCCTTTTGACAAGAATTAAGAAAAAGAAAAAAGTGTCATTCACAATTTCTATCAAGGTGAGAAAAACCCGTTTTCCAACAAATTCCGAACAGGTCTAGATCTGAGAAAAGGAAAATACCTTTTGATCTTTGGAATCAAAGAGATACATCACAGCAAAATAGTAGATAAGTCTGTAACTGCAGAGCAGTTATTCAATCTGATTATTTCCTGTCTCAGCTTCCCTGGGATATAAATTCATGTAGTTATGTGGACTCAGATTAAGATGGGAAGTAATATTTCAAAACTGTTTAACATTAGTGAGACCAAACTAAAGTAATGTCTCCTGTCTGGGGCACAGCACTTCAAGAAGGACACGTACTTGCGGCCCATTTGAAGAAAGCCACTAGAACAGGTTCAAAAGATATCAGAGTGTATCTTTTGAATAAAAAAATAAATGAATTAAGGTTGTTTAGCCCAAGGGAAAGAACATTGAAACCAAGGCCGTTTTAGTTTTTTTATTAAAAAATGTTACTATAAAAGAGCAGGTATATGTTACTCTATTATGTCCATCATGGAGAGGATGGATAAGAATAATGGTATTAACAAGCAGGGTTTAGGTTAGACATAATGAGAAAAAATACTCTAATGGCTGGGCAGGTTACTGCTGGAATAAAATGCCTGAGGAGGTTATAGTCTCCAAATTCAGGAATAGTTTAGAGCAGAGTTGACAAGTACCTGCTGGGAATGACATAATTGTGGTCTATTCTGGGGGACAGAACAGGATTAGTATATGTCTGGAGGTCATATACAGCCTCTCTTTTTTTTTCTTTTATTTTTTTATTTATTTTTTATATTCTTAATTCTATGAGTTCTGATTTTGTTCTCAGCACTACATGTCTTTCTTAACTGCAGAACTTAAAATGCCTTTTTAAGGAAAAGAGGGATGAAATGGGAAGCTAGATTTATTTATTTTATTTAAAAGTTATGTCCACCAATTTTACGGGACATACTTTACAAGTAGCTCATCTGACTTGAACAGGCAGCTTAAGTTTTCCATAATTGACAGAATCTTTTTTTTTTTACTACTATTATTACAGAAATCTGTTTTAAAACAAAAAGAAACTATTCTGGAGTCCTGTTGAAATTAATTTCATAATCTCTTAGGCTGTGTAGGAGCAAGTCAATAATTAACAAATAATCTGACTATTTACTAGTTAGTCAATTTATTTTCATAAACATATTATAATTTTTGTATTTCACAAATAAGTTCTCAAGACATATGAGAAAGTTTCACACAGAATGAGGCAATGGAGAGACTGAAATTCCACTGCAGCTGAGGTAATGTGACAGCGTCTACTTGTTCATGATATAATGAAAAAATAACATATTCTGTCATTCAAACACCTAGACAAAATCCAGATGAGAATTTTGAACAAGTCTTCTTATGTCAAAGTGGGAAAGTTTTCCTATGACATTATTGAATTTTTGCAAACATCTGCAAGGTAGTTATATCACACTTAGTTTCAGGCAGAGTGAAATCAGGTTTTATTAAAGTGTATTTGTCTTCGAACATTATGAAAGTGTTTTTATACCGTTCTTCGTGGATTGAAGATTACAGTCCTGGGAGCCTGCTTGGTTAAACTGGCATTTTTTGAATGATTTTATTGGACAAGTGGGCTTATATTTAAAATGTGTCATATACAATGCAAAGAGTTAATTGTTCTACTAAGGTTCTTATAGTAATTGTGGATATGCAGGTTTCTAGTTTAAAGTTTATCACTGCAAAGAAATAATAGAAATAGACGTGTTTCTTGCTTTTAATTCAGAGATTTGGGGGGTGGGGTTGGTTCTTGCCATAATATGTATGCATCTAATAATATGAATTTATAGCTATATAAACATTTTTATGAACAATCAGAACCTGCTCCCTTTTTAGCAAAGTGAAGGAAATATTTGAAGCTTAATGTTACTCAAGTAGTATTGGATTTTAATTAATAACCCTGTGGAACAGTTGTACAGATAAGAATACTACTTTTTCTAATGAAATGAATAAAATAAAGTGCATTGTGTGAATAATCACTGTCTTCCCCTGGACTATGCAAGATAAATATTCATTAAGTAAGATCAACAGTTGCAAACAGAAGATAAGTATTATCAATATGGGAGGCTCTTTGTGCTAAAGAAGAGTTGTATTGATGGTTTGATGTGACAACTTAAAGTCCTACTGTAAGGAATGACTCTGTAGCAGATCAGTTCCCCAGGTGGATTCAGTTCTATTTGCTTTCATTTATCATGAAGATAAACAATTGCATTTTGCTGTTGTTAATCCTGCAGGAGCCAGGCAGCTCTGGTAGATGGACCAATAGTTCTCTTCTGACTCATCTTATTAATGCAGTGGCTAATGAACTTCCACTCACAGAAATGTTTTGTGCCATCTCTATGCAAAACCCTGTCACCAGCAAAGTTGCAGCAACGTGACTGAAGATGTTTGTGGCTGACTGAGGGATTATTTGGACATAGGTCATGCAGAATTTGCCAAAGAAGCAACAAGAAGTAAACTTATTTTTGAGTTACACTTACAGGACTAGGCTGTGGATCTGAATCCTGGATTATGATCTTTTCTTTTGCCTACATCTCAAGGTAAGAAGTAATGAATTTTTACATATTAAATAATGGGTATAATATTGGAAAAGAGCAAACAAACACTTTCCCTTCCAAGCTGTCGCCCATATGGTCAGGCAACAGCAGATGTGGGAGGTAACAGTGGGCACCTTTTAATGTCTCATTTCAGTTCTATACTAAAAGAGAGAATGTGATCTGAATCTCATCTGCAGGGCCATAATACAGGATGAGCCAAGGACAGGTAGCTTATATTTACCCACTCAGGTAGATGAAGAATCTGAGGTACTATTTTTGTATCTATAATTGTATCTCGTTAAATACAAGAGGGATTAACCATTATACTGGTCATTCATTAAAAAAAGCCAGCACAAAGATAACATTACACTGTTCTTCATTTGTATGTGGATATCAGATGTATTTCAGTGGGTAAATTTAGACTCCAAGTGATCAAAATAAGTTGTTGTTTAGGAAATTAATTTTCTACCAATTTAATTAATAGATATCTTTGACCTGAAGTGCAAATGGAAAGGAAGGCAGAGGCCTCGCATAATGTACAAACTTGCCACATTTCTTCATTAATTACATAATTTCAGGGCAACTACATCTTCTAGTATTAAATCTATAATTTATCTGAAATTTCTCATCATAGCATATCACCCTACTAAAGTGATTCCACCTTATGCCAAATTGCAGTTCTTAATTTGCAGTGTATAGGACAACTGATACTTAATTTGAGTCAATTTCTTTATCAAGAAGGCATTTTATCTCGGTTCTGTCAATGTTTTACTGATTTCTATAAAATTATCAAAACGCCTTAAAGAGTGAAGGTATGTGTAATTTATTTTATTTTCAACTTTTCTTCACAATTCCTAGCCTTACTGATGATAGGGTGGAACAGGCATCCCTGGAGGAATGGAATGAAGTTGATCTGAGGAAAAAGGATGGTGACAAGGGGCAGCTGCTGTAGAGGGGATGAAGTAAACTGCTGGTTGCTCCTTAAAGGGGATGGAAAGAGCCTCCTATGGACCAGAGAGGATTAAATTTACTGCAGTTTAGACAGGTCTTAATTGCAAGCAACACTGGAGTTGATGACATGCCTCCAAGGACACAGTAGGTGAGAAGGGTTACATTTTGCTCTCTCTTCATTCTCAGTTTTGAGTTTATTTTTATTAAACTGAACATTTAGGTGCAAAAGCTTACTAGTTTCTTTGGGTAGAAGTGGGTCAGGATGGGTCTAGAATATCTTTTTCAGTGCTCTGGTGACTCAGATTCTGTCCTGAAGAGTGAGACATTATTTTTATTTTTGATATTCAATTTTAATTTTTTACTGTTTGGGACATGTTAATATTGTCAAATTAGAATTAAAGTAGGTGCACCATTACAGTGCATTTTCCTGCTATTGAAGAAATTTCCAGCAGAAAGGCTGTTATGAAACTCAAAGCTGGGATCTCCATCAAATGCAATTTAAAAATTAGTTTTAAGTACACTTCACATCAGTTCATTCATGGTGAGAAGTATTTACTTGGTTTCACACTGCTGGAAAAAGCAAAATGGACAGGCTTTTCATTTACATGCCAAAAATCATCATGTATGTGAAACATGCTTAACCTCAAGTCATGGCATTTACTGTCAGTGATGGACATACAGAAACTTAGCCTAGTTTTCCAGAAGACTAGAACAGTATGTACAATGACAAACAGTATGTACAATGACAAACACCTCCCTAAATTAACGTGGATCAGCAGAAGTCTTTGGCAGGTATTTCACCATTTAAGCTCACTTAAAATAAATATTTTTAAGGGAAGATTCTAATAAATATATTGTACAATTTGCATAATGCTCTTCTGAAACTATTTCCTCATATCCATGTGGTGAAGAGGTGATTCTACATGCTTGAGATTTTACATTGTGGGCTTTATCTTACTGTCTGCCTTTAGTAAACTGTCTATCTTAAAAGTCTAGGCCCCCAGAATAGTTAGTGAGAAGGGGTAATCTCCTCTAGACAGTAAATTATGAGTACATCTCTCCAATGAAAATTTATGTTCCTATTTTATGCATCTATATTACGTGCCCAGGATTAGATGATATGACTACTCTTCTTCAGAAACTGTGTAAAATGATTGTTCTGCAACTGGATTGAGAGGGAATGGGGATCTTCAAAGGAAAACCAGGAATAAATTGCCTCAGGTGAATAAAGGATATTTTATTTTTCCATATTTTTTATTGTCGTCAAAACATAGGGAAAATTAAATATAGTCTGAAATAGAAAATATTCATTTTGAGGGGAGGACCACATAATGAAATTCTGATAAACTTCCCTAGTTTCAGACAATGTTAATGTTTTTATGGAACAAGATTTTTTTAAAGAAATATGATTACTTCAAAGTTTCATCAACTTGATCTGTTGAAAACATTCAATTACATGTGAGAAATTATGTCCAAATATATACTTCGAGGAAATAGCAGAAAAAGAAATTGAGAAATATAAATAATTAAAAATAGTAAACAAATCCCAATAAATAATTATTTAAGATAAGATCAAGGTGTAAGTAAATTTAGATATAGAAATAATTCTTTTTAAGTTGGGAAAACTGACTGATAGAATTATAAAGGGAAGGACTGATATAACTGAAAACTTTCAGAAGACTATGCAAAAGTATTACAAGGCCAAGACTGAAATATTTTCATTCTTATGAAGTTCCATTTATTTGTGATTGTATTAAACATATATGATGAGAATGATGGTGTTTGTTCTAAATTATCAAAATCTGTCATAAGAATTGCCACTTTTAACTAAAGACATGTTTTGATAGATGCTACATTTAATGCAAATGAAATAGAGATACTTATTGCTTTCAGGCACAAATATAGCAAGGAGGTTTTCTGGGGATTTTGCTTTTAAAAAAAAACCTGCATAACTGTCCACATTTCATAATTTGGCTTCATTTACCTTGAACACAATTTGTCGTGAAGGGAAGCTAAGATGGAGTTTCTCATAAAAGATTACATATTGTGGCTTCTGGTTAAAAAAATAAATAAAAAAATATCAGTGCTAAAGGCTAAAAGGCTTTATTGAAATTCTAAAGAAGAAATCTGCAAAAGCTTGGTGCTTCAGGCTTGTTATCAGGTACCTGCATTTGGGCATCCTGACACTCTATAATTGAAATTTGTTGCTCAACCTTTAGTCTATAAAAATGGTATGCTGTCATTAGCACTGACTGCTTGCTGTATTCTCTTGTTGCTCCTTAGGCCAGCTAAAACCGTCTTGGATGAAATAGCCTGTTTCATGTGAGACCCCTGAGTTTGCAACTGTGGAAGTAGAAGGTGAATGCAGTGTTCAGCAAAGCACTGAAGTATAATATAGTGAAATTGCTAGGAAAGAATAGATGTTTCCCTTACATATATCTATTTTCCTTTCTGATTTTGAAGTGGTTTTTAGGTTCTTCATTAAGAATCCATGTCATTGCTAATGTTTTTTAAATTAAGTTTAAATTTAATCTTCTAATGTACCTAGTGCAGTTGAAGTAATTCATTTTCACCCCACTCCCACAGCAACAAGGGTTGACAGGAGTATGATTCTTGACACCTCTTGTACTAAAAACAGGAGCAAAAATGCTGTCCACTTGCCATGTTTGGATGAATCAGCAGATCTGTCTGCACTGATGTCTGAAAATTGTATTACGGTTTTCTCCTTAAATATAGACAAAATTGAATCTGCATTGAGGCAGCAGTCTTCCCCTTCCTTCCCTCATTGTCTCTATACTGTTCTTTTTACCTGGAGAGGAAAAACATTTCCATTCTGCTCCACCATGAGATTAAAGAAAGAACGTGAGCCATTTATGACAAAAAGCATAGCAGGAGAATCTCCACTGTGTATGTAGTCTCTTCATCTACCTTGAGATCACAGAAATTTAAAGGAGTAGCACACAAATAAATTACTTATAAACTGCATGTATTAGATTTTCATCCTTGAATTTAACTCTAGGTGGGTCTGGTTTGGACCCTAAATCTAAGACTCTCTTATGGTCCATTTGCAGAAATTAGCAGGAATTTGTGAGAATACTCAACTTCCCACAAGATTTCTGGCATTAAATTTGGATGATGTATTACAAGATCAACTGCTTTCTAACTTCATTTTTCCATTATTTGCAGCAGAAATGTTATTAGATATGGATTTAAGTAATGCAATTACCAGTGAGTGGTAATTTTGAAGTATCTTTGTGGGAAGTGCTTGAGGAATTATTGTACTACTGAAATCAAACCATGATTCAGATTTAAACCTAATTTTACCCTAAGCTATACTGAACATTATCAACATTTGTCCATCCCTTCTGAAAATAAATTGAGAGGTGAAACACTTTAAGTAATGGTGTGTTTCCTATATTATGTGTCCTGACAAATTAAGAGAATTAGAATTTTTATAATTAGAAAAAAATGAATCAAAGCTTTTTATGGATTTTGAAGAAGAGATATAAGGAAGGCTATTGATCCAAGTTCAGAGACTCTTCTTGGTATAATGGTCAGGTTTTACAGAATCATAGAATGGGTAAGGTTGAAAGGGACCACAGTGGGTCATCTGGTCCAAACTCCCTGCCCAATCAGGGTCATCCTAGAGCATCCTAGTTAATATTCTGAATAATATGTAACTGAGGACTTCTTGTGGGGAATATATATCAGCTTTATATCCATTCTGTCCATCCTCTGAGGTGGTGCAGCATCCTCTTTCTTTCTGAACTGCTGCTGTTTTGAGATGATTGAGATGATTTTTCTATAAGCATTTAAGGTTGGTTTTGGTTGCTATACTGGTAGTTTGTTTCATTTAACTGTGTCCTTTAATAGTTGCTAAACAACATTTTGTTTAGGGTTCAATTGAGAAATTCACCCACAAGCTCAGAGTGAGTTAATCTGTAGGAACAGTGGACCCCCAGCAAGGCAAACTCTGCTGTGCTTTAGATCTTTCACTGACAGGCAGTAGAGAAGAGTTGCCAGACCACTGATCACTATGATCACTGGTTGCTTTCTCTTCTGTTCTTTGTGTTTTGGGTTTTGCCTGGTTTACTACCTCAATTGCTCCTACAATGCCTGCAGCTGCCATCCTTTCTCTGTCACTGTCAGCATGGGCTTGTGTTGTTATGTCTTTGGTGAGATTTGTGTCACGTCCGGAAGACCTCATATTTCTTCAGCTTCCACATCTGCTCGTGGTTCTGGGATTATACCTGAGTTCATGAACTGTTCCTGTTGATCATCCCTTGGTGTGTCACTAGCCCTAGGATAAGGGGATCAGGAGCAGGGTGATGATGTAAAAATTAAATATTGAATCTTCATTTCAGCCCCCAAATGAAACAAATGTTGTGTTTGCCTTCATTTATCTCTATTGTCTGATTTTGTATTAGGACAGGAAATAATTCCCCAAGGATTGGAATCTGTGATGCTGGCTGCTCCTCTTCCAGGGAACTTTGAAACTTGGCCTTGCAGAAAATGATCTCCTCCCTTCAGATCTTCCTCAGGTTGCTATTTCTCACTGCATTATTAGAATTGGTCATAAAAGTGAGTTTTTTAGGTGGAGAGGTCTGTAATAGTTGTGGTTTTTTGTTTTTCCAGTGTGTGGAAAATTTTCTTAGCTAACGTCAGATTTTTGCTATATTTTCAAGTTCAGTAGGCATCCAGCTGTCTCTAGAAAACTTCTGTAGCATCTACATCAACACAGACATGTCTCAAAAATAATTTTTTTTCAACATTCAGTAGATTTACTTCAAATACAGAACAAATTGAAAGAGAAAATTTCTGTGGTCATTTCTTTCTAAACAGAAACTTGAAAACCTTTATAATTTTGTTGCAGGTTTTTATAAGGAAAAAAATATCATTTAGCTTGTTCAGCTAACAGGCTTTGGCAGATAATGGCATTGTGTTGATGTTTCAGGTTTCATATTAATATACATACATTTTAGTAGCAGAGTGGTAGTTGCTGGTTAGACTTGCTTCAGATTCACATCTGGGGGACTTGAACACTGCCTGGTGATAGATGCTAGAAGATAAAAAGAGCAGATAACTGATATAAATATGCTGCTGTACAATGTATCTACTGGGGTTTTTTAACAAATTAGTAAGATAAATGAAATTATAAAAAATTTGATTACTTGCATGTCTTGGGGGTTTTTGGTTGTTTTTATTTTTTAGTTCTATAGCTTGAAAAATAGTTTTGAAAGAACACAAAGTGAGGGCATTTTGTCATTATGGGAATATATTTGCTCTACCTAATAGTCTTAACAATATTATAACTGTTTATTTCAACAGTTTCATTCCAACCTGCAGAGCAGTAGAGAAAAGCCCTGATTTATGCTGTTCCAGAACAATCTGCAAAGGTTGGCTGTTGTGGTCTTTTGCAGGGTTTTGATTGTTTGAGATTTTGGTTTTTGTTTGTGTAAATATAACAGCTCTTTCTACAATACTAGATTCTCATTTGCTACTTGCTGGAATCCCTTGACAGACTTTAAAAGTCTTACATAAATGGTACAAAAACACACTCATGAACAAATTATTTTAATTCATAAAATGGGAATGGATGTGATACTTAAGCTGAGAACACTTAGGTCTGATCTTGTCTTGGAGATAATTTGGGTGGAGCAGATTATCATTAGCTGTCAGCTGGGATGATAAGAGTTACAATTTGTGTGATGCTCCTAAACAATCTGCCACAATCTGTCAATCCCTGAGTGGTTCCTGGAAAAAAAATATTCCAAAGTTTATGTAGTTCTTGAACTATATTGTGAGGAAGGCAGTCTGTAAAAATCAGAACCTTACCCTTTCTGTTCTTCAGCTGCAGTTCATACATGAGGATAGCAGCGAACTATGACCTCATACATGAGGTCATTTTAAATTGTAAGAACTACAAATATCATATTAACATGAGCCATTGAAACACCTGAGCTAGAAGTATTGAAATTACAAAAATGCAAAAAAAAATATTAAAGAATATAATCTGGTGTATATCTGTACAATGAGACCCATGTAAACCTGCATTGGAAGGTTATAATCCATAATGCTGAAGGAATGGAGACAGGGTGGAAATCTGCTGTTAAATAAAAAAGTTTAATATCAAATGACATATTTTTAAATAGTAAAAACTCCTGTGTTATCTTGAGCAACCATTTACTACAATTGGCAGTCAAAGTCCTGAGGGTGAGCTTTTAATTTAATGCTTTACATTAAAGAACTATTCTCGTATAGCGCATTTGCCTTCCAGCCTCTGCAAATAAATAACTAGTGCACCCATACATCATGGTCAAGTGAGTTCCGCTGCCAAATGGATAAAACCGCCTAGACCATTTTTTGTAGTACTGGAATAGGAAACATTTATTACATCCATTATAGACAGTAAAGTGATTTAAGAGCCAAAGAGGTGTCATTTATATGTTACAATTCTTCTTAACTCTGAGAAATAAAATAAGCAAGGATCCAAACAGACTACACATCTATACTGCTACCCCACAAAATTGGACATTGCTATAAACCTAGATGGTCGTCCGGATCTGAATTTTACAGCTAGATATTTCTACACTGTATCTTGTTGCCTGATTTCAATATCCTCAAACTTTGCGCTGTTTGAAGCATGAATATAGATAAAATTTAATTTCTTGCACCTTCCTTCCTTTAGAAATTAGAAAAAGATTGACAGCTGCAGAAAACTGTTCACTATATCATTGCAAAATTGTTTATTTCAGAAATGATAATACTGATAACTGACCACAGCTGCTTCAGTGACCATTCATCATTTTATCAGACATGTTGCACCTTTGTTGCTTTCTAGCCATGCTCGTGCTGATGCTGGAGAACATGCTCTGACATAAGCAAAGATATATTACTCCTAGTACTCATTATTCTGTTGTCATAGCATCAGTGTTATCTGCTCTTTGAACTGGGCTCTGTAGAGAGAAAGCCACAGATACTTAACTTTAAAACAAATGATAACTGAGAGAAATAGACGTTCCAAATGGTAGAGTGCGTTCTGATTGACATGTGGAAGACCAGTTTTAGAAGGACACTGAAGCAGAGATTAGACTTGAACAGAGATTACACTAAGAAGAATAGGAAATAATTGCTAGAGGCATTGGTGTATTTTCTGAACGTACTTGTATGTCACCAGAGTTATAGGAAAAATGTTCAAATTGCACATCTTGCAGACATTTGGCAGAAATCGCCAAGTGACGTGGGAGTGTTACATCTGTTCATGGCTAGGGATGGCCTTCAGAAGTACATTTTACTTGCATTCTCAAAGTCATTTAAAGTGATACCTGCTTCTTTGAAAGGCATAAAAACAGAAATCTTACCACAAACTGCTTCATGGTTTTTAATGTTGCTGAATTTTCACTTTGAATTTCACTGTAGGGTTAGAAAATTACATCCTGTTCTTTGTGTGCTCTGTACAGGGGCCTGTTAAGTCTCTGAACACAAGAAACTTGCTGAATTTCCCTGAGGCTGGTGATCTTATTACTTGCTATTTGTTGAAGGAATCCTCCTGGGAATAACTTAATTTTTTTAGCCCTTAAAATTTCAGAGCTTCATATTATTATGAAAAGTTTAACTGAACTAAAGTTGTTAGGACAGGGCTTAATTTTGCAGACACCATCTTTACTGCCTCATGGGGTCACCTACGTTTGCCCCCAGTGCATAGAATTTGAGAGTCTGGAACATACACCTGCCAAGAGTGCACTTTTTCAAATATGGGGGGGGGGATTGCATAACGTTGGTATGTGAATCAATGTGTCAGGATATTCAGATGTGTCAGTTAACACCTCTCCCTCCATACATGTTACATTATGTCTTCCCAGACTCCTTTTGAAGGATCCCAGGACCTGCTGCTTTACCTGTACCCCTCAGTGATGGTTGTACTCCACTTCTCAGCAGTAATTGCTTCACTCTTTGTCCTGCAGATTGAGCCAAGATCCTTTTCCACTTGTGAACACGTACCTTGTCAGGAAGGAAGTTGTTTTTTCCCCGTTGTCAAGCAGGGTCTCTCACCCACGGCTTGCAGCTCTTCTGCTTCAAAAAGCTGTAGAGTCTTTATTGTGAGGGAGTAATTGGCTTTAATCCCCCTCGCCCTGTCACAATGGCTTCTCTTCTCAATTGCAGCAGAGATACCTGTGTGGCAGCACAAATGGTCAGTGCTTACAGGACATTCCTTCATGGCTAGTTAGAGTCACTCTAGAGATATTTTGCACAAGGCTGTCTTTACGCAGGGAAGAATCTGGGCTATTTTGTGGGCGCTGCATGCATTAGTAATAGTGCCAAGGTGTAAATCAGATTAAGCCACTTGCCTTCAGTGAGAGATTTGATAGAGTGAAGAGTGAAAGCTCAGGCTGTAAACAGAATAGTGTGTGTCCGTTTGTTTGTATATTCAGAACTTTATCTCAAAGTGTATTCTAAAGTTATTGGTAATCTGTCTTTAAATAACAGATGAAAAACTATGGACTATCCAAAATACAGGTTTAAAGCAGGTAAAAGGAACTACCTTTTCCACAGCATGTTGTTAAGTTGCAAAATTTATTGCCATAAGAGACAGTAGAGGCTGAAAGTGTAAATGGGTTCCAAAGGTGGTTTAGCTAACTCTGTGGGTTGCTACTAAACATGATGATCTACAAGCAAGCATCAGCTCAGAGACTTTTTAAACTTGTCATGGGCCCTGAGGAACATGCTGTGAAAAAATTGGTTTTTTGGGATTGTAAGAAGGAAAGTGTCTTCCCTTACACAGATATGTGTTCCACAAACAGGTGGGTTTTACTTGGGTGTGGCAAGAACTGAGTAAAACTCAGTGTGTGTTAGTAGGGTGACACTAGTAGTAAAGCCTTTGGAAAGCCTTTACTACTTTAGTAAAGGCTTTACTACTGCTTTGGAATCTTTAAATTCTGACCAAACAGGATTTCTAGGTAGAAAAGGAGAAAAAACCCCAGACTTTTGGTAGCCCTTAGAGAAAGGAACTGGATAAATCACAAGCACTGCTAGAGACCATGAGAGGCCGTCTGCTGGAGAGCTGACATTGTCCCTGTTATTCCTGAGGCAGGGAGAAATAGTTGCTTGAACTAAAAGAGGTAATTCTGGTCTTTATAAAAAGATAAAGTGAACTCAACGTTTTTTAATCAAATGGCAAACAGCAGTATCATACTAGCTAATAAATTCACCAAGAATTAAGGGAATTTAATCCATTAATCTTAAATCTCAGCATAGATAGGAAGTCATTGAGATAATGAGTCACCTGAGGCAATAAGATTCAGTAGAAATCACACAGCTAATTTTTGTCTGTGCTTGTGAATATTTCTTTCAGGAATCCAATTTCTTTCTCTTGAGAGAAGTATTATTAGCACCTTCTGCACTCCTTTCATGCTGGGATGCTTGAGAAGCCACATCTAGGGCTGGGACTCTGCTCTTGCAGGCATTTATGTCTTTTTTTTGTTTTTTTTTTTTATGGTGAGTAATTCATTAGGAGCATTTGCTAATTGAAACATGTCAAACATTGAGTCTAAATTTAGCTATTTCTTTTAACATCTAAAATCTTCAACAATTTGAAGCGTGTTTCTATGTGTATTTGTAAACTGTGAACTTGGAACAAATATTCTTTTTAAATAATCATTTGTTCAGAGGATTTTTTCCCCCATGTATTTTTCTGGTTCAGTTCCCAGGTTGTTGGGTAATTTTTGGAGGGTTTCTTTCTCTACTTCCACTAATGCTTTTCCCACTGGAAGAAACACTGATTTCTTCTCATT
Source organism: Aegotheles bennettii (assembly GCA_013398125.1). Taxonomy (NCBI): domain Eukaryota; kingdom Metazoa; phylum Chordata; class Aves; order Caprimulgiformes; family Aegothelidae; genus Aegotheles; species Aegotheles bennettii. Next base: position 1,194,266 of record VZRW01001045.1, on the reverse strand, counting down.
TTTTTTCAGTCTAGTCTTCAAATAATTGCACTAAATACAGCTTATTTTTCTCATATCATGTTTTATTTTTGAATTTTCAGGTTCTACACAATAGCTTAGAATCAAATGAATAAAAGATGATGTATCGGAGTGTGTGTGTGTGTGTGTGATGAGGTGATGCAGTGGAATTCAGGTATACCAGCAGGGAAAAATCAATGTTTATCATGATCTTTTCTCAGTGTGAAATGGACTGAGAAAGGATGTTATGTAGCATGAAATCATGTAGAATGACCTTGAAAGAATTTAGAAGGTAATCATGAGCATTCTGTCTGAGCCTGCAGATTTATTATAGTGCAAAGATGCTGTGAGTTCACCTATTATACTACTAAGCAAACAGAGGATTTATAATGGACATCTGTGTGATTAAAAGCTCGATCCCCAGAGAGTGGTGAATACCTCATAATTTACGAATAGAAAAACCATGACTGAGATGCTGAAGACATTCCTCAGCTTGGAATTAATTCCATATTAAGGAAGTTTAGAATGTGGCCTTTTTCTCAATGATATAGGGAATGATGAAATCCTTGTTAAATCTATTGTGTGCTTTTATTTTTACTTTCTGCTTCTGAGTTTAAGTATCTGATTATTCTGGAAGCTTTGTATGCAAAAGAGTCTTAGTAAGGAGTCCTGCCATTTCACAGAGGCTTTATGATTGTTATGAATTTGTTCTCTGTCCAACTACCACACGGCAAATGTTTACCACTCAGTTATCCTCATTCTGGTCACAGTAACTACATCTCCTTAAATTCCATTCTATACCTCTGTCCAAGAAAGATAATATTTCTTAAAGATTCAATGGGGAAATAATATGCATGTGAAATTAATTTTGAAAAATATTCTTATAATAAGCTGCCTGTGTTCACAATGATAGTACAGAGCAGTATGTCAAACTCCATTCCATTCTGGAATATTTTCACATGCCTTGCAAAACTGCAATTGACTGATATTACCTGATGTTTTTAAAATGCCTGAACATGCTGCATACAAAGTTCTTTCATATTGGAAAAGTCAGTTGCTGTTCTTTTCATGAGTTAAAAAATAATTTGCTTTAGAAGCACTTCTGCTTCTGGACGTTCATTTCCCTGTCACTTAATTTTTGTTATATTTTTATTAATCAGTATCAGTCTGATGATTTTCAGCTGCCATCATGCTCTCATCTGCCTACATGGCCTACTCTGCAAGTCTTGCCTTATGTGTTAATTTCTTATGTGATTCTTAATGTCTTCTACTTATAAAAAATCAACTGCTAAATGGACAAATCAGTATGATAGGTGATGCACTGGTTTCCAACATTTTCATGGTGCTTGTAGATGGTATTTAACCCACAGTTGTCTCACGGAATGCTAATAATGTCCTGTAACATTTTGTATATATTTTCATAACCAAAACCTGCCTCAAAATGCAATTCTTTCTTGCCATCATTCACGATTGAATCTTAGGTACCACAGATTATTGTATGAGTTGGAACAGCTTTGAAGTAGATAGATATTTCTTTTCAGCACAAAAATATTAGAAATATTTAATGTATTTGGAAATCTTCTGATAAATATAAAGAACTCTTTCAAGGTCCACACTTAAAAATGAAGCATTAAGGTCATTAGGTTGCAATAGTAAATCCTGATTGTATATAGATTCTTCTTTTTCTCTGTCAGCTGTAATGATGTTATACATGTGTATTAGGGGAAGAACATTATTTGATGTTGACTTGTTTGAGTCAGAATAGATTTCTTTGTTTTCTTGTTAAAGAATATTTTGACTAATTTTCTTAGGCAATATCGTAGTATTAGAGCTATGGAAAATATTTAGCTTTGAACTTTTTTTTTCCACACTGGGAAACTTTAATATGATTTCTTTATTTTTTAGGCTGAATGCTTTACTGCATTGCAGAAAAGTGTCATAATGAAATTTCGTTCCTTTCACCTGTCATAGATTAACATTTTTTGGCTGTGCTACATTGCAATAAGATGAAAAAATAGTGGCTTATATTTATCTGTGGGACAATATTTTCAGATGTTGGCTTCGAAGAGGACTAGATTGAGTCATTCAGACCACTTTTTCATAATCACCTACCTTGATGTATTGCATTTAAAAATACTGAGGCAGTAGTGATCAAAATAGTTGGACGTTTCTGAAAACTTGTGGCTAAACATCTACTACAGTGTTTAAGAAGGATCATGCATAGCAGTTTCTTTTAGAGAGTGCCTAAATGACAGTTGACCTAACTGTGTTCTCAGTCAGAGGAAGGCATGTAGGTCACAATCATAAGGAGCAGCCCCTGAGCAAGCCATTGCTTTCTCTATCATTAGATTAACTATGGAACTATTAAGTTTTAGGACTAAATGCAAACGTCTCTCCTTTACTTTTGTGGTGACGTGCTGTGATTCACACCTGTTTCTGGCTGTATGTTTTCTCCTTTTCATTCTGACTGTTCTGCATGGCAGAATTATGACATTTCCATTGTATTACCAATCTTCCTCAGCCCCGTGATTTCATTTTAAGTGATTTAGTTTTTTATGTCATAGAGATAAAGAACTATATAGCTTTTCTGCAGGTGAAGTTTGTATTGCCCATAAGCATATCTAGTCAAAATTCCTCATAAAATACCCATTTCAATTAAAATTTCTGGTTCCTGATCATAAGAATGTAAAAAGTTTTATATTCTGAACTTGCGTGGAATAGCCAAGAAGTAATTCTACTACAGCTCCACTATATTTTTAAAAATTACCTGCTCTCTGTTCTGACACAACTCCCACAGTACAGCAGTATAGACATATAAATAACTATCTTCTAAACTTTCTATCGATGAATATTGTTTTCTGTCATCACAATTGCACCATGAAATATGAAAGTTCAATTTCCTCTTCATTTCCTTTTAATAAAACTTCTGTTCATTTCATTTTTGGAAAGAGATTGGATCTAAATTACTTTGACTTCTTCTGGCCTAACTTTGGTGAATGTTTTGAGAGAGAATCTGAAACCCTTTTAAAACCCACCAAGGAGATTAAGAGCTGTATTCTGGAGGTTTTGTACTTACATTCTTATCTCTCTTCCAATACAAATCTTTTGCATTTAGAAATGACAGTATTGATTCCAGGACATTGTTACAAGAAGCACAAATATTGTGTCCACCGCCGTAGCTGCTGTTTAAAACTTAATGTTTCCAAACAGCAATTTTTTGTTCAAACAGTAGGCAAGGGAATTAACTGCAGAAGTAAATTTGCCAGATTATTTTTCAGCAAAAGCCGTTGTACTTTACAGTACTTCTGCAGCCTTTCCCAATTTGCATAGATAGCATTCAGAGGGATGGGAATTGTATGATCTTCACCATTTTACCTACCAGTGGCCTATTAATGATCAAGCTAATGGAATTACACCAGGAGAAAAAAAAATTGGCTAAATCAAATACAGATTTCACAGACTGGCTCTCCATGCAAGTTCTATCTTTTTTCCTTTGTTTTTCTTGGATGTAGTATGGAAGATTTTTCCTCAAATTACAGCAGTGACTTGGAGTAAGCCCAGTTTATATATTGATAGCTCAGGCTTTTGGGTCATTGACTGTGTCTGTCCACTGAAGTTAGAGGTTTCTGGGCTAAATAACATCTTCCAACACAACAGGCCAGAAGACCAGCCATTTTTATGACTCTGAAAGTTTCGTATTGTTCGTTCACTTCAGTGATCAGTAAAGTGCATGACAAATGCTGTGGAATTGATGGAATTTCTGCTTAAACCTCTCTGACAGAAGTACAGTGTTTTCAAGTATTTTAGAAAATGTATTTTGACTGTTAGAGACATAAATACTAGCAATTGTTTCAGTGTGCAGAACTTCATGCACACGTGCATGCATTAGTGAGGGAATACACATACTCAGAAAAGAAAATATTTTTCAACCTTTGTTGGTGAGATCAAAAAACAGCGTGATGCAGGCATGGATTGTCCCTGCCATTCTGGAAGTGATCTTTCATCAACTGGGATTACGTGGTACAGCTGACAATGATTCTCTATTCATAACTGCTCTTTGGGCAAATCACAGTTTTCTAATTTTTTGTGATGCATAAATCCAGGCAGTAGAAGTGGTTTTGTCTATACAGAGCTCAATATCTGCAGAGCCAGCTTTTGTGTGTGCATCAAGGAGCACACTGTCACTGGAGACCACCGACTCTTTTGAATTGCTTCCGAGTGTGAGGCTAAGACTGATAATTTGTGGATGAACCTACTTCTGTGTGCCAATGAGGCTGCATCTGAAAGTGCTACCAAGAAAATCTTTACTGCAGTCAATCCATCTACATTTACAATAGTGCACTGCATAACATGTTTAGAATTAATCTTCCAATGTGAAGATGTGAACACAAGATTTTGACAAAAGTTGCCCATTTCCTCCATTAAATTGATAATGCGTTTGAATTCTGAAGAAATCATGTAAGACAATATGTTGGCTCCACAATGATGTGATTATAACCATATGAAACTATTCCTACAACTGTCTTGTGCACATGAAATCAAACAAGTTTGGAACAATACTTCATCTAATTTCCAACGTGTAATTGAGAAACATGCTCTTAATTTTCTTTGAAGGCAAAATTATTACAAAAAACCCTTCACCTGGCAGTCTCGGGTTGGTTGGAGGAAAAAAAAAAGAAAAGAGAAGCAGGACCTCAGATCTCAATTTTACTTATAATAAATCAATTTCATACTCATTTGTTTTTAATCTCCATTGGAAATTTGCATTATCCAATCGGAACTGAACAAGTCCCTTAGGGGAGATCAAGTGTCACATAAAAGTTCAACAGGAAATTCATGCAAAACATCAGTAGAAGTACAACTCATATATGGAGATTTTAAACCCATCTAAATACTATTAAAAACCTCTAAATCCTATTTTAGATAGAACAAGAAGGAAACCTAGGATCTATAACATCCCTAAAAGGCCCCTCAAAGTGCACATACTAATAATTAATCATTTATACTTTTTGTATGTCCAAACTAAGTAGCTTAACTGAAGTGATTATAGCTTTCATTTATACTTTTTCTTCTAAAGTAGTTTATAGAGACATTATCTCATCATAATCTTCAAGTATTTAAATGGTTAAAATATATCCTGTACATTGTAGGCAATCTTTTTGCCTACTGAGTTAAAGTTTGCGGTATATGCAAAAGGAGAAGGACTTATGAGATTTACAGCGAATCTAGGTGTTACTTCATGAGATTTGAGCATGTCTATATGTCCCCTTTGAAAAACAGAAGAAGCAGGAGGGATGAAAAAGAAGAAGCAGACAAATGGCAATGGAAAAAGCAAAAGCCATCTGCAGTGGATGAATTAATAAATTCAAAGTGTTCTACCTTGAAATGAGAAAAAAATGTGAAGTAATGTAGATTGCTTCCTGTTCAGCAGCAGTCAAAAAGGAAGATGGAGCATTAAACCCAATTAAATCTGGTAGGTTTATAAAATCAAGAGGTTATGGAGAAGCCGGAAGCAGTGAGGTATCTGTAGTCTTCTCCAGCTGCAGTTCAGAGGGACAACTGCTCTGAAGTAATTTACTGTCCTGACTGCTGCTTTTTGTCTTCTGGACTTCTAGTATCTTTCTTATCTGGTGAAAGTCACACTGAAACGAGACAGAAGCCTAGAATATTCTTTTAATATAAATAAGTAATGCTGGAAAAACTGGAATGAGAAAATAGACATCTGGGACATCTGAAACACTGTGTGTGCTTCACATTTACAGTCTTGGTCTGAGTTCAAGATAGCTTCCCTTCTTTCAACCAATATATCTGTGGCTGGTATCCATGTTAAAGCTATTCTTTCAAGGTCTAGCTATGGTATAGAAACAAGGTAGGAGAATAAACCAGAAACCCATTGTATTAAAATGATTGCATATACAAATGTCTTGGCTTAAAAAGTTATTTTAAAACTTCAAACTTTTATATATTTTGGAATGTGAGAGTTAAAATGTGAAAGTATAGTAAAAGAAACGTTTTTTGTTAAAACGTGTTATTTGGGCTGATTTGAGCTAGTTCTGTTTGAAGGGCAAATCTGCAAGTATAATTAACCTCTTGGTCTCTGCATATTTGCATCCCTGAGTTTAAAAAACTTCTGAATGAGTTTAATTTTCACTTTGAACGAAGTTGTATAGGGAAGGCTCATTATAAATGACATGTATAACATTGGTGTTACCCACATTTCTCTGTTATTTCCTCAAAATATGAATCACATATAGTTAGGGTATCTTTATTACCATTGGATTGTTTTAAGGAAAGCAACAGATGGTGGTATTTGAGTTGTCCAGATACAGAAAATATGGGCTTGCACCATTAGTCTGGTTTTATATCATGCTTGCCTTTTTACAGACATAATTCAAAATAATTAGGCAAGTATTTAAGTTCCTGCTTAAGTACAAAAGTGGATCAATAATATATGCTTGAAGTTATTAATCTGGTTGGAGGCTTCCTGAAGTCAATACTTAGATGAGTAAACCCTTACACTTTTGACACAAGATAAGACTCTGTCTTCTGCATCTATTTAAATCCTTGCGCATTTAGCACTAGACTGGACTAACACTTTAGTTATTTAAGGAAGGAAGTTTAAACTTTTGAAAGCTCTACCCTGAGGAAACGAGAGCTGTCTAGTTCTCATTTATATGCTTTACATTTCCTTCGTTTCTCTCTTATTGCTCTTACTTCCTCTTAAAGTTGTTACATTTTTCAGAAAAAAAAAAGGCAGATATTCTTGCTTGTGAGAATAGGAAAACCTCTGCTGAATCAAGTATTCTTGGTTTTGGGGGAGTTACAGTTCTTGGCTGATGCAGGGTTCTTGCGTTAATCAGATCTGCTATACAGCACAGGGGTGTAGAGGCATGTAGAGATTAGATCTAAGTTCTACTTTATTATTTATGTAGATAAATTGGAACAAAACAGAAATTGTAAAGGAATACAAACTAATACTTATTTTGTTATTGTATCATCTTTTTAAAAAACAGCTGACAGATCAGAACAGCACAATTTAGATTTATTTACAGTCTACTCATCTTTTAACTTGGCAATAGAATAGATAGAACTAGGGGAGTGAGTTAGTATAAACCAGTTTGAAACACTTTTAGCTCCTTTTTTCTTATCTCGTGCTATGAATGAAAATCTGTCAACAGTGATAAAAAAGTTCTGTTCATCTGAATCTGTTGACATAGTGTCTTTAAAAGGTATAGAAGCAGAAAAAGAGTCCTGGGAGTTTTGGTTCAGTGCCAATTATATTTCATAGAAATAAATAATCTGTAATGGTGTTTTAGCATTAATGAAATATTTATCTCTTAATAAAAATACTATTTAACCTAGAGAAAAAAGTATTTGATATGTACATATAGATTTGCACAGAGAGAAAATAGAAAATGCACAGCTCACTAAGAAAGAGTGTTAGTCTAATATCTTTTCAATGCTTGTTTGTTCTATAAGTCCTCTAATAAATTGCAAACTAATTTAATCATACTCCATAATTACATACTCTTGAAGGAATAAGACTTTAGAAACAGACCATATTATACTTTAAATACAATGATGTTGTGTATCACATAGGCCAATGAAACTGCACACTAGCAATAAATTAAGGGCCTTAAGACTGCCAGGCAGTAATAAATAAGGAGTAGATGCTTATGACCAAGTGCACATTTTATTAGGAACTGAGAAATGTAATTTGACTCCAGCACACACAAAAAAAACTTTTTTTTTTTTTTTTGACTGGTTGAAATCAACTTGTCAGAGGTTGTTATCATGAAAATTAACTAATTTGTGATTGGTTTTTAATTCCAGTTGATATGACCAGTAAAACTAAATGTTCTATGTCTGGATGCTTTGAGATAATTGTTGGAATTGGAGAATATTGTGGAGTATTATGATGCATTGATTATTTGTATGGCCATAACAGCTCAGAGACCTGGTTCTGCACCAGGCTAGCACTGTAGTGTATGCTTATTATATGATGCATTAAGCAAGCTAGAGCAATGATCAAAACTGCTATTTGTTTGTTTGAATTACAAGGATTGCAGATGAAGAACTTTCTTTTCATTTACAACAGACATACTTTTTAGAATCACTAACAGGTGTTCTGCTGTGAAATATTTGATCACGGTTGGATCTTTTTCTATAGCTATTTGTTTTCCCCAGTGTTAAGATTTCTGCTATGGCATTATGTCATTCCCAGAGGATAGGGATTTTTTTCAGTCATGGGACTTCATATGTTTTGAAAAAAAAATGTTCTAAAATTTTAATTTGGTTATATGGTGTGACTTCTTTGTAAAGGCAACAATAGGCACATAGCTGCAAAATAATTCCTATATATGGAGTCCAAATTTTCTTTTTGGCAAACGCAGTCCCTATTTTAGAGCATTCATTCAACATAATAGACAATAAGTCATTGTATTACATGAATAAAATCCTATTAGCAGAAGTTCACTGTGATTTTATGTAAAAGTACTTGATCATCCTGTATACATTTTCATTTTGAAAACTGACTTATTGCAAGAGACTATGTAGATGAGAAAATTTCTAAAATAATCAGCTTGCTGTCTTAAATGTTCCTTTCAAGTAGGTTATTTCCTTATTAATGTTGAACTTTTACATTTCTTTAAGGACAAGATAAGTCTTGCAGACTTTGAGTTACTTTTCAACCACCCAAGAAGCAAAATAACTTTTAAGTGAGACATTACTTTAACATTGGCCATCTCTTCATCTAAGAAAGCAAGGCATAATTCCACCTTTCCAAGTGTTTTCAAATTGATTCATTAGGACAGGCTTTAATTAACTTTAAAAATGTATTCCATATTTGCTTGGCTATTAAATCCTAGATACTCTGAAGGGTGTTGGAAAATGCCCACTTAAAACTAAAATTAGTTTGCATCACTCTTTGTTCCATCTGTGTTCTATTTTACTGCCAGAATGGGTGGGAAAAAATAGAGGTAGGTTAGCAGTGAATGTACTTATAAAAAGCAATAATTATTAACCTTAGTGGTGTGTCAACAGGATGTTCAGCTGCTACTGAGAACTACTGAACGTTTGGAAAGGAATTCAATCCACCTACTGTCAGAGACTGCTTATCTGACAGCCTTCTGACTGGCCCAGGCTATGCTGTTCACACATCAGGTTGGTAATCACAGTGTAAGCACCTCAGCAGAGTGAAGTCAGTATTCCTTTAAATATTATTTAATTGTGCTGCCTTCTGAGAACTCCTTTTGTGCCTGTTTTGCAGTCAGAACTATGACTAAAGTGATCTCCAGTGGGAGTACAGGTCTTGACACGGCTTATTCTATGAGCTTCTTAAAAGTGGCTATCTGACCTTGAATGTGCTATGAGCTATAGTAAAGCACGTTCTGTCCAGCACTTGTGTGAATTTATAAAATGGCTTTGTATTTCTTCGTGGATATAGCTCGTTACCTAATTGCATGCAAATCAACATTCATTTTTCTCTTATGTTCTATAGGAAATACAATAGAGTAAGGCTAGTCTTCTTTAATGCTCTGTTTAAGCTAGAATTTGCTTTGCAATGTATAGAATAACATATATATATTGTATTTTAATATTCTAGAAGTTGGAGCTGAGCTAACTTTATTTTCAGTCTTAACAAAAGTTGCTTACAGGTAGTCTCAGTCATGTTTTCCACAGCATTGCATTCTGGTTTTTAGCAGTAGGAAGCAGTGGTGCTAAAGCTATCCATGCTTCCCTTCTTCCTTTGGACCGCTATACTCCTAGAAAACAAGTTCAATGATTTTTGTGTCTTTTTTCTATTTTTTCTATTATTCACAGGAATAAGGAAAAGGTTTCATTTGGAAGCTAGCACTGGAGAGGAACTGGAGGGCTGCTGGTGGAAGAGGTGTGGCTGGGACTATAGGCCTGGTAAGCTGCAGGGGAGATTTGTCAGGAAAAGGTTTTCCTCATACCCAAAACATCAGGGGAGCTTGGTTGCCACAAGGCATCTACATGTGCTTCTACAGTAAACAGATGAGGGGTTTAGGGTGGCTTTAAGCCATGAAGTTGATGAGGTTCACTGACTCAGGAAAGGAGCAGAGCAATCAGCATGTTAAAGCCTTTTTCTGCTTTGTTAATTCCTACACATTCCTCACACCGCCATTTATCACAGAAAGTGGCTTCATTTCAGCATTGACTTTCCAGGCCTGACAAATATATTCATATTTAGAGTGTTCATTACATACATTATACATTAATACACATTATCTTCTTTTTTACTTGAGAATAAAGCAGGAAAGCATCCTGTCTTGCTTTTCTTGGCTTGGGACCACAAAAATGCTGTAAAAGCTAATCTGAGGATTGCTCTTTTTTTTCCAATTCACTTCAACAAGTATAATTGGAGAAAACAGGTTAAAGATAAATTTAGCATTCTCAAGGAAATTATTATGTTAAGTGTCTCTAGAAAATGTATTACTTTGTTTGCTCTCATTTTAGATGAATATAAGAGCATATTAAAGACATTCATATGCATTCGTAGCAAGTATGAAATTTATGTTTCTCCATTACATTACATTCTGCTTCATTCCTTTACCTCAAGAGTCTCTGCTATAAAGGTGTAGTTAATTTCTAACATTGGTAATTTCAGTTGGTTTGATAATGTATTGCATTATATCATAAAAATTTCTATGATCTCTGATGCCTATTAAATACGAACCTGGGTGAGTGAAGAAAAGCTCTTAGATTCTATCATTATCAAGGTACATAGCAGCTGAACTGATACAAAATATAACATTCATTGTGGAAAATGTCAGACAAGTAGCTGTGGGCTGGAAAACTTACTATTTCTTATATTTGTAAAGAAACAGGACCAAGTGCAAGACCAACACATGAGAATATTTGAAGGGCTATAGTTCTTTATTGCTGTTTTCTTAGGTGTAGTATCGTAACACCAAGCCTATGTGGTGTTTCTTGCAGCAAATTATAACCGGATATCTTAAATCATATACCAAATTACATGTCAAATGAAATTCAAATAATACTATGCCTTTTACATTAAATATTCCACTACCTGAAGCTGGAGAGCTTTACAGATTTAATCTCCTAATTGACTTGTTCAAGTTTAAAATACACTAAAACTGTACATTATCACACTTTTTTTTTTTTAAACATCAAAATTTCCCTCAAGATGCAAAGTTTTTACTTTATCCAGCCTTTTTCTTCAATAGTCTCTCAACAGTATATTATTATTTTGGTAGTCCTATTAATTTCATTCAGCATCTTCACTTTATGGGTAGGATAATTCAGTGATTAAGGTGATACAGCAGCCTCTTTTGCATGAACAGAATTTGTTTCCTTCTCGAGTGCAGCAGTGGTGGTGGTGCCTGGCAATGCAGGAAGCTGAATTCATAGCTCCACGGGAATCTTTTTGCTGTCTGTTCCCCAAATCTACTGTCTTGTGTTGTAGGCTCCAAAAGAAAAAGGTGATCTGCATAAAAGGAAGCTCTGACTGAAAAAGAAAAAAAGAGTGCGGAAGAGGGGGAAAAATATTGAATATGTGTATGTGCATTATTGTTGAAATAGCTTTCTTTTGAGCTCATTCCAGAGGTAATGTACAAACTTCTTCAGCTAGATATGATTTGTGAAAAAATATGTTCTGAATGAGATGCATTCTGTGAAGGTGGTACACGGCCTGCTCGTTTTCAGAACAAAAGTATCCTCTCTGTTTATAGCATAGTTCCCTCAGTGCTCCAGCCCAGTAACGCACCTGGGCCTTAACTGAGATCACGGGCTTTCTGTGCTAAACAATATACAAACTCTTAGTGAGAAGAAAGAAAACAAACAATGTGGGTACCTAAATATTTACAAAAAGATTCTCAAACGCATGAAGTCAGAAGGGTATAAAATAATTTTGTAGAGATCACCTGCAGGGTTGGTCAGCTAGAATGGTGCATCCTCCTCCTACGCTGGCTGGACAGCCTCTGGACCACGCTGCCTCTTGAAGAGTTTCCCTCTGAACAAGAAGTGAGAGATCTGTACATGTATATTAAAAGTCAAACTGTACAAGGGGGCATGAGACAGGTTTGACTGTTTTTTTAATATCAGATTATAGACTAAAAATGTCAGGCAAAAGAATTTTGGAGGAAGCGAAAGAAAATAGCAAGAGATCAAAAAGAGAAGCTGTTGGATAAGAAAGAGACAATGGAAGGAAATGAACACAGGCCTGGAAAATATCTGTACGGTCAGCCCAGTTTCCAGCACTCATGGAGGAGTTGAGATTAAAATGTCTAAAACAGAAACAGAATTTTTAGTTTGTGATACAGAAAACCAGAGGCTGGAGCAATCAGACCAGAACACATCTTTTCTAAGTTAAATTCAAGGCATAGTTCCAGAGCATTCCAGGATAGCCTGTAGATTTCTATAACATAACAGATTTCTAATAGCTCTTTTGACAATGCATGAGGGATAGAAGGAATAAGGTTGCAACCAAAAACATTTTTAAAAGATTCTTAGCAAGCCAAGAAAAGAGTCTCAGTAGTTTTAACTCTTTGGTAGTTCAGATGCTAGGCATGATAAATAAAGCATGATATCAATAAGCATGTGGACATACAGTGTATATGCTAATAAAATCTGCCATGAAATTCAGCCAAAGGCAGTTTGGGTGTACTAGAAAGTCTGCTGAAATTACAAGACAATGCCAAACCTAAACATTCATACCTGCTGAAGACCACATGTGGAAGTAAGTGTTCATCTTTGATGTTCAACTGACCAATGAGAAGGTTGAAAATCGTGATAAAAAGCTGACTGAAGATGTTTAGATGTATAATATTACACACAATTCTGTGTCTGAAACACATTGAAAAAAAAATAAAAGAACCTATGAAACTGTATATCATAAGACAGAAGGTAAAGATCTTCATAAGACAGAAAGAATTTTGAATATTTTTGTGTTTGCACTTGAGACTATCTGTGAAAAATTTTGAATTTCTAAGAGCTAAAAAGTCCACATGATGAGGTCTTTTGTGATGTCTCAAAACTGAGCATACAGAAATTAGACTGCCATTAAAGCAGTCATGAATTATACGCACCCCTAAAACCTATCTTGGTCAAACTCTGATGTTTTCTTGTTAAGGATTCTTATGTAAAGTCATGCAGCCACTGCTTGCCAGGTATCGCCATGAGGAAATGACATTTATTTTTCTGTTGACAGAATTGGGATTTATTTGAACTTGTGTCTCCAAAGATATGACTAATAGATGTATACATAGAGTCCTCGAAGAGATTGTTCTTGAAAATAAAGGCAGGTGATAATAGGCCAAGTATTTTAAAAATCCACAGGAGTGATTGTAAGTAACTGGTGGTAAAGGTGAGTAGGGCACAGGCCTGGGCTTATATTTTTACATCTACTATACCCTGCACAAAGAGGTTTTCACTTTTTTCCTTAAAAGTCTCTGAGTTTTCTAATGTTAAACAATGAGTGGATTCCTGCTTTTTTCCTGTATTTGAATTCAGTAGGGTCATATGTAAAATAAATTTAAGGTGCTGTTTATCTTCATAATGCTTTTACAGTATATGTGAAAGGTAAAACTCGCTTCTATGATAGCACATTTGGTTTAATATATTCACATCTTAACTTGTAGCTAGATCTGCTGTTTTAAATGATTAAATGTTAAATCTGATGTTTAGTCTTGGACTGTGCAAAAGTCAAAGGGAACAATTTGTCAGCTCATTCATATTTTGCTTCTGAAGCCAGTTAACTAATCAGTCTAACAGAAAAAGAAGTAAGATAAATGGAGGCCATTCTGTTATGTAGAAAAGTGTACATGAAGATAAATTTTTCACATTTTGCTTCATTTCATCTGCAGTTATCACTGTCATAATTGCTTCTGAACACTCAAGGTGCTCTTCATATTGGTTCTATGATATGAATAGTTTAAGCTATTTTGGTAGACTAGTAGCTTGCAGCATTGGCATATTCTGTACTCTTTTTTCTTTATTCTAATTTAGAAAAAAATCTTTACATTTTTATGTAAAAATGAATTTGCCAATAAACAATAAAGGGTTGAGCTGTGTAAGCTACAAGTTTCTGCTAGAAACAAGCTTGTATAGAATTCTGTGAAATCCTGAGCAAATAAAATCTTGTTACCATTACTGGTATAGTTCCCAGTAGTTTAAATTAAAATATGTGATAATCTATGCTCTAATAACTTTCTGTAATTTCTTTTCTTGTCATGACTTCTAATGATTTAAGGAGTAACAGGGTTATCCCCTTTGCCTCATCTAAAACAAGCAAGAAGGCTATCACCATTTTCAGTTTGTGACAGTCATCAATTGATTCTCATTGTGACTTAATGAACTAAATTATGATATGAAAAAAACTAAAAACTATAGACTACTGTGTGAAAAATCTAATTACTTAAAAAGGGAATAAAGAAAAGTCTGTGCAAAATAGGATCTTGACTATTTTTATATTGCTGCATCATAGTATGTTTCTTTATTAAGTACTATTTAAAGTCTAAGAAAAATGCCAGGATTTATAAAAGAGTCTTTTCCTCTCTTAACACAAAATGGTTTTCTGGCTAAATTAATTATAATGGCATAGTTAGCCACACAGGTAGAATTCTCATCAGGGTTTACAATCTGATTCTGTGCAGTGTGATTTTATGATGGATAAGCATCTGAACAAATAAGTAGACCCAAGGTAGCTGTATTAAAATTGCTGTAAAAGGTATACTAGTTTTCTCAGTTAGCTTGATTTCTGCGGTGGTAGAGAGTCTTAAATAGACACGTTCATTTTGACACCCTGTGCACTTTAAAAAGAGTCTCATTATAAAAAACTCTTAGCTTTGTGCCAAGGAACTACAGGAGTGGGACTGGGTTTCTTTCTTTTACAGTTTGTCAGAAATTTAATGTAGTTTTATTGCATTAAATTTTCAACTACTCCAGCTGCTGTAGGAAATATATAGCTAAACAATAAACTCAGAAAGCTAAATGCATGCGTGATGTTTTTAAAATACTAATACAAACTGGGCTGAGTTCACACTTTTCAAACATACATAATTTTTGTTTTTTAATGCTCTGCAGGCCTTTTTAAAATCCCCTATGAGGTTAAATCAATCTGTTCTAGTGGCAGTAGAGTTCATGTTATTAGCCAAAGATGTGTGGGTCATCAAATACTTTGTTAACCACATAGTGAATTTAATAATTCATACATTAGAAACGTAAGATTTTTTGTTAAACAAAAAATTTAATTCAATTACCAGGATTTTCATTCCTCCTTTCATACAGTAACTTTCAACTTTCTTTCAAGTGTGGGGCTTTTTTCCTCCAAGAAATCCAACTTGGATTCTGCCATCTTGTCCTTTTCTACTAATCTAATTACAACATTCAGTCAAGTATTCTAGAAGATTTGGCCATAATTGATGAAGTATTCCTGGATTCAGGCCATACTTTTCTTCCAGTTCAGTTTTTTTCCCTATTTTACGACAATATTTTTTGCTTGTTTGTACTAAAAAAA